>OX451346.1:43191858-43556858 GCA_949629155.1 Myopa testacea | reverse complement strand
CAAAAATAAAAACTGAGAGCATGGAAATATTTCAGAGAAAAAGGGTTATTAATGACATCGTGGCTAATGGGCTAAAGTAGATTTATTTCAAATTATACTTTATATTACCACAGACATAATATAAATATTTTCTCTGAAATATTTCCATGCTCTCAGTTTTTATTTTTGCTTCCATTAACTTTTTAGTGTTACTCGTATAAGGTATTAAATTTGTTGATATGCCGACTAAAGTAGGTCTGCCTAAATTATCTGCCTATATGAATTCTTCAAGAGCACGCTATGCTCGGAACGGAGATCGTGCCAGCGCTTTGCAAAGCTTGGGCATGGAACAAGAAGCAGAATAAAGTTACGAAAAGCAGAATTTCTTCCAAAAACCATAAAATGCAAAATTTAAAACGATTCCACACGGACGGACAGTTGCACATGGTTTGTTATTGTAAGAGAAGCAAAAGAAGACAAATCGCGTCTTCTTATCTCTTCTTACGCATATTCGCTAGCATTGTTAGTGGAAAATAATAGAAACAAAGTCGATCTTCCTATCCCTTCATACTCATTAGAAAAGATCTTCGAACCCTTCACTCATTAGTAGATCATTCAATTCTGCTTTGCTACGAGCGCAGGAGCCCTGAATCATGAATGAAAGCATGCATACACGTCCGCTCAAATCGAGCAACGATCACAGGCTACCAAAATAAAATCTGAGAGCGTAAGCAACGACGAAGTTAATGCCGGGAGCCAACGAAGACGTACGAAGTTAGAAAAACACGACTGGGAGCCAGCGTTCAGAAAATTTTACGACCCACTTTTTTGGCGATTTGAGCTATCTATTTGTTATGTGGTTAGTGGTTTAAGGCATATCGATGCGTTCTAATTGAAACAGAGGAAGTAACTGCGAAATTAGTTCCAAGCCCAGATTTCACCCACACCCAATAAACAAAATTAATATTTCTCATTCTAGTGTATTTCTGTTATATATATGTATAATCTTAAACTTATTTAAAAGAAAAGGAAATCATATTTATATCTCCTATAGAATTTAAATGAATTATTGGAACTGGCATAAACCAAGTTCAACTGTAATTAAAATCTAGTTTTTTTTTTACTATAAGTGTGTTTCTAAACCTTAACCCAAATAGGGGTAATAAATATTGTGCATTTATTATAGTGAAATATCCAATGCGTTGATATCTCTTTAGTGTCGGAAGGAGGGGAAGGGGTACAAACATGAGAATTGGTTCGTTGAGCACTCACCCGAGCGGCGAAAGGGTCAACTGTGTGAATGAGTAAAGGTTTGTATGTGTAGTGTGAGTAGTGAACTGGTGAACGCGTAGTTAAGTTTTAGTTTAGGAGATATCTGACGGCCACCACAAGTGGAAGTCAGCTTATTGTTCCCGGCTTTGAGAACGGCATGGCGGGTCGAGAACCGCGACCTAATCGGATGAGCTAGCCAAGGAAAACCATGCCGGATCCGGATGAGACAGAAAAGCTGTGGTAACAACTTGGACGGAAATGCTCCGTGATTTTCCCCTGCTATTAGCCAGTGAGGCCAAACATTGGTATTGGCTATATTTAAAAACTAATACGGTTCCCAACTGGATAACTTTACGTGACGCTCTGATGAGAAGGTACCGGACTAACCAGTCAGACTTCGAAATAATGCGACTAGAGCTAGCCGCGGCACATCATGTTTGCACCCTGTACACGGGGAACTCAACAGGTTTTTGTTGTTTTCCAAATAAAAAAATTATTTTAAATGGATAACTTTCTTTCATACATACTAGTTTTGTAATAAATTTTAAGCGGTTTATGCATTTTAAACCTTTTCTTAATTTAATTATGATTTTTCGGAGTGGACTTATTCCACTTTCAAAAAAAATATTCTTTGATATCATTTTATAGTCGAAATTCTTTTCTTGACTTTGTAAAATAATCGTAACCATTGAATGTATTAATATTTTGCATTGAATGCATTGAATATTATACATAAATATGGACAGAATGTGTCCATATTTATAAAACTAAAATATCTACTAAAATATCTTACTATCTTATCTATATCTAGATATAGAATATCTTACTAAAATTACCATTAACTATTTTTTTTTTAAACTGGACTTATACCACTTTCAAATATAACAGCTCAAATATTACTATGTTGAAATAATAAAATCCTTAAAACATAGCTTTTTTCACGAAATTAGATTTATAAATGTTGTTACGTAACCTCTTCTTCGACCTGTCCGGATGTGGTGCACGGCAGCTAGCTCAAGCTTTTTTTTTTTATGTTTTTCGTGTATTGGGCGTGGTTCTCAACCCTTCGCATCCGGCCGTGGTAAGTAACAATAAAAAAAATCATTTATCTGCTAAATGATGAGAATCTCAACTACAAAAAAAAGAAAAGAAACACACGTATTCAACTCACTCTCAAGGTGAATATCCCCTCACCATCCCTCTTGCGTCGCCCCCGCGTCGTTATTCCACCGTCAAAAAAATAACTCAATGCATGTTATTCATATTATTTCTTATTTAATACAGATACATTATTTGGCCTTTTGGCGTACATATGCTTACAACAATACTTCACTTAAAACAAAACATAATACATAATTTAAAAAGACTAATTAAAACAATATCATTTTTACTCTTCCGGAAACTAAAAAAAACTTTTTCTCTTCTATTTATGTTAACGCACATCAATTTGCAAAATTCAACCACACACGGGAATTTACTACCAGTCGTTGTTCCTAGCGCACACCCCCCCCGAAGAGCTCACCGGGATGGCCTGGCACTACCACCACAAGGACAACAAAAAAAAAATCGACTATATCGATCACCTGCCGGCTTTGTCGGTTGCCAATTGTTGTGCTGTACACATAAAAAAAAACGGAAGCTAGGTGTACTTACACACACATGTATATATATATACTCTTAATTTTAGTAAATTTGTACCCTGTATACAAGTAACGCTTAATAAAATATGACAATATGAAAAAAAAGGTACAAAAACAGGTAACAAGATTTATAATAAAATTGAGTTAATAAAAAAAAGGTTCTCTATTATCCACATATAATTTAGGTGATAATCGTTGCGTTCCAGCTTTGTTTGCTGCTCATGTACGACTTCCGATTTCTTCCCTTTAGGTAGGAGTTCGTGTAATCAGTATATTTATGTATATATGCCTCGAAACGTATGAATCTATGTACTGACGGTTTGGCGGGAAAACTTTGTATGTACTTTATTTCATCCTTTTCTTCATTGTATATAAGGAAATTTTATTTTTGTAATGTATGTAAATGTAACTGTTATTGTAAGTAGAGTAGTGGCATGTACATGATCTATGTATGTATATAGGTATGTTAACGGATGATTTTGGCGTTTTAGAGGAAACGGATTTTATGTACGGAAAGAAAACTCGTATGTACTGATCTAATATAATACGTGATCACCAGTTTATTAAAACAAAATGAAATTTGGCTTGTGGCTTCGAATACACAATTTTTGTTTCTTTTTTGTAAAGATGATTTCAAACTTATCTTGGTGGCGCGGTTCCCAGCGCCACGATCTTTTCCTTCGAATCTTGACTTCTTCTATAGCCACAAGCCTTAAGTAATTGCGTCTTCCTTTATTCCCTCCTGTCTTTCCTTTCCTGTAGGATTTTATATTTTAATCGTTATCAGTCTAATTTTGCAATTAACTTTATCCAACTACACTACTTTACTTTTCTACAAATTTCTATTTTTATATGATTTTAAACGAATGTTTTACCTTTTCTCTATCCGTTTCCTTTATATGTATATCTTTGTCTTAGCCGCCTCTATATGTTTTCTTTGTATATTTTAATTCTTTCTATAATTCCGCACTACATACTATAATATTCTTTCACTTTTTAAAATATTCACCCGCCACAGTCTCATCGGGTCACAACAAAGAAGTGTGCTGGGTGACGTTCTTCTATGCGGCGCTCAACGTAGGCCATCGCCCACCATGTAGGTGTCTCGTGCTCTTCACTGAGCTAGCCGGAATATTCTCGGATCATCTCTTTAGCCATCTCGTGGAAGAGTTTCGTTGGACGAAAGTATCAGGGAAGTATTGAATTTTTTAAAAAAAAACATTTTTACTTTTTGCACCTTTTTGCTACTTTTACAAGTCTGTTGCACTGATGATGATTTGGACAGTACTTGGAGTAATGTGAAAAAAAAATCAAACATTAGGGTCAGTCGGAGAGCTGGATGTTGACCACAGCCTTGTCCGCTGAGATAATGATAATTCTGATAAAGTGGTAAAATCATTGATAAAAAAAACTACGGAAAAAATTTGAAAGTCTATTTTTTTGGATGTCGCGTCACCGGTATTGTTCTGCCCACGCACAACTGATTGGTGAGTTCATTGCTTAATATCTTTTGCGTGGAAAACACCTAATGATTTTCCTTGCAAGTTTTCTAGTTCGTACATATTGCTTCCAAGAATTCTTCTCACGCGGCATTTGGTAAATTTCGGACAGAATTTGGCATTGATGTTATCTTTAAAGCTACTGAGTACGAAGTTCCTTTTGTAAACTTCTTGGCCTGGAACAAAGCGGACGTCTCTAGCATGCCTATTGTATCTGACTGCACTTCTTTCATATGCTGAGTGTAGATTGTTTTTAATATTTTCTCGCACTATTTCTAATTTACTCTTTCTATCCAAAACTATTAGATCGGGATCGTTTAATAGGTGGAGTTTACGTGCTAACTTATAGTCTGCACCGTTCATAAACATATTTTGCCCAAACAAGGCAAAGAATGGTGTTACACCAGTAGCCGAATGAATCGCGCTTCGGAGAGCACATTCGATCTCAGGTAGATAAAGATCCCATTCACGATGGTCACGTTCCAAGTAAGATCGAATCGCTGCTAGTACCGACTGATTCACGCGTTCAGCTGCATTTGATTGGGGTGAATACACTGCCGTCTTAAGATGGACAATTTGAAAAGTTTCTGCCATTCTCTTGAACTCTTGTGAAATAAACTGTTTCCCATTGTCACTATGGATCACCTCGGGAACGCCAAATTTATAAAACACTTCATTCGTGAGAAATTCAACGACGTTAGCAGCAGTGGCTTTTCGCATGGCTTTTAATAGTGTAAATTTCGTGAAATGATCTACAACACTGAAGATATATGCATTTCCGCGCTTTGAACGAGGATATTTACCCATAAAATCGATGTAAATTTTCTGGAACGGCCTTACTGTAACGACCTCGTGTCCAATACCGGGTTTCAAGTTCGTATTGGCTGATTTGGACTGCTTAGAGACAGCACAGCTATTAATATAGTTTCTCACCTGTATCGTCATCCTTGGCCAATAATAAAAACGACGCAATCGATGCAACGTCTTCGCAATTCCTCCATGTGCAGCGGTTGCTGGATCATGTGCCTTCTCTATTAGCGTTGTCGTCAACGACTCTGGGATCCACAACTTCCATTTAAATTCCTCCAATTCATCTGGACTTCGGACGAAATGTGTTCGCTTGAATATCATCCCGTTTTCAACTTTTAAATCAGGCAATTTTTCCTTATTATTTTTAATGTTTTCTATTAATTGCAGGTATTCTTCGGATTCAAATTCTGTAGTCTCGAAGTCGAGGATTCCTTGGTTGTCTATCTGTATTTCCTCGATGGACCTGGACAGAGTATCGGCCACTACATTTTCGGACCCTTTTCTATGTTGAATGTCAAAATCATACGCTTGGAGTTGGAGAGACCACCTAGCCAATCTTCCGTTTAGGTCCTTAAGCGACATAAGCCACTTTAAGCTGGCGTGGTCGGTCACAACCGTGAACGGCATAAGTTCTATATATGGCCGGAACCTTTTTATCGCGAGAACTGCAGCCAAGCACTCCTTTTCCGTTACGCTATAATTTCGTTGATGGCCGTTCAACTTTTGAGAAAAGTAGGCTATGGGCCTCTCGCTTTTACTCTCGTCGAGTTGGTATAAGACAGCACCAACACCAACATCGGACGCATCACATTGAACCCAAAAACGCTTCGAAAAATCTGGGTGTTTCAGTACCGGAGCAGTCGTCAAAGCCAGTTTCAGTTGCTCGAAAGCCTTTATCGCCTCCGGAGTCATCGCAAATTTCTTTTCCTTTTTTAATACGTCTGTCAAGGGCGTTGCGATCGCTGCGAAATTATTTATGAAGCGTCTATACCAGCCGGCGGTGCCTAGAAAACTTCGCACTTGTCTTACCGAACGAGGCACTGGTATCTGCTGAATTGCTTCTATCTTTTGAGGATCGGTTCTCAGCGAGCCTCCACCTACGATGAAACCAAGGTACTTGAGTTCCTTAAAGCAGAACTTTGACTTCTTTAACCCTATCGTTAAATTGGCGTTTTTCAGGCACTCAGCAACTTCTTTCAAGATTCGTAAGTGCGTGGTAAAATCTGGTGCGACAATGAGGAGGTCATATAAGTACACAAAGACATGTGATCTTAAATGTGATGGAATCACCTTGTCCATCAATCGGCAGAGACGTTGAGCAGCGTTACACAAACCAAAAGGCATTACCACAAACTGATAAAGTGGTCGCCCGGCGACAGTAAACGCTGTGCAAGATTTGGATTCTTCGTCCAGCTCAATTTGCCAGAAGGCATACTTCAAGTCGACGCTGCTGATAAAATAGGTGTAATCGAGCCGGCTCAAAATCCCTTCTATGTTTTGTAGAGGATACGCATCTTTGACGGTAACCTCATTTAACTTCCTGGCATCTAAACAAAATCTATTTTTGTCAGGTCTTCTCACAACAGTTATTCGGTTGCTCCAGGGACTTTGACTCGGCCCAATCACCCCCATTTCCAACATCTTATCTACCTCTTCATACACTATGTTTTGAACCGCAGGTGACATGGGATAGTGCCGCTCTTTTATTGGCACTGATCCTTCAACCAACTGAATGTTATGCCTCTCTAAGGCCGTACGTTCCAAACCGTGTTGCTGAAATGTCCTGAAATTTTTAATCACTTCGTCTAATTGCGTTCGTTGTTCGACCGTAAGCTCATGTGATTCTACAGTTGGACTCTTTTCGACTAGTTGATCTACACCTTCATCATCTTTCGCGTCAATCTCAGCTACTCCTAGAGTCTCTACGGCCAACTCAAACGCTCGCCAAAAATCGATACCTAGATACATATTCTGTTCTAAATATGGACATAAATAAAACAAAATAACTTTTTTCTTTTCTTTGTATTCTACAGGTAACCTAACTTTCCCGATTATGTCATGTGAGTGACCACTGGCCGTCGCGATCTTGGAGTGGTATGGCAAAATGTCTATATCCAAATCAGCAACTAACTCTCTACACCCTCGCCCTAAAATGCTGACCGACGCTCCCATGTCTAATAAACCTGTAACTACCCGGTCTCCAATCTGGATATGAGCGAAGCATCGAGGATCGTTGCGATTAGCTGCTTTCACGGATTCACTAACCTGCTTACGAACCTGTTTACGCTTCTCGTATCGATCGCGCGCTTTCTTGACTGTCTTCGGCACCACATGTTCTTTTGCTGATTGCGTTGTTCCAAATAGACGATTTCGAACTTCGTTATATTCTACAATTCTCTCTTCAAGTGGTTTAATAATTTTGAAATTTTTGTTGTTAACTTTATCGCTAAATTTAGTTTTTAATAATATTTGAATTTTTTCAGTTTTCTGCGGTTCTTCCGCCCTTGGCTCTTCTATTGTGGTTGATTGGGCCGCTGCTCGATAGCTCTCGCGGGATTCATCTTGGAGCATGGCTCCCCCGCCGCTGCCACGTTCCTCTTCGCGTTTTCCGGATTACAATTTGGACATCTTGGTGTTATCGTGTTTGCTAATCCGCATTTGAAACAAAATACATGTTGTTGCGATGCTTCGCAATCCATGTATATATGGCCTGTGTTTCGACAGTTCCAACAGATCAGTTTTCGTTCCATCACCGGCCGTTGCTGTTGAGTACGTGTGCTTACTACCTGTTGGGCTTCCTCTACCATCTCTTGTTCCGGAATGCTCACGGCTCTGTCCATCGCGGGATCCCATTCTAGTTCATGGACACGTTTCGTGAACTGTGCCATCGGTCGTTGAGGTGCGCGACTGTCGCGCCACCCGACGCTACTTTCCTCTTCGTGGCATTCTTCGCGCAAACGTTCCACGGAGTAAATCGGTATCGGATAGACCAGTTTAAACAAGGGTTCTCTTAAATTTCTTTTCATTATTCTGACCATTTGAGCATCTGTAATTGGATTAACTAATTTTGCTCTCAACTTACAGATAGCCTGGAAGAACGCGTCTATGGATTCACCTGAGGATTGTTTTCGTTCGTTAATCTCGCGCATTACTTCAAAATCCGACAGATTTATGCGGTATTGCCGCAATAGAGCGTAACGCAAGGTTGGCCAATCTGGAACTATGTGGGTTTTAACATGTAGCCAGTACCAGTCCTTAGCCTCAGCAGAAAGAAAAGAGTGAAATCCCCTCAAAATTTCTGCCCACGGACAGTCATACTGGGCCTGTAGATATTCGACCCTAAAGATGAAATCTTCCACGGACATTTCATGTGGATGTCCATTGAAGTTGAGCCCCCATGTTTCGAGTTTGATTGTCGAGCTGCGGTATTCCGCTCGGAAACTTCGAGATTCATCCGAGTTTGTGGGCTGTGGAGATGCAGCGTAGGTACGCGAGGCAACTTCTGCGTAAGCTGGTGGAGGATTCGCAATGCACGGCCTATCTATTTGCGGTTCTACTACTCTTCGAGTGCCTACATTATCTACTCTATTTCTGTTATTTTGATGATTTCTATTTTTAGGAAAGCCTTGATTGTGGTTAGCGAATCTATGGTTGGAAGAGGGCCTATACGCAGGATCTGGTCGTCCATTCGTTTGCACGAGCATGGATTCCATCTTTTGCATCATGAATGACATACCCTCTTGGATCCCTTTCTGTATTTGTTCCCTAATGGATTCGTCTAATCGTGATTTCAAATCGGAGCAAGCATGGGGAACTAGTCTGTTAACCTTATCGGTTTCATCATCATATATGTTTGTATCTAGTGGTAGTTCGTAGCTTAACGGTGGTAGGATTGTTGAAGGTTGACGAGGCAGATCCGCAGGAGGAGATCGCTGAACTAATTTTTTTGGTATCGCGCCAGTAACCGTCCCTGGCTGCGTTGAAGCTGCTGTTTGAGCACTGTGCGAATTGGACGTCATTATGGTTTTTGACAAATCTATAAACGATGCGCCCTTCTGCCGCTCTGCCTCTTTCACCTCTGTTGGCATGTCTGTCTGCTTTCTCGGCGTATGGTACATAGTTAACTTATTTTTGGGTGACACTCTATACGGATCACACTGCTCTCGACGTCGTTTTGTGTAACTCAAACGAGTATCTCGCTTTGACATTACCTGGTATAACTCGTAGTTAGTGACCAAACATTTCAACAAAAAAAACTTCATGAATAACCAACACTTCTCTGGCCTGCGGTTGCTTGTCAGCAGTGCCTCCTCCGCATGCGCAATTGAGCTTGGCTGCATTGCCAGTTCAAGCCGTCATGTTTTGGAGACTCTGCTGAGAAGAAACCGCGTAAAAAAAACTACACTTTTCGCTGCGATTCTTCATCGCCTCGTCCCCGCTTCTTGTGCAATTTGAAGTCGCTATAAGCCCATCAAAGTCATCAAGCATTGGAGACTTGGGTGAGGAAGAATCGCCGAGCCTCACTTTTGCTTGGGCGCCATTTATTGTTACGTAACCTCTTCTTCGACCTGTCCGGATGTGGTGCACGGCAGCTAGCTCAAGCTTTTTTTTTTTATGTTTTTCGTGTAGTGGGCGTGGTTCTCAACCCTTCGCATCCGGCCGTGGTAAGTAACAATAAAAAAAAATCATTTATCTGCTAAATGATGAGAATCTCAACTACAAAAAAAAGAAAAGAAACACACGTATTCAACTCACTCTCAAGGTGAATATCCCCTCACCATCCCTCTTGCGTCGCCCCCGCGTCGTTATTCCACCGTCAAAAAAATAACTCAATGCATGTTATTCATATTATTTCTTATTTAATACAGATACATTATTTGGCCTTTTGGCGTACATATGCTTACAACAATACTTCACTTAAAACAAAACATAATACATAATTTAAAAAGACTAATTAAAACAATATCATTTTTACTCTTCCGGAAACTAAAAAAAACTTTTTCTCTTCTATTTATGTTAACGCACATCAATTTGCAAAATTCAACCACACACGGGAATTTACTACCAGTCGTTGTTCCTAGCGCACACCCCCCCCGAAGAGCTCACCGGGATGGCCTGGCACTACCACCACAAGGACAACAAAAAAAAAATCGACTATATCGATCACCTGCCGGCTTTGTCGGTTGCCAATTGTTGTGCTGTACACATAAAAAAAAACGGAAGCTAGGTGTACTTACACACACATGTATATATATATACTCTTAATTTTAGTAAATTTGTACCCTGTATACAAGTAACGCTTAATAAAATATGACAATATGAAAAAAAAGGTACAAAAACAGGTAACAAGATTTATAATAAAATTGAGTTAATAAAAAAAAGGTTCTCTATTATCCACATATAATTTAGGTGATAATCGTTGCGTTCCAGCTTTGTTTGCTGCTCATGTACGACTTCCGATTTCTTCCCTTTAGGTAGGAGTTCGTGTAATCAGTATATTTATGTATATATGCCTCGAAACGTATGAATCTATGTACTGACGGTTTGGCGGGAAAACTTTGTATGTACTTTATTTCATCCTTTTCTTCATTGTATATAAGGAAATTTTATTTTTGTAATGTATGTAAATGTAACTGTTATTGTAAGTAGAGTAGTGGCATGTACATGATCTATGTATGTATATAGGTATGTTAACGGATGATTTTGGCGTTTTAGAGGAAACGGATTTTATGTACGGAAAGAAAACTCGTATGTACTGATCTAATATAATACGTGATCACCAGTTTATTAAAACAAAATGAAATTTGGCTTGTGGCTTCGAATACACAATTTTTGTTTCTTTTTTGTAAAGATGATTTCAAACTTATCTTGGTGGCGCGGTTCCCAGCGCCACGATCTTTTCCTTCGAATCTTGACTTCTTCTATAGCCACAAGCCTTAAGTAATTGTGTCTTCCTTTATTCCCTCCTGTCTTTCCTTTCCTGTAGGATTTTATATTTTAATCGTTATCAGTCTAATTTTGCAATTAACTGTATCCAACTACACTACTTTACTTTTCTACAAATTTCTATTTTTATATGATTTTAAACGAATGTTTTACCTTTTCTCTATCCGTTTCCTTTATATGTATATCTTTGTCTTAGCCGCCTCTATATGTTTTCTTTGTATATTTTAATTCTTTCTATAATTCCGCACTACATACTATAATATTCTTTCACTTTTTAAAATATTCACCCGCCACAGTCTACTGTTCGATTAGCAATGACCTTACTAGCAAGAGGTCGCTGATCGGTAACCTTAATCGAATTCGACTCAATTTTTTGGTTTCTTGTAACTGCCTTTCTAATTGGACTCAACACTGTTTTCTTATTTCTTTAGTGTCGATGTGAGTGCACTCGTCTACCATCCACCCACTACGGTTTGTGTCCCCGCTAACCTCCCCACATCTACCACAGTCAAACTCGAACCTGTTCGATTCGCACTCCGCCACTTTTCCCACCACGCGAAAATGCGCGGATATTCGTATCTGGCAATGTCGGGTTAAACCAAGGTTGGTGACAGAAGTGAAACGCTTAGGTTAGTTGCTCTGACAGATCATTTTAATACAATTTATTTTATTTTATTTTTAGGCACCCGCAACAATGTAGCAAAAATAAAGAATAACTTCAGGACTTTGTGAAAGTAATATTGATTTTGTTTTTCTATATTATAATATATTTTCATTTAATTTAAAATTTGGTAATTTAAATGGCACCAAAATATATTAACATTGGCTTTTCTGTGGGAAATTTGCAACACTGTAAAATTGTAACAATCGGGAATTCTAAACACTTGCAAAGTGCAAAATTTTAAGTTGTGTTTATCAAATGTCTTTTTTTTTTGTGAATGTATAATTTGAAATATCTGCAAATCTATAATTGCAACATATATAAGAAAGTGCACATGTAACATTTAAAACGTTAAACTGATTCCATTCCATTCATTTAAGCTAATAACGGGAGCTGTGCCGTTGGAGTTTAGCAGGTCGCTCCCATTCTTCTTCACCCTGTATTCGGTTGAAGCCAAAAACAGGGGCACATCTAGCTAATTCTGAAATCATTCCATCTTCCGCACCAAAACTTCAAATTGTCGCGTTGTCTTTAAATTGTACTTTATATCTTTAGAATTATTAAAATATTTTAAAAAAATTTTAATTGTTTATTATTTGTTTAAAAAGTTTTTCATAAAATCTTTATTGTTTTACCTTTCCTTTGTTATATCCATTTGTTTATATATATTCACAATTTTATATTTTGTGTGTATTGTTAATTTTCAAAGATCGGAAGAAAATTACGACAAACAGCGATTTTTTAGCACAGTTGTATAAATTAAAAAGAAAAATTTTTCTTCGAAAGAAAATATTATACCCACATCCCCGAGCGTTAATAGTTTTCTCCAGAAAAAAAAACCAGTTTTTGAAAATAACATCATATAATATATATTTATTTATTTTATAATATAATAAAATGTAAATAATATATAAAAAAAAATTCATAAAAGATAAATATAAAGATGTGACTCTCTGGATAAGGCACTTAAGATCGCATAAACCTTTGAATCTCAAGGTGTTATAACTCGGAAACCAGACGAAAGTGACAGCAAACTGTTGTTGTTGTTAAAGTTAGCATAAGAATAAAAAAAAACAATAAAATTTGAGTCTACAGCAACTCGTATTGTTTCTTGATAAAGTTGTATAGAGGTAACCACTGTATAGCACGGATTCACTCTAACACGGTTTAAGAATTGGGAAAAACCTCGTATAACACGGTACTTTTATAGCACGGATTCACTGTAATACGGTTTGAGAATTGGGAAAACCTCGTATAACACGTTACTTTTATAGCACGGATTCACTTTAATACAGTTTGAGAATTGGGAAAAACCTCGTATAAAACGGTACTTTTATAGCACGAATTCACTCTAATACGGTTTGAGAATTGGGAAAAACCCCGTATAAAACGTTTTTCTACGGAGTCAATTGAAAGTGAAAATTTGAACGAGACACAAGAAAACAGAATCGATACAGTACTAGTAGAATGTTGTACTTTACGTACCGTGTGGAATCTACCTGCATTTATAAATTGGTATTATTCGAAATTTATTAATTGTATTTTTATTATTTCTTGTAATGACCTTCACCTGTTTTTTACCTTTTCGCCAGCGTCCTTTTTTATAGGAATTTCCATGTTGTAAAAATTAACATGTTGAAAGAGGTGAGAGAAAGATAGCAAGAGGAACCTTTTTCTGCATCTTGTTTTCTGTTTATACATAATTCTAAGAAATGTATCCCTTCTTTCTAGTATCTTTTAGGAATCGACAAATATTTTGAGTAATTTTTCTTAAATAAGAATGCGGAATCTTTTCATATTTCAGAAATAAATTGCTAGTAATAATAATAATAATAAAAATTACATAATGCAATAAAATTCTAAAAAGAAAACAGTAAAGTAAGAAAACACAATCTGCCGAACCGGTTTTTCCATTCCAAATATTTTTTTATTTCTACCGGCATGCATGTTTTCTTAAGCGAAGTCCTTGTTGCAGCTGGTACGAATAACAAACAAAAATGAGAAGGCAACAGATAAGAAACATTATCAGGATATGGTATGGTATATGGTATATGGGGTTACGTTCCAAAAAAACACGACGCAAATTGAAACGACGCAAAGTGAATTAAGATTTTCTATAGCAAACCATGTAAAGATCGAAGATAGGTTCCAGGGTTACGAAAATACTACTTTTTAAAAAGAAAATTGATCAAAGTAAACATTAAAAAACAAAAATAATATAACTCTGGCAATAAATAAATTGGAAATATATTTTCCTTTTTTGTAATCAGAAACAACCCGTAAAAATTAATAGAAATTAATTATTCTCTTTTTTAAAAAGCACAAATTGAAACGTTACAAAAAGCACAATATGAACACTACATAATTGAAACTGAACTCTAAAATTAGCAAAACATAGTGAAAATAAAACTGTATTAAAATTGCGTTGATTTTCAGTTAGAAGAAGAATTCCCGAATTTAATGGCATGGCGCAATTAGAAACAAAAGTGGAGCCAACTGTTAGAAAACAAGAAAAAAATTAAAGACTCGAACCCAAAACAACGCAACCTCGAAAACCCAACGACGCACAGTGAAAATTAGTACTAATTAATCAGCGACGCAACTTCGAAAAAAACGCAAAACGAAACGACGCAAAGCGAGGTTCGAGGCGAACGTGGATCGGAGACTGTTCCACTTTTTGCAACCAATCAATCAGAGCATGCGAGTCTGGCGTTAAGATGCCTAGTGTGACACACACCATAGTTCATCTTGGCTGTGAAGACAACAACAAATGGTGTGCCACATGTAACCACGGCATAGGCGATATATTCCAAACTGATCGATTGTTTGTCGTATGAAGAAGAGGTTAGGGAAAAGAAATGCGATAATCTGTTATTTTTTGATATTTCACAACAAGATCACCTAGGCACTAAAACAAAGATAAAATTGCAATGTCAGTTATTTAATTTTTCTATATGTGATATAAATAATAACTATATAAGTACAAATTTTGTAATTCTAATAAAGAATAAATAATTTAGTAGCATATGCTATTTTCTTAAGAATTTTGTTTGCTAACTATTAGCCTAAGCATTTTCTATTCTTGTGAAGTTTTATTTTACATTTCATACATTCTATATTAAACCGATTATTTAATATGAACACATCTACATACATTGTCGTACAATAAACTATTTACAATTTAATCATGTGTTTAAAACATCATTATTGGAAACATACGATTAATGACAACTCTTGCTCAACTCTTAAAATTAATTTACTTACTTCAAATCAAATTTAATATATTTACTTAAACTGTTGAACTTAAATTTAACACACTAGTCCCAGTGTATTCTTATGTACTTACTGGAACATACTCTTAGGTCCAGTTCTTCAGTGCTCGTTTAAACGGGGATTAGTTAAACGCCAAACAAAAGTTAACTGAGATTTGAGTTTTACAGTGCGAGTTTAAGTTATCTATGTTAAACGTATCTTATCTATATTTCATACAGAATTTATCTCAATTCAATGAATATTTAGCGTATACCTAAACCTTTCTTGGTAGCACTTGACAATATTTTCATTTTTACAAAGATAACAGCTGTTCCGGTGCAAATAAACAAAATTATTAGCATAGTTTTGAACAAAGGTAAATGTCTGTACTCGAAGAAACAGCTGTTTCTTTATCTATTAAAAGGATAAATTTACCGGAGTTTAACTCAACAATATTGGCCGGTTAACCGACGTTTAAACGAGCACTGAAAAACACTGTCGTTTAAACGAAGGTTAACTGAGAAACGACGATAACCGAGCACTGAAAAACTGGCCCTTACATATACAAATATATTGTATAATATCAATAAAATTTGAATAAATACGAACAGATTTAAATAAATGTTTAATACAGGGTTAGGCGATTGAAGTGTTACCAACTTCGTACCGTTATATCTGACAACGCGATATTGTCAAATTCATAGCAATGACAGCTGTTTATATTGTTTACAAGCTACTACAAGCATTTGCGTCTAAGTTTTATAGAACAAAAGTTATTCGAAATGGAATTCAAAAGTAATATTGCGTTATATTTGAGTGGAAAATCACAAGCAGCTATTGTTCGTGAGCTCAGGCATTTTAAAGTGAATAAAATGTTTGTGTATCGAACCATACATAAATCGTCGAACGGCAACCCGAAGTAATTTTCCATCTCAAGTAATGGTATGGGCAGCTGTGACCGCGGATGAACGCTGTCCAATTGTTTTCATCGAGCCTGGTGCCTGGATCCTGGTCAATGCGACTTATTATCGGGAAAATGTTTTGGAAGCTGCTTTAAAGCCTACAAACATGGGCACGCAAACATTTCGGTCGTACACCATGGACATTCCAACAAGACTCGGCTCCATCTCATAAACCTCGTGTGAACCATGGTTAAAAACACCATGTTCCACACTTCATTTCGTCCACGCAATGGCTTTCGAATTCGCCTGATACAAATTCGATAGAATATTCCCTCTGAGCCATTTTGAAGAGCAAGGTGAGGACTAAAAACTATGCGCTGAAGAAAGCCATTGTACGGAAATGGGCCAAATTACCACGAGATCATATTCGTGCAGCATGCAACTAATTTTTTAACCGTTTGAAGGACGTAGTCAAGGCCAAAGGTGGCTACATCGGCCTAAAGTAAATGAATTCTAAAATTATTATTATTTCCACACATTTTTGTAATTTGAATCAATATAAAATAATTTCACCCAAAAAAACATGGTCGTTTGAATAGGCGTTTCAATAGCCGAACCCTGTATAATGCTAAATACACAAAGTTTATGTACATACATATTTAATTCAATATTTCTATCTAATTTCGATGGTCGCCTTGAGTTCTGTGAATAATGAAACGTATTCTCTCATTTTCAACTGCTACTCCAAGTTTTGATGCGATGGACTGTTAGTAGAGATCATAAAGGAGGATGGACTTTGTGTAGAAAAACTATCTAGGTCTAAGGCTCCATCACCCTTTTCGTTGAGATTACTACCATCGTGTTTCATCATCATTCGCCGCCACTTAGCTCTTGCATTTTGGAACCAAACCTGAAATATGAAAAGTGTATAAGAGTTTCGCAATTTATTTGTGAATTATTGTTATACTTGAAGAACCCTTTTCGGTAGTCCAGTTTTCTGTGAAAGCTGTTTGAGGTCTTTCGCATCGGGGTTATGATTAACTGAGAAATATGATTTCATAGTTCGTAGCTGGTGATGTTTAAAGGACGTTCGCATACGTTTCGTTCTAGACGATGCACTCATGTGAGATCCACGACCGAAATCAAGATATTCCGTATTGAGATCTATGTATTAATATTTTAAAAATATTTATTAAATGCTTTGTTCGAACATTTCGTGTGATTAATAATAATTCATATTCATATATTACCATATAATATATACAGGGTGTTTCGCATAAAGGGGACAGAACACTAGGGCGTGTAGGTTGGGTAGAGACAAGAAAAAAATCGTATGGGAGGGGGCGGGGGGTCAATTTCGCCCCGTTTAGACGGGAGGGGCCATTTTATAAAAATTCGACTTAACATCGAAAAAAAAAAATATTAAAAAATAATGGTTTGACCTAGATAACTTTTGCTTGCTGATTTTTAAAGCCAAATTTTTATATTTATACTTAATACCGTTTTTTAAAATTTTTATACTTAATACCGTAATTTAAAAAAAAAAATGGGGCCAAACATTTTTGTTCGGAATTTTTTTTCCAAATTTTAACTTTTTTCTCAAAAATTGTTTGACATAGGAACCTCATTTAAAAAGGATATTAAGAAGCGGATATTTGGCTTTAAAAATCAGCAAGCAAAAGTTATCTAGGTCAAACCATTATTTTTTAATATTTTTTTTTCGATGTTAAATCGAATTTTTATAAAATGGCCCCTCCCGTCTAAACGGGGCGAAATTGACCCCCCCTCCCATAAGATTTTTTTCTTGTCTCGACCCAACCTACACGCTCTGATCTTCTGTCCCCTCTTATGCGAAAGAATATAATTAATAAGTTGTGGTAATAGGCGGACATACATACATATAGACGGACAGACAGATGGACATGCAAACATAAACACTTAAACACACAGACACACGCGCATATATATAGACGGATATATTATACATAGATACATAGCTCGGCGTGCTGACTGTTATGAGTGTGGAGTGTGACTCTCTGCCCGCGTAATGTAAACATATGTAATATCAGATATTTAATATCATAATAATGTCATCATAATGTAAACGAACGCAAGTGTGTTCATTTAGAAGATGCATGAATATGGAAGAATTTGTTTGAATATTGACTTCTGACTGGATGCAGATGACTGGATATACATATAGTAGCTGTTGTTGTTAACATTAATGGAAAATAGACAACCATAACATTTTAATGCAATTATTTCAGTGGACAGTGGGCATTCGCACCCCAACCTGATCGACAGCTGGAGTTGGGAAGAGGGAGGTGGAGATGGGAAGACGGATAGATAGATATTCAGACAGACATACAGATAGTTATACAGACCAACAGACGGACGGACAGACAGACATACATACGTACATATAGACGGACAGGAGAGTAGTTTTTATTGAAATTTGATCTTGTCGTTTAAGGAGTTTGGTTTATGTTGCTGTTGTATATGATTTACTCTTGCTATGTTGTTGATAGTCAAGTGTTAACACTGAAGTGTAGACATGACAGGATTGAGTAAGTAAGTCAAGGATGCTCCACTTCTTCCTTTTCTTCATTGTATAGCTTCTGTTCGATGTGTGTGTCAATTTTTTTTAGGAATGGAGTGGCGAGTCGATAGAGTTAATATAACAAATTTAGGGGTTTCTTTTTATACACATAAATAAATATTTTGGCGAAGATGTACAATGTTTATGCCTTAGGAATATGCTTGAGTATGATATACTTGTTTTTTTATTTAATCTTGTTGACACAGAACAACATTCTTTGTCATTGTTTTTATTTTATTGCTTTTCGGATTAGATTTTTTTTGTTATATAGGTACTAAATGAATTATGAACAATTCAAGTGAACTTTGGTTTATAGTCTCATAGGTTATTATAATACTAATATGGGTTATTTAATTTTATGGTTAGCTAATCTACCGACACACTTATGAAGCAGTTTTCTCTATGAGTTTTGATTATGTTGTTGTTGTAGGAGTTTGGTTTATGTTGTTGTTGTTTTAGTATACGATTTATTCTTGCGATGTTGTTGTTTTTTATTTTTAGGAATAGAAACGCATGCTGTCGATATTGGAGTAGTAAAATGCGTGACTTAATTACTTAAATCTAGAATATGTTCTTATAGTATTCTTATTTTAATTCTTCTTTTCTTTGTTGTAGGATAAGCATTTGATAATTAATTGATACTTAATTTTAGTGTTGGAGAAAGACACACATTTTAATCGCTTATTATTTTTCCTTTTTGTTTTTATACTGAGACATTTAGAAAATATTATGAGTAGATACATTTTTAACATGGTTATACTTCATCAATTTCAATATGACTGTATGGATTATTGAAATGTTGATGACATGATTTTTGCAATAATTTGTTCTTGTAATATATTTTCGAATTTCAGTGTTTTAAATAATATTTCTTTAGCGATGATTATTGTTGCTTGTGGGTGTAAGAGATTTACATACATATGTGTTTGAGAAAAGAGATATGAGGGCGGTCTGATAAATTCTGAGCCTCACCAGCCTATGGTCGCAAGAGATCGGCCATGTAGTACATTGTTGTAGACAGCTACTGTCTTTTACAGATTTGTTCAAGCACAGAAATAGTGAACTCCTACATTTCTGTTAAATTTCCTTCCAATATCTTAATCAGTTCTCCTGCGATCATGATTCCAACAGACAGAGGAATAAGGTTAAATCTCAAAGAAAATCATTTTCACAATCAAATTTTTCATACCATACTTTTAGGACATAAATTTAAAATCATTAAAGACCGTAATTTTTATTAGGGATTTCGGGAACAAAGGAAATCGTGGGTGATTTAGGGGAACAAAGGAAATCGTGGGTGCCATGGGCAACGAGTATAAATAGGTAAAGAGATTGCATGAAACATTTGTTGCCGGCAACATTTGTGATTTCATGTGTTAAGATTAGAGCCGCTGTTAATTAGCAGGACATAGCTCTGTAATCAAAAACCAGCTCTGTAAAGCAGGAAACCGAAGATGAAGACGAACTTCGTTACAGAGTACAAAACTTCGATTGTATTCTGTGCTGGTAGCAAAGCAAAATTGAATCAAAACTACTAATGAGTGAGTAGTTCGGGAGATCTTTTCTAATGAGTATGAAGGGATCTCAAGATCGACTTCGCTTCTGTTATTTTGCACTAACAACGCAAGCGAATATGCGTAAGAAGAGATCGATCCAGCACTCGGAAGCCAAGTAAAGCGTGAAAGAAAGAATCGATAAATTTGTGGAGTACAGCGGGCAATGAGAAGAACGGTGAGATTTGTCTTCTTTTGCTTGTCTTACAATAACAAAACATGTGCAGCCGTCCGTCCGCCTGAAAACGTTTTAATTTTTCATTTTATGGTTTTTGAAAGAATGTTTGCTTTTCGTAGCTTTGTTCTGCTTCTTTTTCGATGCCCAAGCTTTGTAAAGCGCTGGCACGATCTACGTTCCGAGCATAGCGTGCTGTTGAAGAATTTGTTTTTGGACAGAAGATCTATTTAGTCGGCATATCAACAACTTCAATACGTTATACGAGTAACACTAAAATATAAATGGAAGCGGACTTATGGAAATATTTATATTACATGTCTGTGGTAATACAAGGTATAATTTGAAATAAAATAATAACAGCCTAATAGCCCCGATGTCATTAGTAATACTTATTGATTCTTGTATAATTTTCTTGTATAAGTAATTCTTGTATAATTTTTTCTTGCAAATGCGACTCATGGCAACTTTTTCTTTCTTTCCCGAGATGGTTTAATCCAAATGAGAATTGTTTTGGCCACATTAAGCAAATTTTGAAATATCTAATTTCCATTCGAAAATAGTCAAAGTGGCTAAAACAGAAAGAAACCGAGAAAATTATCCCAAAAAAACGAACAAAACCTGGATCAATGGCGGATTGTAAAATTACGAAGACTTTTGGAAAAAAATTATAATAATAAATAATAAAAATTAGCTTCATATATATGTATGGTAATTTATATAATGTTACTTAATAAGTGTTGTAAAATAATGTTTAATAAGTATTACTAATGACATCGGGGCTATTAGACTGTAGTAGATTTATTTCAAATTATACCTTGAATTACCACAGACATATAATATAAATATTTCCATAAGTTTGCTTCATTAATATTTTAGTGTTACTCGTATAACGTATTCAAGTTGCTGATATGCCGACTAAATAGATCTTTTGTACAAAAACAAATTCTTCAACAGCACGCTATGCTCGGAACGTAGATCATGCCAGCGCTTTACAAAGCTTGGGCATCGAAAAAGAAGCAGAACATAGCTAAGAAAATCAAAATTTCTTTCAAAAATCATAAAATGCAAAATTTAAAGCAAACGCAGACGGACGGACGGCCGCACATGGTTTGTTATTGTAAGAGAAGCAAAATAAGACGAATCGCACCGTTCTTCTCATCGCCCGCTGTACTCCACGAATTGATCCATTCTTTCTTTCACACTTCATCATATTCGCTAGCATTGTTAGTGCAAAATAACTGAAGCAAAGTCGATCTTGCAATCCCTTCATACTCATTAAGAAGATCTTCCGAACCCCTCACTCGTTAGTAGATCATGCAATTTTGCTGTGCTATCAGCCTAGAATACAAAAGAAGTTTTGTACTCTGTAACGAAGTTCGTTTTCATCTTCGGTTTCCTGCTTTACAGAGATGTTCTGTTCTTTACAGTGCTAAGTCCTGCTAATTAACAGCTGCCCTAATCTTCGCACATGAAACAACGAGCATATATTCGTAAAGAGATTGCATGAAACATTTGTTGCCGGCAACATCGTGATTTCATGTGTTAAGATTAGAGCCGCTGTTAATTAGCAGGACATAGCTCTGTAATCAAAAACCAGCTCTGTAAAGCAGGAAACCGAAGATGAAAACGAACTTCGTTACAGAGTACAAAACTTCGATTGTATTCTGTGCTGGTAGCAAAGCAAAATTGAATCAAAACTACTAATGAGTGAGTAGTTCGGAAAATCTTTTCTAATGAGTATGAAGGGATCGTAAAATCGACTTTGCTTCAGTTATTTTGCACTAACAACGCAAGCGAATATGCGTAAGAAGAGATCGATCCAGCACTCGGAATCCAAGTAAAGCGTGAAAGAAAGAATCGATCAATTTGTGGAGTACAGCGGGCAATGAGAAGAACGGTGAGATTTGTCTTCTTTTGCCCAAGCATAATATATTTTTTTCTGAATTTTGAATTTTTTAATTTTAGAGTCGAATATCCACACATCCATACACACACACACAGAATTAAAGATCAAGTCGAATGTTATTTTATTGTTGTTATTTAGGGGATGATGCATGTTTTGTGTGCTGTATGCATTTCTGTACGTTGAGCGCCTTGTGTGTGCTAGTAAAGAAATATTACTACAACTATCACCCTTACAACGATTAACTCCCAAGTACACAAACATAGAAAATGTCGAATGCACGTGTTTTGTACAAGCATGAAATTTTTAACATATTCGTACATGATCTGATTCTATTTCTGATGCATGTGTTTTCAATCAATTTTTGTTAACGATCAGATCAACCTAATATTGAATCAAACGCGGCGAACGTTTGCCGACGAAAAGGAAGCAAGTTAAAAAGAAAGAGCAGATAAAAAACGTTTCAAGAAATCGACTGGATACGCCCAAGATAGACTATCTACTCCAAATTGTAAATTAAAAAAAAATTGTTTGCAGTTAAAAATATGTTCATATAAAATATTGTACATATTGTATGTACAAATAAAAATAACCCAGTAAGACCAGGTCTGGCCAAAGCTCATATAACCAACACCTTTTTTTTACATTTATTTAACACGTGGGGGTGGCATTTATCGAATTTTCATTGATATCAAAGAGCCCTAAATAGGAGCTCATATTCACTTTACAAGCTCATAAAATTCACTATAAACACGAATGGATTAACATTTTCTGTTTGAAGTAGGCGTGGCACTCGTCGGATTTTGTCCTTTTCAAGATTTTTGGTCAAATGAAGATTTTCTGCTATGCTTTCTTTTTATCGGATTTTATTTTTTGTTTTGATACTGAGGAGGCAGACATATAGAAAATGTTATTAGTATGTAGGTTTTAACATGGTTACAGTTCACCAATTTGAATACGATTATACGGATTAATGAAAATTTGATGACATGATTTTTTATTTAATTTGTTCTTGAAATATATTTTGTAATTTTAGTGTTTAAAATAATATTACTTTAACGATGATTAGTTTTACTTTTTAGGATAAATTAATAAATTTCTTTCATTAGTTAATGAGTAATATGTGTAAGAGAAAAGAGAAGCTGTTATTTTGCAAACTTTCAGTAATAAAGGCGCCTGCTAGGCGTTGATATGCTAGGATGCTGTTCTTACTCTTTTTTCTTCTTCTTTTTTTCATCCTCTTTTTATACCCTACACACGAAGTGAATAGGGTATATTCACTTACTGCTTCCGTTTGTAACGCATTGAAGGAGGCGTGACAGGTATAGAAAAGTATATATATTCTTGATCAGCATGACCTCCTGAGTCGATTTAGCCATGTCTGTCTGTGGAAATCACGATTACAAGAGAAGAGATATCTTCATCAAACTTGGCACGAATATTGTCTATCAATAGAAACTCATCTATCATTAGAAATTTTCTCAGCTTGTAGAACGAATTTGGGGGTGAAATTTTGTCCAGAAGTCCACTGTCTCTGAGCAAAACAGATCACCAAAAATGGGCGTGGTCCGCCCACTAATTAAATAAAACTCGATTACAGGAGAACGAATAGAGATATCTTTATCCAATTTGGCACGAATGTTGCCTATTATCAGAAACTCATTCATATTGAAAATAGGCAAAATCGAACCATTGCCACGCCTACTTTTTAGAGTAAATATAAATTAATCCATGCTTATAGCTTAATTTCCCAGCTTGTAGAACGAATTTGAGTTTGAAATTTTATTCACAAATCAACTGTCTTTGACCAAAACAGACTACCAAAAATGGGCGTGGTCCGCCCACTAATTAAATAAAACTCGAGTACGGGAGAACGAATAGAGATATTTTCATCAAATTTTGCACGAATAATATCTTTCATCACAGGCTATTTGAGATTGAAAAGTAAAAAAATTAGACCATCGCCACGCCTAATTTCTAAGTACAGGTGTGTAGGGTATATGAACTTCGGCCAGGCTGAAGTTAACACTCTTTCTGGTTTTTATTACTATTATTATTATTATTATTTCTTGTTCTTTTTCTTTTCTTCTGCGTGTAGCCGATCAAGCAAAATATCTATATGTACATATAAAGAAATAGCCGAAACGATATCTACGTATATATTCGACCAGGAATTGGGAAAGCCGAGGAAAATCGAATGGGGGGGGGGGGGGGGGGGAAACAACTCTGCTAGCGATTAATGTGGGCGTGAGGGCGTGTTGAAATCTAAAATCGAAATACGTATATACCCCAGCGTTATGGGTATCAACAGAAAGGTCATTTAATTTGCTTTTAAACTGTAAATAAATATTTTCACCCGTTTAGGCGGGGCCATTTTATAAAAATCCGACTTAACATGGAAGAAAATAATATTAAAAAATAATGGTTAAACAAAATGGATAACTTTTGCTTGCTGATTTTCAAAGCCAAATATCCGCTTCTTAATATCCTTTTTAAATTAGGTTCCTATGTCAAACAGTTTTTTAGAAAATTAATGACAAAGTTAAAATTTGGAAAAAAAATTCCGAAAAAAAATTTTTGGTCGCAATTTTTTTTTTATTATTACGGTATTAAGTATAAATTTTTTCCGACCATAAAATTCTTTAATCAATTTAAGAGAGAATGCTCCAAACCGGAAGTATCTATGTTTTGTAGTTTCCGAGAAAAATGAAAATACGTGGGTATATACGTATTTTTCGTTTAAGCTAAATTTTGTTTATGACCATTTTGATGGTTCGGCTACACGCAGAAGAAAAGGGAAAAAATAAGAAGCAATAATAATAGTAATAAAAAAGAACAAGAAAAAGAAGAAGAAAAAAATAACAGTAAGAATGGCAACCTTGGTTTACCTACTCAAGCCTCTCATGTCGGCACTTCAATGTCAACAGGTTTTGTTTTCTAAAATTTAATAATTTAGATAACATTTGTTTAGAAATTTATTCCTAAAATTTCAAACAACAACAATATCTCTTTGCTCAAACACATACATATATATAAACCCATATCTCATCAACTAACTAAACCATATTAAACAAATCTCTTACACCTACAAGCAATAATAATTTGCGTTAAAGAAATATTATTTAAAACACTGAAATTCGAAAATATATTACAAGAACAAATTATAGCAAAAATCATGTCATCAACTTTTGAATAATCCATATAGTCATATTGAAATCGATGAACCATAATCATGTTCAAAATCTACTCATAACATTTTCTAAAAGTCTCAGTATATAAACAAAAAGAAACCAGTAAGAGTGCTATATTCGGCCTGGCCGAATCTTAAATACCTTACACCTAATACTTTCGAAAAAATTGAATTGAACGTAATAGTTTTATTTATTTAAATTTTTAATTTATTTAGATTTTTCATTGCAGAAAAATAACATTATAGAGTGAAATACAAACTGAAAGTAGAGGAAATATGTGTTTATAAAGAAAACTACCTTATAATCACATTTAATCACAGACGGGTATAAAATTTATAGTGGCGTAGCTAGGATGGTCGTGGGTGGCGGTCCGCCCCGGGGCTTATTTGATTCTAGAAATTTGTGGGGCTGCAAGTTGATCAACCGTTCCGGGCTCCATGAGTCCTAGGTACGCCACTGTATAAACAGTAGGCGTGGTCCTTACCTGTTTTCAAAACAAAATAACGAGCTTAGTAGTTTTATTAGTATTTTTGTGTTCAAATTTAAACTTTATTTCCGTGGTAATAAACTTGTTTTCATGAGCTATACTCTATAAGTAGTGTAAAAGTGGGCGGACCGCGACCAGTTTTGTTGTTATAATGTTTTATTGGAAAATAAGTTGTTATCTAAAGTTTTATTCAGTAAGTTTATATATTTAACAATATGTATAACTATTTAAGACCCTCTTTTGCCTGTGTAACCTAAAAGTGGGTGGATCACGCCCACATTAACGGATAATGCTACTCTATACCCAGGAGTGAAATTTTGTTGTCATATCTTAAAAACAAACGCTGATATCACCAATAAAGAATAGGTGTGGTCGTTGCCCGATTTTGCCCATTTTCAATACCACACTAAAAGAAAGAATATTTCTGCAACATTTTATTATGATATCTTCACCGATTCTCCTGTGATCGTGACAGACAGACAGACGGAGGGACAGACGTGGCTAAATCGACTCTGGAGGTGACGCTGACCAAGAATATATATACTTTTCTATACCTGATAATGCGTTCTGCGTTACAAATGGAAGCACAAAGTGAATATACCCTCATCACTTCGTGTGTAGGGTATAAAAACAAGTATAGCATACTCAAGCATATTCCTAACGCGAAAGCATAAACATTGTACATATTCGCCAAAATATTTATTTATGTGTATAAAAAGAAACCCCTAAATTTGTTATATTAACTCTATCGACTCGCCACTCCATTCCTAAAAAAAATTGACACACACATCGAACAGAAGCTATACAATGAAGAAAAGGAAGAAGTGGAGCATCCTTGGCTTACCTACTCAATCCTCTCATGTCTACAGTTCAGTGTTAACACTTGACTATCAACAACATACGTATACAACAGCAACATAAATCAAACTCCTTAAACGACAAGATCAAATTTCAATAAAAACTACTCTCCTGTCCGTCTATATGTACATATGTATGTCTGTCTGTCCGTACGTCTGTTGGTCTGTATAACTATCTGTATGTCTGCCTGAATATCTATCTATCCGTCTTCCCATCTCCACCTCCCTCTTCCCACCTCCAGCTGTCGATCAGGTTGGGGTGCCAATGCCCACTGTCCACTGAAATAATTGCATTAAAATGTTATGCTTTTCTATTTTCCATTAATGTTAACAACAACAGCTACTATATGTATATCCAGTCTTCTGCATCCAGTCAAAAGTCAATATTCAAACAAATTCTTCCATATTCATGCATCTTCTAAATGAACACACTTGCGTTCGTTTACATTATGATTCTGTACAAATATATATATATTAATAATTTCTATAAGTCCGTTGTCCGTACAACAACAACCACATAGCAAAACTACGAAAATGAATTAAATAAAAGAAATAAAAAATATTTTCCAACAACAACGTTACACATATTCAGAACAACAACAATCTCAAGTTTACCACAAACGATGCACACACCAAACTTACAACAGTTAGCACGCCGAAATATGTATCTATGTATAATATATATCCTAAATATGTACGTATGTGCATGTTTCTGTGTGTTTAAGTGTCTATGTTTGTATGTCCGTCTGTCTGTCCGTCTATAAATTTGTATATCCGTCTGTCTGTCCGTTTTGCCACCCCCAAAATCTGTCACACCTACTTCTCCCTCTTCCCACTTCCTATACCCACTTCTACACCCACTTCCTCACACGCCCTTTTTGCCACGTTCATTTTCAAGCCCACTTTTGCCACAATCATATCACACATGCCTCTGTGTGTTCATATCACACATGCCTCTGAATTAATCAATCTCGAGAGAGACGCAGGCATCATAATTACAAGTGTCACATTGCTCTCAAGATAGCGCTTCACTCTACGGGCAGAAGCTATCTCCATCTCACTCACTCTCAAGTATCCACATAGCCCTTTCTCACTCGTACTACGTTGTTCCAGAACCCGCCTATTACGATTACTTTAATAATTTCGAAAAGCAGCTTTTTATTGGAATGAAACACATTTTTTAATGACTGAATTATAGATAAAAAAGTGGAAAAACTATTACATTACTCTAATGATTAGAGTCTAATCTAAATTTGGATAAAGAATAAAAATGAACGTGTGTTTTTATTTTCTCTCACTCTGGCCAACATTCGCATATTTAGTACATTTTGCATACACATTTCGGAATTACATGTATGAATGTGTTTTTTGTTTTACATTCATTCATAAATTTTGTTGTTACGTTTTTGAGATTGGAATATTGAATGCAATTTTTAGCAATAGTAAACTTTCAACAGATGTTACCACGAAGAGATGTTGTCATTCTCCGCAATGCATGCCAAAACACCCACAGAGAATTTAAGGACATTTCAATAGAATAGAGTTGGCTTGACAGTTTTTATAACTTACGCCCCAAAATGAAAGGTTTTACGGTGAAAAGAGTTTATTAAGCTTGGCCTTCCGTTTGTAGTGCACAGGTGTAGGCATGGCAGGTATAGGAATGTATGTACAGGGTGATTCACATAAGGTGCGACATAAAGCATGAAATACTTTTATGGTAGTTAGATATATTTATGTAAAAATATAGGTTACATAAAGCTGTGTGAAATAAAGGCGGATATATTTATCAGATGGTTTTGCATTTATACATATATGCAGATATATGTATGAGATACATATTTAATCATTGAACAAAATATTTTATTCGCCTTTTTATTTATGTACTTCATTCTCATGTGTTGAATTTAGTCATAGTTGGCTAGAAACATTAACTGCTATGCTGTTTAAAATAATAGATATATGTATTACGGTTTGTCTTTAAAACAGAAAACTTTACAAGCGATATCCTAAATCCGACATGCGAGAAAATTGAAGAAAATATTTGGCTTTAAAAACCAATATTTAGAAATGATCTAGGTATCACCGTTATTTTTTAAAATTTTTTGTTCCGATTTTAATTTGGGCTTTTAGAAAATGGCACCCGACTAAACGGGCGGGAAATCGACCCCGCTCCGATACGATTTTTTTCTTATCTCGATCCAACCTACACGTTCTAGCTTTGTGTAACTTTTTATGCGCTACAACCTGTATAGCTGCCTCAGCATAAACACTAATAAAATAACATGTTATGTGGTTAGTGGTATAAATAATTAATAATGTTTTTAAAATCTACAAAAAACATGTGTTTAACTATTGTTTTTTACAAAAAATACATTTCTTATACTACTTTTTATTTGGAAGTTTTTCTGGTTACTCGTTTGTATATACATATGTATGTAGTCTCACTATAACTCAGCATGTTCCACCTCTTTTTACTGCCGATTTTAATGCTTTCGAATACTCTGAATGGCGCCAGTGCGAAACCATTCCATAAAATCGATAGTAAAATATATTTTATGTGCTCAGTATGCAAAGAAATGATACAGGTAACTCGAAGGACCATTAAAAGATATGAAATTTCTGAGTTCATTTTGAAAGCACTGACATTAAAGATATTGTAATTCGATTTGCAAATGCCAAAAATTATACAAAAATTGAAATTAATTAATTATGTAAAAAATAATAATCAATATATAATAATAATAATCAATTTCTGTTTTAGCTACTGTAATGCATATTAGCAAAGAACATACAATATACAGAACGCAGTTTTTCTCAGATCTTTTAGATGAGGGCGATATTATATGTTCTCTGATAAAACCTAATTCCATTACTATCATCTGAGATTATTTTCGCAGTATTTAATAAGGCAAAGCTACGCTACCGAGTATATTCGGTGGGAATTTTACTCTCACACCTTTTTTGTTTTGTGTGTAAAAGAGAGAATGGCACACAAAACAAAAACAAAAAAAAAAGTTCTACTGGCTGAGCATGCACGGATACACGGCTCATCGTTACGCGTATTTAAAAAAAAGCTATACAATTTTTCAAGCTACACGTAAAAAAATTATGCATCACTCAAATTCGTGTACTTGTGAGGGCTTGAGACTGTTTTTGTGAACGCTTTCATTTCAAAGAAAGTATTGTGCGAAGTGGTTGTGTCGGCAGTGCATATCAGCACGTGTTTTAATTCAGATTTTGTATCAAGCGGATAATTTTTACTATACTTGCATGTGTTGATTTAATATTTTGCATGTGACAAATTTTTAAAAATGACCTATTGTTTCATTTAATTACCTGCAGTGTTTTCTACCTTTCACCAGCTTCCTTTTTTACAGGAATTCCCAAATTGTAAAATAGAACAACGAGTGAAAGGGTTGATAGAAACAGAGCTTGACGAATTGCAATCTTTTTTTGTGCCTTGTTTTTTATTTATAATTCTAAAAAACATTTCATTGTTTCTTCTATATTTTCCAGGAAATTCCTTGTGTATTGATAAATATTTTACTTGTATTATGTATATTATATATATTTATCTTGTGTATTTATATAGAGGTACAATAGATAATAAAAGAATATTAACCTAATGCAATATAACAATTAAATTCTAACAAAACCTAAAAATAATTAAACTTAATCAATTCATTTATTAAAATCAGTTTTATTAGATGTTAAAACTTAAATAATTAGAGAAGCAAACATAAAGTAAAAACATATGACTTTGAAATACTCTATTGTTACCCGTTTTCTTCCGCAGAGCCCTTGCTGTGGCTACTTTGCATAACAAAACAAAAATAAGAAGGCAACAGATAAGAAAAATTTTCAGACTGTACTTCGAATTCTGTATGCATCTGTTTGTGTTTGATCGTGAACCACCAAAAATTTTTGATGCAACAGATATAACGATGTGGATCGCAAAATATTACACTTTTTGAAATTAACCAATCAGCGTGAATGCACGCATAATGATGAGCCGTGTATCATAGGCCAATGGTGATTAAGAAGTGAATTCTCCTGAAGTTAACTGACCTTTTGATCAGCTGTATGGCTCAATATCTTTAGTACAGTGTTCTTGAGTAAAGAAAGTGTATTTGTATTTATTATACTCTACACCTTAAGCTTAAGGCTATATTCACTTTGTCACAAAATGTTTAACGCATAGAAATAAAGACGATGGATATAGAAAAGTATATATATTCTTGATCAGCATCACTTCCTGAGTCGATTTAGCCGTCTGTCTGTCCGTCCGTCCGTCCGTCTGTCCGTTGAAATCCGATCACAGGAGAACCGGTGAAGATATCATAATGAAAGCTTGCAGAAATATTCTCTCTTATGGTGTAATCTTATTAAAAATGGGCGAAATCGGTCAACGGCCAAGCCTACTTTTTATTACAAATGTTTATTCCTGGGTATATAGTAATATATCCGTTAATATGTCCAATATGGGCGTGATCCGCCCACTTTTAGTTTTACAGACAAAAGAGGGTCTTAAATGGATTATATTGTTAAATATATAAAGCTGAATAAAGTTTTACATAACAACTTATTTTCAATATTTCTACTTAAATTTCAATTTAATTTTTTCAAAACTTTTAGATGTAGGGTATCTAAGATTCGGCCAAGCCGATTATAGGACTCTTACTGAGTTTTATATGCATAATGTATGTGATAAATAATGTAATGTGTGTGTGTATGTTGCTTTAATTTTTTTAACTTTATACATCGTCTCTCCACTATTCCGCCTTGATGCAGTTTTCGTCTCACAATTCATTTATTATAGTAACTGCCTGAAATTTGCTGCTAGCTTTTCAACTTTTTTTACATCTGAGTAATATGTAATCAGGTAAGCGGGGCATTAATTGATGATTCTGTGACAGAAAACTGGCCTAAACATTTGCCATATTCACTCTCAAAGTCTTAGCAGCAAAATCGACGAGTTCAGAAATATTTTTGTATACTCCAACGTCGATGCCATCTCTATATCTGAAACTGGAACTAAGAACCATATGGATGACGATATTTTCAAACTGCGCCAGCACCGAATCTTCCGAGCTGTGAGAAAGGGGTACACCAGCGGCCCTGATGTATTCATAAAGACAATATCTTTCAGGCCGCTTCTTAGATGGCCATTTGATTAAAAAAGTTTTCATTGAAATCGTATCTGAATATGATAGAATGCTTCTAGGAAGTGTTTACAGATGTAAAAATTCAATTGATATCTTTCCAATAGTTGAGGAAACAAGAAGCCCTCTCTTATAGGAATATTATTATTGGTGGTGATTTTCTTTCTCCTCCCTTCTGCTGCCCTTTATCACGCATGAATAATTTCGATCCCAAAAACAAACGGAGAATTCTGACCAATTGCTATTCCCCCCTACCTTTCGAAAATCGTTGAGGCGCTCATTTATAAGAAATTATGGAATTTCTGTAACCGACATTTTATAATAGCAATTATCAGTCAGACTTCCGACCCAAGCCCGGCTGTGTGACCGCACTGCTTATTGTAATAGAAGACATTCTCCTTGTGCATTTGTGCTCCATGGAATCATTTCTGAACTCTGGAAGTCAGTCCGTTCATATGGACTGAGTTTTAATCCACTGCCTCTAAAATGTGTATACACAACAATACACAACAACTTATTTTACAATAAAACATTATAATAGCAAAACTGTGGGCCCACTTTTACACTACTTATACAGTAGAGCTCATGAAAACAAATTTATTTCCAGGGAAGGTTTAAATTTGAACACAATAATAAGACTACTCAGCTAGTTACTTTGTTTTGAAAACAGGTAACGACCACGCCTACTGTTTATACAGTGGCGTAGCTAGGACTTATGGAGACCGGGACCGTTAATCAAGTTGCAGCCCAAAAAATTCCTAGAATTCAATAAGTCAATACTTGAATAAATAAAACTATTTCGTCGAATTAAATTTTTTCAAAACTTTTAGGTGTAGGGTATCTAAGATTCGGCCAGGCCGAATATAGCACTCTTACTGGTTTTTTATTTGAAGTTTACACTTTAGTTCAGAAAATCCAAATATTGAAGAGGAACATCAGTGAGTAGTTTTGTTTAGTTGTGATTTTTTAATGAATTTTTTTTTTAAATTTTCGACCGGATCGGCTTTAAATTTTTTTTTAAATAATTTTTTCTACTATAATTTTCATTTAAAAGAAAAGTTTCACTTTAAAGACCAACTACTATTATAGAATAACTACCAGAACTCAGAAATAAATTTATATATGTATGTATGTAATCACCTATGTTAGAGGTTAAGGCTTCAATTTCTTTTGGCTTTCTCTTTCGCGGTCTACCTTTTTGGCGTGGTGGCTGCGAAAGCCCTGAGACTACATGAGTTGTAGGCACGAACAGGTTGCTAGGAACAATATGCTTAAGATCATGAGGACTGGATGAGTCATTTGTGGGTGAACCAAATTGTGTAACGTAAGAAACTGGTCTTCCGAAGCGGGTCAACCTTGTGTCCTCTCCCATTGTTATTCCAAAATGTGTTCTATGCAGGAAGATTGTAAGTCATTTTACTTCATTAATTAAAACTTGATTCGTACCGACAATATATGAGTGAGTCACGAATTCCAAATTGATCGCCTTTACTTAAAGGTGTATTGCAAACGGCACAACAGAAGCAACTTACGTGAAATACCAAATTCCTTGCGCGCATTACTAATTCCGATGAACTGATAGAAGCGAGGCATCTGGAACATCGTCTCGTTCCGAAAAGTCTACAAAGATTAAATAATTGTATTTGTACGCTTTGTTCAATATTCATATATTTATACATAAAATAATTATGTAAAACTAATATACATTTATTGAAGAAATTTTAAATACTTATTAACTCAAATAAATTATTTCGAAAAGAAATAATGACTTCATGAGAACAATTTTTTCAGAAAAGGAATAATTTTGAAAAATATGCAAAAAATAATTTTATTTACTATTTTATGATATTTAGTTAAATTAACAAAACTGAAGATAAAGTACTATGAAAAAGTACTATACATAGAAGAGTAGAAAACAAATATAATATTATAAAATCACTAAAACTAAGAATCTCACTGAGAAGCTTTAATCTGGCAATTGTAGGTGATGTCATTAGGTACCATTTTCTGATTTTAAGTACTTTTTTAGAAAATTTTCTCTCTCGCCTAAAGTGGCAGAAATTATAGCTGATTTATATATGTATGTATATACATAGCAATCTACACGTTCTGGTGTCATGTTGCATCTTATGGGAATCACCCTGTATATGTTACTTTCATATAAGTATCTATGTGTATATATTTACATGTACATATGTAAGGGAAAGGTGCCTAAAATAATCCCCCTAAGAGAAAATTTAATTTTGGGTATCGAAACGATTATTATCCAGGAAAAGTAGCTGTTATCATTTAGTTTATATTCTTAGCTATGTATTTGCATAAAAATTGATTGTGTTTTGATGCAAAACAAGTGTTCCGACAACCAAAGGATCATTTTATACCGATGTAGGGATAAAATGATGCCAGGGAATCATTTTACCCGATTAGCTTCGCATTATTAAAAACACTACAACACTTTGCACTAAAAAAAGTAACACATACATTTCTTTTCGCCTCCTTCAGAGGATGATTGTTGTGTTTCTTTTATAATTCGCTGGCATAATTTTTACTGTTGGTTAAGAAATAGGGTGAAATTGCACAAAATGTCAACTTACCTTTTAATGAACAAAACCTATTTTTAACCTTTTTTTATTTAACTTATTAATTTACTTTGTGTCACAAATATACACGCTAATATTCAGAAGCATTTCGGTAAGAAAATTTAAATAATACAAGTAGGCCATAAAATCAAGGAAATTCGAATTTTCCTCTGCAAAAGCACATCGCCATCTATCAGTAATCCTGTATGTATTGACTAAATACATCATCACTAAGTATTTGAGTATGGATCCTAAATACTAGATGCAGCAAATAGATTAGAAGAAAAAAGGGGTCATCATTTTAAGCACCATTCCCCTGTAGGGGACTTATCGGAATTATTTTGCTTTTTTCTATATTATTAGATATTGCATTAAGGTATATCAAGATCCCTAACAATAAATAATTATAGGATTTCGGTCCTTTTTTATAAAATTAATAACAACTTTTAATTAACATCTAAATCAAATAGTGCTTACGAATGTTTCTTAATTGGTTGTTCATTTTGGCAAGTTGTTATATTCTGTTTTGTGATAAATTTTTTGTTAACATTGTGCTTTTTTTAAAAAGCCAGGCAAAAAGTTATCGTTTGAAGTAATTCAGCTAATATATTGCAATGTCCAAATTTGGAAACTAGTTATCAGAATGTTTTATGTAACATTGAAGACTATCTATAATATTGTAAATCTTTGTTGAATTGAATTGATTTTGTTGAATTTCTCGTGCCTTTTGCCTTAAAATTGCATGTTGTTCTTTGTATGAAACCCTTGTAAGTACTCTAACTAACCGTAATTGAAAAAAAAAATTATATATATATATTATAAAGAATTAAAAAAGTATTTTTTTAAATCAGACCTCTTTATTCCGGCTTCAGTCATTTTGATTGGTTGGCCCACGTCACATGCCACGAATCAACCAATCTGAGCGAGTGAGTCCGGCCTCAAGAGTCCCAGTCTGACAACGGCCTTTCAGATTCAGTAAAAAAATTAGGGTAATAGTCGCAAACTATATGTACGAAAGACTATAAAGTGGACGTCAGACAGAACGCGTATTTACGCTACGTCGGGCGTAGCGTTGGTTGTTCAGCGTTGTATTACACAGGTTCTTATGGAGCACGTCAGACAGAGAAATTGCTTTGTTTACTTACGCGGCGTTGATATTTGAAAAATGCGCGTTGAAAAATGTTTTTTTTTTTGTACAAAACAGATTTTGTACTAGGATTTGTGTATTGTGAGTGTGTGAGTTTGAAAATGCTCAGCACTACAATTTATTGTGTTGCCAGTTGTTTCGTTATTAACTTCGCTTTCGCGAAGTTCGTTAACAAGGCAATGAGTTGAGACACTTTCTAACAATATTTGTTTCACTTTAATTAATAATAAAATGGTGAATAAGTATACTTAAAAATATGTTTTATTGCAAATCTTGGGAAATACGTATACGTTGTTTCCCACACATAATTTAAGCATAAATAAATATATAAGATTACAGCAAATTAAGTTTTATACAGTTTTATTTCAACTTAAAAAAAAAAAATATGTAAACTTAAAAACAAATGTATAAACTTAAAAACAACAGCTACAAAAATACTCTTGGTATCTTATTTTCCTGCGGTTAGTTGGTATCTCCGACAGACACAAGCGGTGATGAGCTACGAAAAGGACAGAAGCAGCGAAAAATATATGTCCGCAAGCCCAAAATCATAAACTTATTCTATAAGTTAAGTATAGCTTTATTATACTTAATTGAACATTAAAGTTTATGTCATTTTGGCTTAAATAAAGCACTCGTCGATCTAACCGGTTTTGTTATTGTTGTTTTTGGCGCTGACAACAACAACAACAACAACAATTTCATTTCTCTCAAATAGTTCCGGATTTATATCCCTTTGAAGTTTAAAAAGTTCAGGCCTGTATCTTCTAAACTTTACAAGATACCTATATGTAATTGATATTGTTGGGAAGTTAATCGATAATAGTCATTTATGTAAAATAATATTTTGCCGAAGACCGTTCCGTTTTGGAGATATTAGAGGTAATAAGAAAGTAGAGCCCTCTTAGCATTCGACGCATGTTTGCTTCATCGGGATCAGTCCAGGATCGTGGGAGAAAACGCGTTTGTAATTTAGGGTATTAATCACAAACAACGAAATGAAATAACAGGCTTTATTTCGAATTTGGCTCTGCTCAGCCTGCAGCAGTATATAAAACAATAACTAGTCTTGACTGAATTCAATACTGGTTGCATTTTATGTTATTGCTCAAATTATCAACAGGGTATCATTATTAGATTTGTTCTTTCCAGTAAAAACATTGCTAACAATATTAGTTCTTTACGATTAAGAATACGTGCTTCCAATTTTAACAATGCTCCTCAAGTTTACCTTAAAACTTTTATATCGATATATAGGAAGATTCATCATTGTGTGTACAATGCACAATGATTCGGGAACGAAAATGTGTAATTCCTAAGTTTAGAGCGGCTGTAGATTTTTTTGTTGTTTAATAGATTAATGTTGATATACATATGATTGCCGAATTCCGAATGTTCAGATTCGGAGATGTGAAGTGGAAAACTTTTCATTACGTTTTGCCTTTTTCGTAAAAATGTAATTTAAATTAGATTATTATTTGTTAATTTTAAATGATAGTTTTCGAGCCTTATGTTGTTTTGAAAGCTTTTCTTAACATTTTTAGTAATTAGAAAATAGCATTGTTTTGATTGTTTTTTAAAATCGTCATTAAACTGAACTAAATGAAATGAAATGAACTAAACATGTATGTATATATTTTTCCAATATGAATAAATAATGCATTTACACATAAGTCTGATTTTAAGGAAATTATTTTAAGGCGAATTTGATTTAACGCGGTTTTTCGATTTCAAAAAAGTTTTTTTTTTTTAATGCGGTCTAAAAAGTATTTAAAAAAAGAAAAACGCATGTCAAATGCACGTAGGTATATGTATGTGTAGGTACGTATGTATGTGTCTGATAATTATACCAATTGCGACATTATACCAATTTAGTTGTTGGTTGGATCTTTCCCATTCTCTTGAACAGTTTATGTAGAGTTATGAGTTTCGAAAATTTTTTTACTCAATTGGCTGAGTTGGCCATGAAATTTCCAAGACAACGCAAAATCTCCAAGACTTAAACTCCAATCAATCGCCGAGATTGAATTATAGTCTAGTCGGAGTAGACATTAATTTTTGTATGCGTAATCACCAAGATTAGGGCGATAATCTCGTTTATGTGTTACAGGACTATGATTCGTCCATGACCTCGTCAATGCACGAGGTTGCATTATAGTATAGTCTAGTCGGTTAAGAGATTAATATTGGTGTGCATAAAAATCAAGATTGACGGCAACCCTGATTCGTCCATGGCTCCTCGTTACTCTGCACACTTCACCTGGTTACCTTATTGAATTTCTAGGGCGGTTTTCAGCCCTGTCAGCCGGGATGCAACAATAAATCCGCCAAAGAACTTTTAAATTGCTTCCGTGCCGGAGGTTTCTCCTCCCCATCTTCCCCTCCTTTACTCCAATCGAATGTGGCCCTAAAAATTATCGGACACATAAGAGCTGTTGTTTCAATCATCTTCTTTAATTAATTTCAACTTAACATAAAACAGAATTATAGGAAAAAACAAAAATAATGTACACAATATTTAACTATTAGTATTTCATTACGGTACCTTTTTTCACTTTTTCATGCTATTTGCGACATACAGTGGCAGACAAAAGTCTACATACGGTCCCATTTCTTGCTACCTGGCGATCCAAAAACATTATGAAGAGAAGTAATGATGCAGTTTCGTTTATATTTATTAATATTATACCAAACAAGTATCATTCCTACTCTTACAAAAAACGAAAAAAAAACAGTGACAAGCGTCTACATACCGCTTGTATATCAGTGGCGTAGCGTGGGGGGCAGAGAGGGGGCCATTGCCCCGGGCGGCAGAGCTATTGGGGTCGTCCGAAGTGGCTAGTTGTATATGCGGAATATTTCCAACCGTCCCTGGGTGGCAGAAATTCACGCTACGCCACTGTTGTATATCACTATTTATTTTGCTTGTATGCTGCAGTATGATTGCGGTAAAATACCATTAGTATTACTCTTTCGTTTGTTTTAAATGTTAGGCTTTTAATAGATTATATTTACTCTTAGTTTGCAGAGTTTCAAGCAGTATTTCGTTGTGACCATGGCTCCTTGAAAATAAATTTCAACCGATGTGCGATGGCAACTTAGTTGGAAAAGAAAAGAAAAAAAATCGTTTGGTGAAATATCGAAACTGTTGAATTCAAGTAAAGCAACAGTTCAAATAATATTCAACAACTTTAGAAAACTTTTGAAAATAGACTGCACAGTGGCCGCCCAAGGAAGATAAAGAGCAGAAATGTCAGCTTTATTTTGAAAGAAGTTAATTTAAATCCAAAAGTGAATGCCACAAAGTTGGTCCAAGAGATAGCAATACGATCAGATAAAAATGTGCATCCACGAACAGTTCGAAGAACTTTAAATAGTAACGGTTTCTATAACAGGACTCCACGAAAAACACCCGTTATAAGAGAAAGCAACCGCAAACTCCGCAAATATTGATAAGGGGATTCACCTCTGGAAACTAGTTTCGTACACGGATGAATATAACGTATTTGGATGAGATGGAAGGGCCAAAGTTTAGAGAAAAATTTGATTTTCACTCTGAATAATTTTTTAAGTTTATCCTGATGTTTTTTGGAAAAATATAAATAAAAACACAATATTTAAAAGAATACTGCATCACTACGTTTTCAAAAAATGTTTCTGCACTCGCCGGGTAGCAGAAATGCGGACCGTATGTCGGCTTTTGTCGGCCACTGTACCATTGCTCGTATCGTTGGCAATACAATACCCCAATATGAGACGTGGAGTTTTTTTTAAATATTTCGAATAAAGAAAAAATTCCGATTAAAAAGTTAATGTTAATTAAAAGTTAAAAAAGTAAATCCTATTTAAAAACAAAATAAAATATGAAGTTATATCCTTATTAACACTTTTTATTCTGTTTATATTCTATTTATTCTTATTTTAACACTATGTAAACATTTCCTTGGTTATTTTCTAACATTTTTCCAGACTTTGAAAGTAATAGAAATGCATTACCCAGTTTTCTAAAGCAACCACGCCTTCTTGCCTTAACATACGCGAAAGTACACATGTTTACTACTGAAAATGAGGTAAACAACCTTTTCATACATATATGCATTGAAGCTTGAAAAGAAAAAAAATGAATTATGATTATTGTCGTGTAAAAGAGAGGACACAATTTCAGAGTGACATATTTAAATATATGACATTGTCTTCGAGTGCTTGAAATATGATACTTCTCTGCTGTGCCCATCTCTCAGATTTATCTTAACGTTCTAATTTGAGAGGCCATGAATTTCTATAACAGAGGGACACCGTTTACAAACCAGAAATCAGTGAACAGGTAATGCCTCTGGTTTAAAATAATGATTAACACGCATAATATGTATAATAGTATGTTTTATTCTGTCACAGTTAAGAGTATTCAAACTCGTATATGTAGATTGTTTTGTAAGTAACACAGTATTTAATTTTTGATATTTTAATTAAATGTTCAATATGAAGAAGTGGAGTTCTGTTTTTACTTTTGAAGTTTTGCTTATTATTATTATAGGCTATTTAAAATATAATTACACCCTACATATAAAGAGTATATACAACCTACATATATACATATCTTCCTCTATGTGCTCTTTAAAGGCACAGTCTAGAGCTAAATAACTGTGTCTAAATAATGAAAATTCATTAGAAAATACCAGAGTATACAAGTACCTTAACATGAGGTATAAAACCTATTTAAAAGAAATTTCAATTGCTTATAGGTTAAAGAAAAATTTCGACTTTCAAGTGATTATTAAATCCATTTAAATTTCATTAAATCATGGAAATCGGTAAAGAAATAACTGAGTTATGGCCGGTAATACGATAGAAGAAATTATACAAATTGTATAATTAAGAGAATTTTATTTTCAAAAATATTTTGACGATATCTTCTTTTTATTCGTGTCATTGCTAGTTCCATGTTTGAGAGAGTAACAATAGTCTAAAAGTATATTTATTTTATTTTTTGCCGAATACTGTTGTTCCATTTTAGAAGTTCTTTGGCGGAATCGTTCACCATGTTCATCACTGAATTGGCCCAAGTTTTGCGGAAAGAAATCTTAATGAAAATGCAGAGAGTGCATTTTTGTTGACATATTGCATCATTGTAAGAGCTTAGCATTATAAGCATTGCAAAATTAACAGGTTAATAGTATGGTTAATGGTTAATAGTATTTTTCTTAAAAAGATATATACGGGTACATATAGACTTTTTGAAGGTAAATTTTATTTGTTTATTTCAATGGTATCTTTACTGGACCACAGATTCGAAAGTTAATTAAAAATACAGCATTTGCGAATTAGGTGACTTGTAGAAAAAATGGCCTGGTTAAGTTTGGTTGCAATCTGCGGAAATTTTCTTGGGAATAATCGGAGCGATAACTACTTTCACGTTGTTAAGGCTTAGTTTTGGAAAAGTTACTGAAAAAAGATATTTCAAAGTTTCTCTACTCTTATCAACTGTCTTCACAAATTGCCTTATCAAGCCATGTTTAATATGAAGTGGTGGAAGAATTATATGTGAGGAATCAACTAATGGAATATTTAAAACATCTTTTTAGAACATAATGTTGCGTAATTCCTCTACTATTCACACAAAAAGCAAAGATATTTCGAAAAGGCTTTTTGCATTCCGTTAAGACTTGCCAAAACTTTAAAATCGGATACAATTTCCCGTTGGTAGTTGTTATATTCTATGTTAATAGGGGTACCGGTTAATTCGTGCGGTTTTCTAACAGATGGCGTAACTTGACTCTGAAAATGTCAAATTTCGTGCCGCATAAAGTGTTTTTGCGGGGAGTACTTCTTCATTACTTCAATATGAAGAAAAAGGCTGCCGAAAGTCATCGTATTTTGGTGGAAGTGTATGGTGTGCATGCTCTAGCTGAGCGTTCGTGCCAGAAGTGGTATGCACGGTTTAAAAGTGCAATTTTGGCTTGGAGGACGATGAACGGCCCGGACAGCCAATAAAGTTTGAAGATCACGAATTGGAGACATTGCTCGACCAAGATCCATCCCAAACGCAGGAAGAACTTAATATTGAGCCGAGCACTGCGCGAAAAACGGCCGAAATATGAACAAAGGCACGGCAAGGTAATTTTGCAACATGACAATGCTCGGCCACATGTTGCACAGGTCGTCAAAACCTACCTTGAAACGCTCAAATGGGATGTCCTACCCCAACCGCCATATAGTCTAGACCTTGCGCCATCCGATTACTATCTCATCCGATCAATGCAACATGGCCTGTCTGACCAGCACTTCCCCAATTATGAAGTAAAAAATTGGATCGATTCGTGGATAGCGGAGAAGCCGGCCGAATTTTTCAGAAAGGGTATTCGTGAATTGCCAGAATAATGGGAAAAAGTTATAGCTAGCGATGGACAATACTTTGAATATTAAAATTGTAACAATTTTTTCACAATAAAGCTTCAATTTTCGAAAAAAAACCGCACGAATTAACCGGTACCCCTATTTTAGAGTATTATATTGTATTATTATTGATTAGCTATCACCAAAGCAAAAAAAGTTAAAGTCGAAAGAGCAAAGAACTTGTTACGGTTGCACGAACGTGGCGAATTTCCAAACATTAACTGAACGCACTTACGAAAATTTTAGCCTACGAACGGCAACCCGAAGTAATTTTCCATCTCAAGTAATGGTATGGGCAGCTGTGACCGCCGATGGACGCTGTCCATTCATTTTCATCGAGCCTGGTATCAAACTCAATGCGACTTATTGAGAAAATGTTTTGAAAGCTGCTTTAAAGCCTGCAAATATGGGAACGCAAACATTTCGGTCATACACCATGGACATTCCAACAAGACTCGGCACCGAGTTTGTTTACATGGTTATTATAATACTAATCTAATAAAATTAATCTTGTATAACACGTCGAACAAGACACTTGAGGTATATACCACTTACTTCTTAAAAGACTTCATAAAGTTAAAGTATTGTTCATAAATAATTATTAAATTTGGATGAGTCGATGCAAAAATTTTATATTTCGGTCCGTAAATAAACCACAAATAAATCAAAATTTCGTTTAACTCAACTTGTTGGTAATCCTTTTTGATAGTCCAATGATATTAAACAACAAAAAATACAGAGTTACTTATGTATTTACTATACATTTATTGTTGCAAACGATCGTACCAAGTAACATAAAGGCCATAAATCATTTATTTCTGTACTGATTTCCATGATATCATAGCACTTGAAAGCCAAAATACTTTTTATAAGAAAGATATAGAAAAAACTATAAATTTATACAGGGTGTTTCGCATTAGAGGGGACAAAAGACTAGATCATGTAGGTTGGATTCAGACAAGAAAAAATAGTATGGGAGGGGGGAGAGGGTGGTCAATTTCCCCCTTTTAGACGGTAGGGGCCATTTTATAAAAGTCCGACTTAAGATCGGAAGAAATAATATTAAAAAATAATGGTTAAAGAATTATGTTAATAAGTATAAATTTTCTTCAGAGTAGAAAATGCTGTAATTAATTCTAGAGAAAATGCTTCAAACCGGAAGGATGTATGTTTTGTTTTGTTTCCGGGAAAAGTAAACATTTTTTTTAAAAAAATTTCCGCCACTATTTTTTTTAAAATTTTGTTTTTGAAATTTCAAATTATTTGGTATAAATTATTTGTTTGGAGTAATTTAAAACTGTTTGTTATAGAAACCTAGCTCGAAAAGCCAGTTAAGTATTTATAAATGATAGTACCGTTTTTTTAATAACTATTTTTTGGCCGGTTTGAAGTCGGGTTTAAAGAAAATGTATCCTCTCACCAAAACGGTGGAGGAGGGGGGAGTATTGATCTTCATCCCATACCATTTTTTCTTGCCTCGAGCCAACCTTCCCGTCTTAGCTTTATGAAACATCATATGCCTGTATATATCTTCCTTTAGATGTAGGGTGTCATTATTTAAGAAAAGCAATTAATTACGAAACTGTTTTTTTAACATGAAATGTACTCATATTTCCTCTCAAATGATACTTGTGACATTTAATGTCACTCTATATATCAATTCGTGTAGCTGTGTTTTAGGAATTCGTGAAATGTAGCGAGGGCGTCACATATGCGTATCGAAGTATTAAATTCAGAGCTACAGCATTTCAGGGCAAATGCCTGGTTTTTATGAAATGTGCTCTTCCCATTGCTTTTTAGCAGTACTCTGTTAGCTCTAAGATTTGTCGTAAAATAAACGTGGCTCACCTGATCTAAATTTCTTGGGAAGTAATCTAGTTACAATAAGTAATGTAAGTTAGTGAATGTAATCTGGATGTAGAATTCAATTTCGAACAGAAAAGAATCATAAATTTTTCTATAAACAAATTATATATGTATGTATGTACATATGTACTATATAACCTCATTATATTATTAATCTTTGTAGTCAAACCTTAAAAATAATTTTTGTTATTATATTTTGTTTATATCGACTATCAGAGTCGATATCCTATCAATAGGAAAACAGTTTCATTAAAATTAATATATTAGTATAGTCATAGACATAAACAATATTAACAATATAATGTACATACTCGTACATATGTATGTACGTATGTATAGTCACCCTTTCTAGAACAAAAATAATCTTTGTTTAAAAAGTCTTCACTTACCTATAGTAATCGTTTTTGCAGTAGATGTTGCCGTCTCGTGAATAACATGAAGATTCGTGATCCAATGGCTGCCTACAAGCATTGCACTGAAGACAGCCGACATGCCACCGCTTTTCAACAGCTGAGAGGTAGAAGCGGTCCTGAAAGTAAAACTTGTATTGCACACATTATCTTATTTTATGAACCTGTGATTATCTAGCACCGAGAAGCAGTGACTATTTCAATATGTAGTTTCTCTCTAATTCATCAAAACCAAGAAGAATATCTACGCGCTTAGAAAAAAAATAAAGGCATAAAACGGAAACAGTATAAACCAGAAAGAGTAAAATCTCCGGCTTGGCCGATGTTTAGAAATCCTTAGATAGGCACACAGTTCAATCGGCCGTCTGGTTCTCCAGTCCTAGTGTCTTGTAACACACAGACAAACATCTATTTTAATATATGTATGTATTAGAAGATATGGGAGAGTAGTGATTGGCCCATGCCTTTTCTTAGCAGTGTAATAATATTAATGGATGTAGAGATGTTAACTTTTGTCTAAATCTGGTTTATCACAGTCAGACAGACGGACGGTTGGTGGACAAGGATTAATCGACTCAAGAAGTGACGATGATCCAGAATATACATACGTATGTACATACATGTACATACGTATGTACATTAGGGTGGACGTTATTTTTCGACTATAACATTTTTACCACGCCGCCCTCTAAACTTGTACTATTTCATGAAAAAGTAAATTGTACAAAATTTCAGATCGAGTTGACGTCGGGAAGACGTGGCACATCGAACACCAAGTTTTGAAATAGAAATAATTGCGTTTCTATATTTATTTTATATCACAAAGCGTTTTTATATTTCTCCGAAAATAATGGTTAGATCAATTTAACTTTTGCTTGCTGATTTTCAAAGCCAAATGTCCGCTTCTTAATATCCTTTTTAAATTAGGTTCTTACGTCAAACAGTTTTTAAGAAAATTAATGCCAAAGTTAAAATATGGAATAAAAATTCGGAAAAAAATTTTGCTTTGCTTTTAAATACGGTATTAAGTATAAATATTTTTCCGACCATAAAATTCTCTAATCAATTCTATAGAGAAAGCTTCAAACCGGAGGGATCTATGCTTTGTAGTTTCCGAGAAAAGTGGAAATTACGAACTAAACTCCTTCCGCAGAGCGATCTTCTTCCATATTTTAGCACCAGTAATAAAACACAAGTGCCAAAAAATTGGTATTTGAAAGGAAAGTATGCTTCCTAATTTTCACTTTTCTCGGAAACTACAAAACAAAGATCCTTCCAGTTTGAAGCTTTCTCTCTAGAATTGATTAGAGAATTTTATGGTCGGACAAAAATTTATACTTAATACCGTATTTTAACGAAAAACTTGCGACCAAAAATTTTTTTTTAGAATTTTTATTGCAAATTTTAACTTTGGCATTAATTTTCTCAAAACCTGTTTGACGTAGGAACATAATTTAAAAAGGATGTTAAGAGGCCGATATTTGGCTTTCAAACCCATAAGCAAAAGTGATCCAGATATCGCCGTTATTTTTTAATATATTTTTTTTCGGTTTTTAGTCGGTTTTTTAGAAAACGGCCCTCCCGCTTAAACGGGGGGAAATGCACCCCCTCCCATACGATTTTTTTCTTGTCTCGACCCAACCTACATGCCCTAGCCTTTTGTCTCCTTTTATGCGAAACATCCTGTATTACAAAAAAAAAAGGAAACTCACAATAAGATGAATAAAATTTAATATCTATAATTTAAAAAATGCAGGTATTTGTTAATTATTATGCTGAAAAAACTATACTGTATCACTAATATTATGAATATTCTTGAATATGAAGAACATTTAACCATTATTAAAAATGTTTGCATCATTCCTTTTCGTTGATACAAATTTCGCATTTTTTGCAAGTTTCATAAATATGAATGTGCCACGTCTTTCTGTTATCCGATCAACTTCATATTTTACAGAAATTCTTTTTTTATCCAATGGAACAATTTGAGGGGGCGGCGTAAAAGAATGCTGCAAAAAATTTTCGGCCAGTACAGCTAAGGTCTACCCTAATGTACATACATACACCTTTTCTATGCTCGCCAACTGCTAGTAGATTTCAATCTTAGAGAATTGCATCCACACAAGTAGCAATCATCATGTGTGTAAATCTCAGAAAAATAATTTTCGATTTCAGGCTAGAATCTTTTACACAACCCTAATATTTTCTATTATCAAAATGATAAGAATTAATCAATTCGTCGGTGAATTTATTAATTATGGGATATTTTTTCTTGACAATAACATACTACCTGTATAAATCGACCGCAATGACCGCAATCATCCGGCCCTGTTAAAGTAGTCTCATTGGTTGATTCTGTACTACTTGGCGAAATATAAGCTTCTGATTTTAGCGAGATCCCTAAATAGTTTTCACTTTCCGGACAATGTGTCTGAATACTGCTGATTGAATACTTAATGGAAGACTCGTCAAATGGCCTCGCCTTTTCTTCATAGCTGAAAAATAGACTTGTACACATTTGTACCACACTTTGTTATATTATATATTTTTCTTACCTTCTAAACGGCTCATTGTAAGCTGTACCGAAGAGCTTTGAACTAAGATCACATATACCAGTACGTGAAGAGCATGATCGAAAAACGGGGTGTTTGTTACTTATTACAGGCGCGCCCCCACTGTTCCTCCGTTGACCCCCTGGAGATGTTTGACTTTTATCCCTTGAGCTTGGTCCAAGAAATCTTGCGCTCTGCTGCTATAGTTGTGAAAAGAAGTGGAGATTAACAAGAAATAAGACAAAAATTGTTTTTCTATTAATTTTAACATTTCCTAATGCGAATAAAACCCTGAAGTTTTGTTGTGAATGAGTACAACATACTCGTCATACATGCCAATAAAAATTTGCTTACCGAACGGAAAATAAATCGGATAGGGTTTTTGAATTACATGTTATTTAAAAAATTACTCATTTTCAAATTCGTTTAATAATTTTCTAATCAGTCGTTTTGGTGATGTTGTTTGATCTGAGCGGATCTATAGATCGTATACGATTTTACGCCGTTGAACTAGTTTGTGGAGTGCCGTTAAAAGTCCATGTTATCGAGATAGTTCTGAAATGATTCAGACATTTAAATAGAATATTGATCGAGGTATTCTTGAAATTGGGACTCAAACAATCGAAAATCTACTTAAAAACCTGGTTGAAGGAAAGCGCATCTTTAAGGACAGCCATTGAATGAAATTATATTCCACTACTAAACGGAATGTTAACTCTTTTTAATGAAATATGAAACCTTGAAAAACATAAAACTGCTGTTTTTTTTTTTAATTGCAATTTTAAAAACAAACCACCCGTTGTCCTGTTATAAAAATGATAAAGGGATAGACGAATTATCAAATGAGAGTTCATGCATAATAAAAATCCAAAGAACGCGTTCTTGAACTTGCTTTATTTTGATATTTAGACGCAGATAAGTTTAAAGATTTGCGTGAAGTTCTAAAGTGTTATTTCTTTATTGTCATCGTCGCTGTTTTATTGTAATAAAATATAATACACATGAATTATATTCCATTTTGTTTTCAATAAAGAGAATAAGGAATAAAAAATGTTACAAAATTAAATTTATAGAAATCTATTTTCGTTCGAAATCCCTCACCGCCCTTGTTGTGGTAAATGCTAGAGCCAAACCTAGGATCTTTAGAAGAAAATTGCTCAGACTTATAAACGAATCTATTACGTACATTCCATCATACATCATTGTAGGATGGGACATTTTTGAACACAGAATGTTCTAATGGATATATCATATGTATATCAAAACATAACATCTCTTGTTTAATATTATAATAATTATTATACATACATATATGTATAGTATTTATTTATTACTAATATAGATTTTTCATAATACATCCATGAAAATCAAAAAGTTCAAATTATGTTCTTGGCATGTAACATTTAAATGTTTTTGTATTTTTGTGAAGAAGCAATTTTCGATAGAATAACATCGCATTAATGAAAATTTGTCTTGCTTTTGAACTTCTGTGAAAATTTAAATCATTTCTATAATCTGATCCATAATGTCCGTTATAGTGGCTAACTTAGAATATCCGTTGAAATTTACTTTTGCTTCTCATCGTCAGAAACTTTAAAATCTTTGCAATCTCATGCAATTGTTATTCTACTAATTCTTTAAGATTGTCGTTGGGAACAGTATACATTCGTATTTATTTTTCTCGCCAGTAATGAGTAAAAAACAATTTTTCGTTGAATTTCTAGAGATTCAGGATGTAGTGATCAAGAAAAAATTTTCGCTACGCTAGATAAAAATCTTTAGATAAAGTCACTAGTCTAGGCATGATACACATACATACATACATTTGCATAACTATTCAATTCTTAGCTAGAGGCGTGGGAAAAGAATAAAAAAGAAAGGAAATTGATTTGTGGATTTGATTTTTGATTTCGCATTTTTTATATACATATTTAATTTAATTACCAGGTTTGAATAGTTTTTTCCTTGCGGTAATGTAAAATTTGAAAATGAAAATTATAATTTTTATTATTATTTTTTGGATTTTAATTAATTGTAGGTTTCTGCGAAGTTGGTGGGTGATATAAGGAATACGAAATGTTTTATGATATAGTAGATTTGTAGTGGATTTATAGACTCCATCGTTGCCAATTTTGTTGTTGTTTTTTGGTTGTTCTTTTATTGCAGTTTTTGTCCGTAATTACAACAAATTGAAATTGTTACTGTTATATCTCCGAAACTGTTTAAGATATTTAGGATACCGTAATAAAGGAATTTGAAATATCTTTTATTTATGTAAAATTCTTTACTTTCACTGCGATTTTCATAAATTCTCATAAATAACACTGGAATATTCAAGAAATTATTTTTGTACTTATATGGAAGTATTTCAATATGCACGAATGCATTCTTGTAAAATGCTGTACCGATCTTAAGGAAAAAAAATATGCTTAGAGCTTTCTATTAAGCAACTCTGTTCAGATAGCTTGATAATTTCGTCGACATAAACAATGAATTCTCTTGTGTGAACATTCCTGCTTATCGCCGGCTATACATTCGTCTATACGCCTTCAACAATTCTCGGTCATCGGTATCGAAGTAATAACATCATACTCAATTTCGGAGAATACTGCATTCGAGTTTGGGGAATTCCAACTAACTCGCAATACTGACAACGCAATACAGAGCAACGTTTAGCGGGGTCTTGTTTATCATAATGATAATATAATATATTATCGCAAAGAAATTTAAAATTATAAGTATTACAACTTAACAGTGGCGTAGCGAAAAATGGTGGAACCCTGTGTGAAAGTAGCGGAGACACTCCTTGGTTTATTCATTTAACTTGCAATATTTTTGTTTTTTAGCAAGATTACTATCGGCATTGTTTTTGAAAGTATGGCCTAATATTTATAAATACATACATATAATATTTAACTATATAAATTGATATTTAAAATAATATGCTACCTTAAATTTCCAGAAGGAGAGAAGAGAAGGAGAGAGAAGAGAAGAGAGAAGGAGAGAAGGAGAGTAGAGGGTTATCCAAAATAGACTACTGGAAGTTTTTTTTATGAAAAACATATCCTTTTTAATTTTATTAGTTTTTTATTTAGGTATCAGGTATTATGTGTGACAAATATGTGCAAGAATGATATCTGCCAAATAACAGACAAAAATTCGAAAGTCAGCAATTTCGTTAACATTTTGTATTAATTGAATTTTGAAAGCACGAATCTCTATGCAAAATTCGCAACAAACTGTCACCACAAAAATCATTTCTTGAGAATGACGTAGAATTGAAATTGATGAGTGATTATCAAAACTTTCACGAAAAGCATTTTTTGGTCTGCCAGTCAATCATGAACAGAAAACGTTTGATAAAAACGTTTTGTGATATAAAATAAATATAGAAACGCAATTATTTCTATTTCAAAACTTGGTGTTCGATGTGCCACGTCTTCCCGACGTCAAATCGATCTGAAATTTTGTACCAATTACTTTTTCATGAAATAGTACAAGTTTAGAGGGCGGCGTGGTAAAAATTTTATGGTCCAAAATAAGGTCCACCCTATGTACATACATACATATGTATGTATATGCCTGATCAGCGTCACCTACTGTGTTGATCTGTCCACCGGTCTATCTGCCTAGCTGTGGGAATCAATACTGAGAGGAAACAAATATAGATATCTGAATTAAATTTAGAACATGTATTCTTTGTTATTTACCACTTTTTACACTAAAACTTATGGAGCTTTTCTGAACATATGTATGTAACAAAATGGAAGAACTATAATCTACGACGACAAAATATAATTCCAAAATATATACCTTCAATTTTAACTGCTCTATTCAAAATCGGTGTGATCCGCCCACAGTTACGTAATCTGTTCTATGAGTTTTGGATGAAAAAGTGCTATTCAGTTTAAACTATTATAACAATCTACGTACATAAATCTCGTACATAAATAACATAGTTCCAATGGCAATATTAACTCATTTCAGTCTAGAGAAAAAACAAAAAAAATAAATATATTCGACATCTAAATAAACAAATCAAGCCACCGAAAACACACGCATACGATTCCTTAATAATATACAGGATGTTTCGCATAAGAGTGATCAAAAGACTAGGGCGTGTAGGATGGGTCGAGACAAGAAAAAAATCGTACGGGTGGGGGAGGGGGGGGGGGGGGGGGGGGGGGGTTCAATTTCCCCCCGTTTAGGCGGGAGGGGCCATTTTATAAAAATCCGATTTAACACCGAAAAAAATCATATTAAAAAATAATGGTTAGACCTAGATAAGTTTTGCTTGCTGATTTTCAAAGCCAAATATCCGCTTCTTAATATTCTTTTTAAATTAGGTTCCTATGTCAAACAGTTTTTGAGAAATTTAATGACAAAGTTAAAATTTGGAAAAAAAATTCCGAAAAAATTTTTTTTAAAAATTACGGTATTAAGTATAAAAATTTTTCCGACCATAAAATTCTCTGTTCAATTCTAGAGAGAAAGCTTCAAACCGGATGGATTTATGTTTTGTAGTTTCCGAGAAAAATGAAAATGAAAAATGGATATTTGTGCGAATTTTAAGCCTAATATCAAAAAAATCTGCACAGAAATGGTTTCTTGGTGCGCGTTAAAGTAAATTTAGTGCTTTTCGCAAAAAATACTACATTTTGATAATAAAGATAAATAAATACTTTTTAAATTAAAAATGATTTTTATTTGTACTTCTTCGCTTATATAAGTGGGTTGGTGTTTCCCTAGTCAAACGATTACCATTTTCTAGAAACCCATTAAAATCGGCTTTACCTGGATCCTATTCCCGATGCATCCTTTCGCGCAAATGTCCAATCTATCGATATAAAAAATAAAAAGGGTAAAAAAGTTTCTGGAACATATTTTTACATACAGATATATAGCAGTTTTTTGTCTTTTTCCTTAAAAAATTCCTCTTTTGAAGTAACGATTTCAGCAAAAGCTTTTAAACTTTCGGATTTCAAAGTAATGTTAGCAAAAAATATGCGTGCATCCTTCCTCTTTAATTTAATCTTAGTTGTAATCAAATCGGTTGCATATGTCAGTTGTAGTGGCTCTTCAAGTGGATGGACCCTAACGTAAAGTGGCCAAAACTTTAAAAAACCGATTATCTCGAAAACTCGTTTCATTTTTTTTATTTTATCATTTTTGGAATCAGCGGACCAAAATCCTTTAGAATATGTTGTCAAACAGCCCGTTACAAAAAAAAAGTGTTAATTTGTAGGCTAGTGTAATTAGTGCTCTAATCTGACGTGAACCATTTTGGTTTAGTGGAATCCGACTGCTGCGACGCTCGTCTGATAATCATTTTTTTTTGAATTCCCTTAAAGTACTCGCCAGTGAGAATCTAAATAACCATTTTTCAATTTCCAACAAATTTGGCGATCTTTGTACTCCAGATAGTGCCAAACTTGAGCAGAACACGAGCATTGTAGCTATAGTTTGTAATGGGAATAAAAGATTGTAGACATAAAATTCAATCCAAAAGACTTTTATCGTCCCTCATCACTAAAAAGCATCTGTTATCTTTAAAAATATTTTGCATAAAAAGCGGGTGCGGGTTGATCAACCATTTTCTATCTCAATAGTAAATTTTTGCTAAGTATTAAAGTATTAAGTATATTAAATAGTATTTAATACTCTACAAGGATGAAAATGAAAATATTGAATTATTGTATTTACGTGGTGCTTACGCGGAAACAAATTAGAGGGAAAACTAATAGGAATACAACACAAGCAAGCACTTTTTTGTTGCATGGCGTTGTTTAGGATTGTTAATGGACAAAATCGGGCAAAAGACACGCTTATTGTTTTTACGAAAAGGAAATGCGTTTTTAAAGCCATGTAACAGGGCATTGCAGGAAGTTATTACAACGGGATTTAATTCCTAAACTATAATACTTGTTTAAATATAAACTCCCACTTTTACATTATTTATATTCATAAGAGCTTGAAGTGGAATAAGTACTATTCGGTGTATTCTAGAGTATATCTAATATCGGAAATTAGAAATTTGCCAATTATGACCTAAAGGAATTTCTTTGAATAGCAGTAAGCTATAATACAAAGATTAGTAACTCCCTGCTACCTATCGGTATATCCTAAGTCGCGTGACGATCGGTCAAAGTCAAGGAATACAATTTAGGCTTTGCAGAGAGGTTTTTGAATGTTTTTTTTCTGACTTTGAACGTGTGTAGCTCAACCGATGTTAGAGCTATCAACACAAAATAAAAACTATAATAAATTACGGATATTTCTAAATTAGAGACCGGTTTATGGGCGTGGCTCTCTAGAAAATTTTTAATTATTTTTTAAAAAAATGGCTTAAAAGTACTCTAATTATCCGGTTTCGGAAGCCATAAATTTTTACGCACATGGAACGGTTCATAATTCCTGAAAGCTGAAACCATTATGAAAGCCTTCCCCAAATATACTTGACGCAAGATGATCCAAGAAAATATCAGTTTATCCGTTTGAAAAATGTACCTATCTATATTATTTGAGGCAATTTTGCACTTCAGACAACATTGTTTTTTCACTTGTATCTCATAAAGCAAAGCAAAATCATGTAGGAAAGATATGAGCTGATATGAGACTACCTGAATAGGTTCAGAGAAACTTTTTAGTGGTTACAATTCCTTATAAAGGCGATGTCTTTTAAATTATAAAAATCATTTGTATCAAATATATTGAAGCAAGCGGAAACTTAAAGCTAAAAAAGGAACAAGAAAGTGTTTACAGCAAAGCACGAATGAAGATTTGTTCAGAATGCATCTGATTTCATCAGATCCCTCTATTTCGTCTTTGAGAAAAAATATACTAAGATTTCTATACCTTCGAGTAAAGAAGCAGAAGAACTACTTTTAAACCCATAGATGCTGAATTCGTTGAAAATCTTTAATATTGTGCATATCCCTTTCAGACCTTTCGTACACAATTGTGCGGGTTAGACTAAAAAAATTCTTACAATCACATTTCATACTCAAGCGTGTTAAGTCCTGAAAGCAATGATTGTGCAGGGAATTTCTAACGGTTATTACGAAATACTGTTTCCCTTTTCGGTGCAATTTCGTCATTTTGTGCGCATTTGTAAAGTGTTCGATTATGTTATAAAAATGGAAAAATGTAAGTTGAGCAAAATGTATTGTATTTATCGTGTTTTGTGAAGCTTTTCTCAGGAGTTTAGTAGAATTATAAAATACACTCATTTGTATTACTTTGTGAGGAATGTTAAATTTAAATAAGTGATTTTAGCAAGTTTGAATAACAACTATCACAATTGTGCTATTCAGGACTTTCGCTTTTATTTTTATTCATCCGCACAATTGTGTCATTTTAGGAAATTTCATTCTTAATCGTGAAGAAGATCGGTATCAAGTTTTGCAATTGCTGAAGCAATCTGATTGCGACTTTAGTGATGACGATTCAAATGATGATGCTCTCTGGAATCCGTCAAAAGTCCAATCAAGTAGTTCAACCGAGTCAGATTCTGATAATACGACTTCAATTGCTGCAAACTTACGTCAATCTATTCAAAATTTAACTAGCGAATCAAGTCAACTTAACGCAGGTGGATCTAAACGGCCGGAAGTGTGGAAAAGCGTAAGTTTTAGTGGTGTGATTTCACCACAGCAACCTAGCCGCCGGGGATATGTACTAGTTGGCACGCCTTTGGAATATTTGCATAAGTATTTTTCGGAAGATCATTTTAAACAGGCTGCGTTTTACACAAATATGTATTACTTGTCGCAAAATGGAAGTTGCCTTAACACTACTGTATGTATATACATACATATCCTATATTTTTCTATGTAAATTTTTTAAGTAAATAAAACTTCGAAAATTAGAAAATAATTTTGTTTTATTAGTTTGATATTTCCAAAAGAATATTGATTTTTTTCTTAAAATACAAAACATACAATTCAAACTTAGATGGTTTTTAATATAATATGATTATTAATATAATAATCTTTATATTATTAAAATTTCAAAACAATTTTGTCACTTTTCTGGGTCGGCCCACTGGGCCTTTTCCACTTCTCAAGTTCGGCAACAACTAAGAACAAGAAACTTTATGTACAGGCAGAAAGCATAAGATATGCTATTAGCAAAGGAGATGAAACGTTCACTCTAAGCCCTGAGGAATTATACACATAGGAACTCTTATTCTGAGTGGATACAAGGTGAAATCATAATCGTTATTAAATATGCGCTATCTTATAAAAGAATACCCAATAAAAGTAAACCATATTAAACTAATATAAATAAATTAAGTAAGCGACAAACTCAAAATTTTGTCATTCTTCAGAAAACGCAGTTCTGTGATTGCAGCCGGTTTTATTTTCGTAGGATGAAGACAAACTAAAACTGTTTTTGCATCAGTTAACAACAAGAAAATAAATTAAGCTTTTGGTTGTTGGTAAATATGTTCTTTGCGATGAGTTTAAATCGTGAGCAATTTTGGCAGCAGTTTTCTTTGAATTGCTTTGAGTTGCCTTCTTCATGAAATGCAAGAATTTTCCTAATTTCTAATTGTGTGAGTAGTATGTAAACATGCAATTGTGTAAGCATTTTATTATTTATTATTATAATTATTATTTATTTTGTTCGACTTCTATTTGATTTCATCAAATTATTCGAGTGCGTTTATAGTTATGCTAAGTCAAAATTTATGCAAATTAGGAATAATGGTACTTACAGAGATAAGATTTTGCAAATTTGCATTTATTGTATTTTTTCTCTTTTCTCTCATATTCAATAAAAAAAATATATTTAAAACAGTAAATTGCAAAACTGAACATGTTTTGACTGCATTTATACTTATGCACCGCAGTGTATATCGCTAGAAATGCCTCAAGTTGATTTTTCTAGGTTGTGAAAAATCAGCTTGAGGAATTTCTAGCGAGTTCCCCTTATGTATGTTATATTATATGTTATATCATACCTCTCATCACGCCCACAACTCATTAGAAGGTATTCTTTTGAACTTTTAGAATTTTTATTCTTAGACTAATTTTAGCATGTCATGAAAATTTCAATACCTACGCACAACGAGATAGGGGTGTGGTCATTAATGTTAATGTTTTATGTTTTTTTAGGGCCAGTTTTTCAGTGCTCGTTTAAATGGCGTTTAAACGACGTTTAGTTAAACGCCAAATAAAAGTTAACTGAGATTAAGACGAGCACGGGTTTTAAAGTGCGAGTTTAAGTTATCTATGTTAAACGTATCTTACCCATATTTCATAGAGAATTTATCTAAATGCAACGAGTATTTAGCGTATACTCGTTACTATAAGTTGATGTTTCAACCTATTTTGGCAGCACCTGTCAATATTTTCATTTTTACAAAGGAAAAGGCTGTTCTGGTGCAAATAAACAAAATTATTAGCATAGTTTTGAACAAAGGTAAACGTCTGTACTCGAAAGAAACAGCTGTTTCATTATCTATTAAAAAGATAAATTAACCGGAATTTAACTCACCAATTTTTGCCGGTTAAACGCCGTTTAAACTTGTACTGAAAAACACAATGTGTGGTTTAAACTGAGTTTAACCGAGAAACGACGGTAACCGAGCACTGAAAAACTGGGTCTTAATGTTTATGGGTTATGGGTTAATGCTTTTTCCGCTTCTCGAGTGTTTGCCCATGTGCTACTAGAGATTTGCAAGAGATTTTTTCTCTGTTCAACGTTCCAGCTATAGTTTTCAATATTTCATATAGTAAAATTCACTGAACTACTACTTCACACTATAAAAATTTGGAAAAAAGTAGTAGTCTATAAGTATTTTAACGAAGTTTTCCGATTGATTGCTATATATTAGGTTGGCTAATAAGTTCGTAGCGTTTTACTGTTTCTTTTATCCTAGAACGATTTGTTTACTTTTTGGCATATTGTTTATATGCATCCGAAAGAGCTCATTCTGCTCTACAAAACTGCTATCATCGTTGTTTTGGATAAATTAAATGTCTATAATTTTTGAAGCTTAGAAATGGAATTTCGAGGAGGCAAAAATCAGCATTTTCGACATCTGCTTTTCTTTGCTTTTCATCGAAGTCAAAAAGCTGCCGCAGCCGCCCGGAAGATTTGCGAAGTTTACGGAGAAGGTGTCATAGGTGAGTCAACTGCACGAAAATGGTTCGCGAATTCGCGAAAACGGAAATTCGACGAAGAGCGTCTTAAAGCACATTTAAAGAAAGACATTTGTTGTTCGCCAAACAAGCCGCGAATTGACAGAAAAACTGAGCTCATCAGACAGTTCTCAAAAATTTTCACTCGATGGGATTCGCTGAAAAATTTTGATCCTGGGTGCCTCACAAGCTTACTGAAGAGAATAAAGAAAATCGCCTTCAAATTGCTTTGCAACTCCTCCCTCCAAGAGCTCAAATGGGAGGTTCTTCAGCATCCGCCGTACTCTCCGGAGCTTGCCCCGAGTGATTACCACCTTTTTCGCCTGTCAAACCAACTGAGGGGCGTTATATTCGACCACGTTGGAGACCTCAAAATTTGGCTTAAAAACTTCTTCGACACTAGATCGGCCGATTTTTGGCGAAACGGCATCGACAAATTGGTCGAGAGGTGGAAACAGGTCGTCAGCAGTGATGGAGAATACATTATTGATTAATTTGTCGTTGTACTTATTGTTTTTTGTTCATTAAATCACTTAATAAAAAACGAACTTATTAGCCAACCCAATATTTCAAAATGTGTGATTTGCATGAAATTTCTCTAGTTGCAACAAATAAAGGAAAACAAAATCTCATTATTGACTGATTAATCATTATATATCAATATTATTATATCAATAAAAAACGCGGATATATGTATTTACAAAATTTAAATACACCTTATTCTGTTTTTACGCGATATATGTATATGTGCATAGGTTCTCGAAAAACTCCTTTAAAAAAAATCCCGTAAAAAACCCTGTATCCATATAAAATAAGGTCACTGGTTCCTCGTTTCAAGTTTTAGCACAAAAAGTCTGAAATACATATTGGAATTCCTCGTTTTGAAATAATTATTTACTGTAAAATTCATTTCTCAATAAATTATTAAAGTAATTCATAAATAAAAAATTGAAAAATTCATAATAAGAGTAGAAATACTTACATATAAAAATTATAAATCGAAATTTTTTTAATAGACAAATCGCGTTAAGTTAAATTAAAAATATTTTGAGAGGTACATGAATGTTTTGAATGAAAATTAATAAAATTTTAAAAATTTTTTTATTAATTTGAATAGCAGCAACATGTGTTTTGGGATTTTGTTGACCAGATTCATCACCTTTTCGATAACTTGCTGACATGTTCGTTGTAAAAGCGAAATCAGGCAGCCAATTTTTATATGATGTTTTTATGATTAGGTAATTAAAATATTTTTTCTAGAGAAGGAAATTATAAAATGTTATTAGGAGCTATTTAAAAAGTGTTATTTGAAAACCTCATCAGCATCCTCAATAATAGAAAAACACGTAGGAAAAAACACTTTAAGGAAAATTTTATAGTGATTTCTTATAAAATGGTGTTCTCTCAAGCGAAGCATTCATTTTGGTCATAGATTTTTTAAGAAGCTGAAGGAATGGGAAGTCATTCCTTTGTTGTGACTTACGTATATATTATTAATTTGGATATACAGAAGAAAATGCAGTTTGAAAACATTTTTGCAGAAGTTTATAATTTTAATTTATAATTTGAAGCTATAATGCGCTGGAGGATTTGAAAAAACGAGTGAAGAATATTTTGAAAAACGGAAAAAAGTCCTACAAGGATTGCAACTATACCCTATCAAAATTTCAAACAAAGCACAAGGAATGTTTAGAAAACACAATTGATTGAACAAAGATTGAACAAGATAAGGAGGACACTGATGCTGAAGAGAATGTTGAAGTCAAACCGAAGCATGGTAGACCGGAAAAGTCTTTTGAAAACAGCTCAGAGTGTTCCAAAAGGGGACACAATGCTTACAAAAGCATATTTTGTATACAAAACTTAAGAGCAACCAGGCAATATATTCATTCAGGCACTCGTGAGAATCAAAATTGATAACAGAATTTTTGAAAACCTTACTGAAGGAGAAGAGAGTTTATGCGGCATAAACACAACTCAGCATGCGGCTGAAAACAGTACCTCCATTGAACGGAAGGTACGTTGGTTGGAGCTCGAAATCACAGAACTGCATCGAGTGCACTTAAATAATGACGATAAGTCAGTCACTTCGGCGGATGCCACTTTAACGGTTGAATTGTTTGGTTACAGACCTTTGGAGCAGAGAAGGGGATGGGGTGGGAAGAACGGGGCTCTTCTACCAAAGCTCTGTTTCAAAACGATGACGGTTGTACAAATCAAACTTCATCATGCCAAAGCAGAAACCGATGTATTGGCAGATAATATGTCCAGCAGCCCATACTAAGTTAGTCCTCGTGCAGGACACAACTTATGAAGTTCATAAGTATATAGGACTAGGGCGTAACAACTACTATAATTGCATAGGATCTTGGCACGATTTATAATAATAATAATATATGTTTACTCAGTGCTCTTGTAATTTTGGTAATTATAATTATCAAATAACCTTTTTTTTGTAACGGTTATCCTTACCAAGTATGAACAGATCTGATAAGCAACAAGTAAATACATATATATTGATGGGTTTTTGAATGCAGGTTTCGCTTGGAGATAAACCGATTTCGGTGTTGTGCCATCTTCAACGTCTTCCTACGTTCTATATATATATATTGTTGAAAAGCACCATCGCTTTTTTAAATACCGATTAAATTACAATTTAGGTAACGGGAAAACAAATCGATATCAACTGCCGAAATCTGTCAACGGCTACTCCCAGTTTTATACCATTGGCATTAGTAATATTATTAGTCGTCAATCATTTATTCTAATTAAAATTACACTAAGAAACTTTAGACACTAGCTGCTACGACATACATACCTAAAGTTTGTCGAAATGGATCAACAGTTTACTTTTCTTACAATATTTATAGGGTTATAACACTCCGAATTTTAAAATCTGAAAAGCCTATCAAAATCGAAATCGCTAACGTTTGCACGCGATCGAAGTGAGAGATAATGGCATTTGTCATACTACTTTACAATACGAATTTATAATTTTACCACCTTTAAACAGACTAAAGTTATTAAACTAATTGAAGTAACATTTTACTACTGATTGCGCAAAGCTTTTGAACAATATTCGAATCAATGTTCCACGCCATTCATCGAGAAGATATAATTTTCTTCACTTACATTTTTGCCGATTTACCTATCGTCTGGAAGAGGCAATTCGTAAAGCTTGCACAGATTTTAGTTCGCTTAAAAGTGGGTTAAGTAAAATTGGTATATGTATTTGGAGAGAGAGTACTTGAATAATACCAAAGAATTTAAATAGTGGTCTGAATTGAGTGAGAGAGTGTCATTGCAATTGAAGTACGGGTACTAATCTGGGAGAGCTTCCATAGAAATTGAAGTGCGGGTCCTGATATTGGAACCCGCAAGAAAAAATGTGTATTCTGTTATTGTATGTTCTTTGCTAATGCAAAACTATCTTGTGTTTAAGTAAGTATTGATTTTTTTTATTTTGTTAAAGAATAACCTCAGTTCGAAATGGCTGGAAATTTAAATTTTACGCGAAAAATTTCAAATAATATCTAAATATTTAAGCTATGAGCACAATATACGGTGTCTGTTCAAAACGTATCGCGACTTTTTAATTTTAATTGCGCGTCTGCAGCGATTCCAGGAAATCCTTTTGTTTTTAGGTTGGCAGCACTATCATTCATACTTGTGTAGAATTTCACGTCATTACGTATTTTCTGTTAGTTTCGTTGTGTTTACTGAGTGGGTTTTAGTTAATTCTTCGATTTTTCTTTTATCTCATCAATCTATTCAAAACGGTGTCCGCGAAGCGGTCTTGAGCTTAGAGAAGAGCCAGAAGTCACATGGAGCTAAGTCAGGCGAATATGGTGGTTATGGAACGATATGCATTGAATTTTTGATGAAAAGGTCTGGAAGAAATTGAGTGTTTTTGGAACCAATCGAGATTTGACTTTTCTCAAGCACAAATGCTCTTTCAGAATGGTTTGGACCGATCCAAATGAAATGTTAATGTTTTGACCGATCCAGCAAGGTCTCTAATTGTCAATCGACGGGTTTTGAGCTTTGATTTTAGAGACATGTTTTTCATTAATTGATGTTCGACCGGGAGGCTCTTTTTCTTCAACGCTTTCTGTACCTTCTTGGAATTGTTTATAACACTTGTAAACATTCCTTTCAGATAAAATCTGATCGCCGAAGGCCTTCTGTAACATTCTGCAAACAAAATTGAATGCAACTTCTTTGTTCAATAAAATCACACATTATAAAATTCGAAAAATTCACTTTTAGTTGCTCAGAAAACACAACGAAACTAACCAAAGAAAGCACGTAATGACGTGAAATCCTACACAGGAATGAATGCGAGTGCTGCCAACCTAAAAACAAAAAGATTTGCTCGAATCGCTGAAGCCGCGCAATTGAAATACAAAATTCTCGATACGTTTTGAACAGATCTCGTAGAGCATATCTGATATTCTAGTAGAAACAAAAATAACTAACTATTTTTTCTTGCGAGATGCTACTGCTATTTTTCTATAAATACTGTTAAGTATAAAGTTAAGTATTTTCTCAAAATGTTTTCGTTTAGCATATAACTTCTGGAAACTAAATTTAAAACGAACAAAAATGTTGTTTGTTTTGGAGTTGGTTTTTCAGAATTTGGCTTTTTTGGAGGATAACGAATCGAAAGTTTTTCAGAAGTATAAGTAAACTTCATGTTACAAACCTAAAAATATTACAGTATAGCGTTTTATCCAATATTTGCAAATATTTTCTTGTTTTTATACCCTAGATCCGAAGGTGAAAGGTGTATTAATTTTTTGCTTCAGTTTGAAAGGCACAGAACAAGGCGGTGCTTCCCGAATCGACTTATCTCAGTTTCTCTGCTTGTTTCTCCGTTGTAATCACAATTGACCGAAAGAGACTTTCACGTATATTTAGAGAATTTTGGTGATGATAATGGAAAAATCGGCCATTAATAAAATATAATATTAACAAAATCAAAATAATAAATAAATATGCATAAATAAATGTAATAAGAAATAAAACGTAAATAAAAGGACTTCCGTTGAACAAATCTGAGTGAACTGCAAAAACTGAATTTAATATCTGCATATAATATCAAAAATATTCACCTGCAATAAATGGTAGTAAATCACGCCTCTAGAACAACTTTCTTATAATAGGCCTTATGAAAGAGTGTACATACATACATACATACTTTCTTTTGCAACTCACTGGGTTAACGCATAAGATGCTACAAAAAGCTAGGACGTGTAGGACGTGGATCGCAACAAGATATAAATCGTATGGGAGCGAGTTAATTACCCTCCGCTTTGGCGGAAGGGGGCAAAAACACGGAAAAAATATTCAACAATAATGGGGACACCTAGATCATTTCTAAATACTAGTTTTTAAAGTTAAATATTTTTTCCTTAACCTCCATTGCGAATAAGGTTCCTGTGTCAAATATTTTTTGGGCATTTGGGTGATACGAAAGGATACTAAAAGAATGCCCATACAAAGTGCACAGAAATTATTATAGTAATTAAATTTGCACAGTGCACAGAAATTATTATAGTAATTAAATTTTTGTTTATAGAGCAAAAAAGCGCAGCTAGTAGTACATATTTTTGATCAGCATCACACATATTCTTTGTTGCGTAGAGTTATTTGGGATTATAAATGAGAAAATCAATCGGCAAACACACACATTTTAAGTATTAAAACTTATGTTCTTTCCATATCCTTTCTGTGAAATCGTGTATCAGGATTTGGAATTAAGCTGTGTGTAATATACAAAATTTAATTTACCAGAAATATTAACTAATCCACAACCATGGCCGTGATCCACCCATAATTGTACTGTTAAGAATTGGGATGAAAAAAGTACGAGTTAGTGTAGAATGCCTGCATAAGTCGGCACTTTTCCACTATACACGGATCAAAAATTGAGTAATTGAAATTAAAATTGAAAGAAAAATTTTCTTACAAAAGAAAATGTATTAGGCCCTTAAGTATAAAATGTCCGATTTTGAATCGAAAGTTTAGTTTATTTGATCTCCAATAAGAAACAATATATTCAATCAAAATATGCGACTAAGCTATCGATGGTGTTTTGCCATTTTAACGGTAACATTTTTATGCCTACAGCGAAGAAGTCTGCGAGGCGAGAGGCAGTGAAATCCGAAAAGGCATCTTTCACAGCTTTTTGAGAACTGAAGGATTTTCCTTGCACGAACTGGTCCAATGTCTGGAATATGTGGTAGTTCGATGGTGCAATGGCGCGCGTTGTCTTGTAAGAGGATTGGACGGTCTCTATTGACCAATCTGGACTGTTTAATGGAAGGCTCTCTCATCATCACATTCAACTAATTGCAGTAGACATCTGCTGTTGTGGATTGACCAGGTCTCATAAAGCTGTAATGGATAATTCCGGCGCTGGACCACCAAATAGACACCATAAGCTTTTTCTGATGAGTGTGTTTTGTTTAGGGCTCTGTCTCGGAACCTCTTTTTTATCCAATCATTGTGCTGAACGTTTTCGATTGTCGAATACTATCCATTTTTCATCAACCGTTACAATGCAGTATAGAAAAGGATCGATTTTATTCAGTGACAGTAAAGAAAGACAATCGATCCAGCTTTTTGGCCTTACCAATTTATTTTAAGTGATCGAAAATTTCATTTCTCTATATCAGAAGATTCAAAAAGAATCTACGATTTGCACTATGAGTTTGAAAGAGTAATGATGCACCTTCATGATAAGAAAAAACATAAAAACCGTTATAGTCAAGTGTTAAAGATATCAACTCTTAAACTCAGATCTTATGAAAATCATACTTTTCATTCTTAATGACCTAATAATAACCACTTTTGAAAGCGAACGTTAATATCTACCTACGTTAATTTGAAATTATGAAAATCTCCATACAACAGAAAGAAATTATCCGCCAAATGTGAAAAATGTTAGAGATTATATTCAGATTTCCAACTTTAGCATAAAAGCTTAACAAAAAAAATATTATAAATAGATTGGAGTGTGCTATGACAGAATTATGGGCAGAAGGTACTTTCTAAATTTAGAATTACATATTATTATTCATCTTGCCAAGAATAGGTCTGCCCACTGTTCAATGCTCTGTAAAGAATTTTCTTTGCATAAATATACTGACGCGACTAAGTAAATATCTGTACACATACTATAAACATTGTATTGTAAAAATGTAAAATAAGAGTGATCCTCCAACTTTAACATAACCTTCCCCATGTAAAGTTCCTATAGTGCCTACTAAGCAGAGCCTAAAAATAACTGTTATGTCAATGACTTTGCTTCAAAAGCTCAACTTTTAACGATTATTTTCAAAGTTAACACTACAGGTCAATAAAAACAAAAGAAAAAAAATTACGTGCGCACTTCAGGTGCATGAAAAATACAAAGAGTTTCGATCAGAATGGTAAAAGCTGCATCAAAATCGGTACACACGGTATCTTCCCGCTTAAAGTTCTTTATAAATATTTACCAACAACAAAACAGTCATTCACACAAGCGGAGCAATGAGTTGTTGTTTTAAATCCAATTTGGCTATTTTTGGCCAAAAGCGATGCAATAATGATGCCGCAGCCGTGTATTTCCAAGATCTGGCCCTTAGACCTGAAGAGACCCATGAAAGGATGACGCTATGCTATGATTAAGGAGATAAAAACGGCATCGAACGTGGAGCTGACAAAGATCACTAAAAATAATTTTTTGAAAAAACGTTGGCACAAGTGTATAATATCTGATGGGGATTACTTTGAAGGGGACAAAATAGATATTCATTCATTTCTTCTTCAAAAGACTTTTAAAAAATACTTTTATTTCAAGTCTTTCAAACTTTTTTCAATAACTTTTAAAAATAAGAGTCACAAAATAACTTTTATGAAAGACTTTTAAAAATAAAAGTCATCGAAAGACTTTTTTCAAAGACTTTTAAACATAAAAGAGTTATTTTGTAGCTTTTATTTTTAAAAGTCATTGATAACTCATGATTGAATTCGTTTTACAATATTTCTTATGAAACAAATAATCAAGTGTCTTTTTGTAAATGAGCTTTAACTATGAGCTAGAGTCAGCCTTACGAAACACAACACATGAATAGTTTATATGAGGGAGGATAAGCTGATGCAGTGGGGATCTCCAGTGGGGTCAATGAAGCTAAAGGTTTAAGAGTACGCAATGCTATATCTGAGGTATATCTGACGGACAAGTGAGTTTTGAATTAATCCTGTAACTTGTTGAGACATCAAATAATTAACATAGACGGAAAAGCAAAATGCAATTTAAATCCTCTTCCAACTTAAAACAAGACAAACAAGATCCTCTTTAAGACTACTGCTGCTAGATATGTAAATTTAGATGTCATCTGCGTAACCATGAATAATCTAATTGCTAACCATGAATTGCGGAAGCAAGTCGAAAATATATCATTTACAAACAGAGAACAATAAAGGCTTTAGTACAGAGTCTTGTGCCACAAACCTAATAGTTTTCTGCTAGTAACGAAGCACCTTCGCTCCGTTTCCTTAAAACCCGTTACTTGTTTTGATATTTGATACGGGCTACATTTAGACACTTGAAACTGTAAATAATGCCCTCTTTTCTAAGCGAAGTTTAGCACAAATTCCAAGTTCCACAGCATTGCTCAGCTAAAGTTATACTTTATTTTAATTTTTACATATAACTATGTACATTACCATATAGACTTACCCAATGCATCACAGGGCGCTCTTCTGTGCAGACGCCCATGTGCGTCTGTTAAGGTAACACAAGGGTTGTTTCCAACGATACGTCTATTCGATGTTGAAAAGTTAGTTTGCTCTTATAAAGATATTTCGCCAATTACGTTTGTAAACTCTATATCATCACACTGAAGTAGATGAATGTAATGTGACCGACGATTTTCATTTATAAAATTATGGCGAACAGTTCGTAGAAATTTAAAACCTTTATCAACTAATTCAACGAAAGTTTGCACAACGCTTTTTTGTTTTTTAAAACTAGTTTCCTAGTTTTATATCCTGAAGTGAATATATGTATAACCTAAATAACAGGTTTAACACTTTCAAATAGGAACTAAAAGCCAAATTAACTTCGCTCAAATAAAACTGTGTCCTGAAAATTCAAAACATGATTTCTTTTGTTTGTTTTCAAAATGCTTTCGCTTTAACAATAAAAAAACAATTATTACAAAAGTACATCCTTCTGACAAGAGTGAATTATCCTTAAAATGGGAGAAAGAAGTACAAATAGAAAAAGGATTGTTAAGGATCTTTACAAATTTTTTGCGGTATTTAGTATCCCGCCACAAGTATGACAACAATATTACAAAAGTATGGCCGGGTATGAGTCATCATGGAGCACTAATATTCGTCCACAGATCAAACAATTTTCCATTGGTGGACGATTTTAATGCTTGTCCTTTCTTCGTAGTAACATGACGATCTATAGTATAGAAGCATGTCTTTGATTGTTTCCCGTTGAGTTAATCGCGTGTAGTACCCACCATTATGGTTCGTGGTATTTGTGGAATCTATGCGAAACCGGTAAATCAATTTCCACTAATGACGGAATATATTCCGGTAATAGTAATAGCAAAAAACTAAGATAGTACTTAAGCAAAACTAGTTATCACATTAACACATAAATAACGAAGGCGAATTCTTTTAGCCAATTGTCAAGAAGCTAGTAGTCACTCTCTGAACAAAACACATCTTCGAATTTTGCTTTGGTCACGTTAATATGTTTCTGATGTCGACTAATAGCCGAGTAATACCACGATCTTATATTTCTCGATTTGTAGTATCGTTTGATGTCTGGTTTTTTTTTTTTACCGGTATGTTCGAAATTTTTTGAAACGGTCTGACTCAACCGTACAAAATCATGGCTCACATAATCTGGATAAAGATATGACTCGAAGAAGTCTAATGCACAAACATATACGCAACTATACTGTAAGTAACTACACTGTATAAGAAAACCTGCGCACACCGTTCCGTATCCACGCGCACTCTTCAAACATCTAATCTTTCAGACTTTCGAAATCTAGTTCCAACAGTGTTATTGAGGCATCGAACCAGTTTATATTGTTGTCTCAATAATTTTGCATCATTGCGGTGCTGCGACTATTTCACTCTAGCAAAGCTAGCCCAAAGGCAAGACATCTTTTCGACGCGGTAATAGGGGAGTTGACTTCAATACAACAGGGTATGTGGGAATGAGTCAAAGGCGTGGTTTAATACTGTGCTCTTAAATATACAGCTGTAAATTGGACTGCCCCTCTCCGTTGCCTTGCCCAGTGGCAGGTCGGCATCCAGACCTCATTGTTATGTGTTGCTTTATATAGCCGGTGCGACAAGAGTTCACTTGCGGCAAATGAATAATTCAACAACGAGTTGGTATCAATTCAGCAGCAGTTGTTGGTTGACTATCTAAATGGAAATGGCGACGAAATTCAACATGACGAGTGGAAACGTTCAGTGCTCCATGTTCGATGTTGAATTTCCAAAAGAACGAGTGTCTTATTCGGATTGTCAATTATAGGCTACACACGCGGGATTAAAATGTATTTATTTACGTAAATCTACTATTCCATCCATGCACAGCAAGTGCACGTACATACATACATATATAAAAATATTCAACCATAAACGAGTGTGTTTCTAAGTTTGTTATGCGTTCGCAGTCTGCGCATATTCGATGTGTATTTGGGTTGCCTTTTAGAATACACTTGCTACAAAAAATCTCTCTTGTATGGTATACGTATGTATGCGTGACTTTTTTTCCATAAGTAAGTAGGCGAAATTCTTTGAAACCTTCAGAATAAATTCATATATATGTACATACATATAGTATGTATGTATGCATATGTATGTTCATAATTGTTCCCGGTTTTGCTATAACAAAAATTGGTGTGCAAACAAATATTTTAAAAAAAATATATCTACGTTTGCAATAGCATACTCAAAGATTCTAAAACAAATGTTACAGAATTGCTTATCAGCTTGTATGTATATGTACATGCATACATATGTACTAGTTCTATGTACATGGGTTCCATTTCAATTTATTATTAACTTCTGCAGAATATTAATTTCTGCAAACCAGTGTTCTCCGCAGAAAGTAAAAGTGCACGAGGTCCTTTCCAAATTGAAGAGTTTCTTAACAATTTTATAGTTATGTAACAGTAAGTAAAAAACAGTATTTAGTATAATATTTAGTAATAGTTAATCGATACATACATGACCACATACAAGTTCCCATGCTTTATGCATGTATAATATATATATATGTACATATATGCATACACGACATAATTTATATTACACATATGTATGCAATGTAATAAATATAGTAGTATAATAGTATATAAGTACATAAATACGTAAAATATAAAAGAATTCTTTCTAAAAACGAATTTTCCAACGATATACCATATAATATATGTATATATTTGCATACACAGGGTGCTTCGCATAAGAGGGTCGAGACAAGAAAAGAATCGTATAGGAAGGGGGTCAATTTATCCCGTTTAGGTGAGAGGGACCATTTTCTAATCAGAAAATTAAATCAGAAAAAAAATATTAAGAAAAACCGGTGAAACCTAGATTATTACTAAATAAATCACTTTTTGGGTACATGTGTCTTATTACTGGTGCAAAAATATCCAAGAAGACTGATCTGGGGAAGAAGTTTAGTTCGTAATTTTTAATTTTCTCAGAAGCTATTATATAGGAAAGCTATCATCGATTCCCCTTTTTTTAGGCCATTTTCTAAGATCCGTATTAAAATCGGAAAAAATATTAAAAAATCATTTCTAAATGATATGGTTTATTAAGTTTCATCCTGGTGGCTTTGGCCTTGAAAATGAACCACGTGGAAGGCCTCCGAGTAAGTCGGATAATGATAGCCTGAAAGCTGTAGTGGAAGCAGATACGTCTCAAAATACGCCTGAACTAGAAACAAGATTTAAATTTTCTATTATAAGCATTCTGGAGCACTTAAAACAAATTCGCAAGTTAAAAAATTTGGTTCCATGGGTTCCGCATGCGTCCAAAACGCAATCGTTTCGCCTTTCTTTGGTGTCACGATATAAAAGCGAACCTTTTGTACCCTTTTTGAACCTTTTGTGACTAGAAATGGATCTTATTCGACAATCGAAAACGTTCCGCACAACATTTGGATAAAAAAGAAGTTCCGACATCCATTACAGCTTTATGAGACCTGGTCGAACCACAGGAGCAGATGTTAACTGCCATCATGTGGACGTGATGATGAGCCATTAAACGGCCTAGATTGGTCAATAGAGACCGGCCTGTTACATCTCTCTCGAACAACGCTACTCAAATTAATTGAGCTACACTTCGATACTGTCTGTCACCCACCGTATTCACCAGACCTTGCACCGACGGATTACCACTTATTTCAGGCATTGGGCCAGTTCTTACAATCCCTCATCGGATTTCATTGCCTCTCGCCCTCCAGGCTTCTTCGGTGCATGCCTTAAAAAGCTATCGTTAAAATGGCAAAACACCATCGATAGCTTAGTATAATACTTCATACTTAATGATTTGATATTGCTGATGCAAAAATATCTAAGAAGAGTTTTTTGGGGCAGAATTTTAGTTTGTAATTTTCTCGGAAACTACAGAAGACAGATACCTTCGGTTTGGAGCAGTTTCTTTACAATTGATTTTGATCTTTGTTTTTTAAAATTTTAGTTTTGGCAGTACTTTTCTCAAAAAGTGTTCAACATACGAACCTAATTCGAAAAGGAGGTTAAGGATAAAATATTTTGCTTTAAAAAGTTATGTTTAGTAGTGATCTACGTATCACAATTATTTTCCGATTTTAAGTTGGGTTTTTAGAAAACGATATTTTCTTGCCTCGACCCAACCAACACGTCCTACCTTTTTGTAACATCTTATGTGTTACACCCTGTGTATGTACTATATAGTATGTATATAAACATATAGATTGGGGAATATAAAACATGAAATATTCTTGTAAATGCTTTTTAAATTGGTATTCTGGTAGTAAATTTGCACGGTGAAAGCTTTGCACAGTTAACATATTGGAAAGCTGAACATTACAGAAACTGAAATGTTATTTTCGACACACATATAAATAAAGGCTTTGCCTACACGTAGCTTCACGATGCGAGCATCTCTCGCGCTGACAGCTGATTTCAGGAAGTGGAACAAGTCTCGATGATGAAGTGAAAACGTATACAAACATACCCTCTAAAAGTTGATAACGAGAATAGCCGCGTAAATACATGCTTGCATACATATCCAAATTGATGAAGATACTTACTCATATGTTTCACTTATTACGATATTGCACAGGCCCGGGACAAACAGAAAAGTTTATATTGTAACGCCCAATAGACGTTGTAACGCTTTTTACAAATATTTTTACATAATAATAGCTTTAGCTAATATTTTCTGAAAAATATCATTATCTTTAACCATGTAACAATAGGCAATCGAACGTTTATGGTTTTGCATTTATTAAGTTAAATCTTAATTCAAATACATATATGAGCTGGTCCATTTTTCATTTCCTTTTCATTTTAAAGCAAATTGTAACTAATATCTATAAACAGAAAAGTGGTCAATGTCTGATTCCTCAACGCCCAAACTAAATCAAAGAGCGTAGAACCATTAAATTTTGCACATCTTTTATGATGTAAACAAGGAATAAGAAAGGATATTTCGAAATTCAACCCCTAACGAGGACATAACACACAATTCCAATATATTTTGAGCCATTAACTATCGATTTTGTTTTCCCACGAAAACATCGAAATTCGGTAAAAAGTGGGATATTATGATCATCATTAGTTTCATAGCGTAGAGGTGTACAAAGTCGGGGTGGCCAAATGCGACGAGTTCGCCATTATATCTCACGACAGTAACGGGGGTAATTATATTACATATGTATATGTATGTGTAGTAAAAATATTGTCTGTTTGTTACTCTTTCACACTTAAACGTCTGGACAGATTTTTAAGGAACTTGGTACATAAGTTAAGTTCGGCTAGTGGAGAGTATTATGCAATACAATTTTACGAGATAAGAACAATTATGACAAGATTCTAAAAATTAATAACTGCATTCCAACTGAGCATTCGCCATTCTACAATTCAGCTAATGAAACTGCATAACGCTATTTTAGAATTCTAAAAAATACGGAGAATTAGTTGTCTGAGATATTTACGAAGTGAACCATATACAATGTTCCATAAATCAATCACAAATGCACTATAATGTCTTTAATAATGTTGAGTTGACACAACTGTACAAAAAGAGGTGACCAATCACAATATCAATAAAAATAAAACAATTTGATCACCGAGGGATAAAACGTAGTGAAATCGAATAATATTTCTTTAATTTAAATATTTTTCACTGCGATAAGTAAGTAAACGCGAAAGTATTTAAAATAAATACGAAACAAAGTGAAATCTGAAATCACTAAACGGATATTTAAATTAAATACCTTGTCATTGAAATATATATGTATGTCCTTTTTTGGTTTTAATATATTCAACATTCATTCTTAATCCATAACGTAATTAAAATAATAAACACGATATATAACAAACTTAAGTTAAGAATTATTATATTGAAGTGAATATATTCCACATTTGAAATAAATAGCCAAAAAAGCCAGGAATTTTCATATTGAATATAAATATCAATATTTGAATCGAATACATAATTTTTATTTATTTATGTAGTCACGAAATTTATTCAAATATGAAGTGTCTTTATATCTAATACTTATTTATTTATTATTTACATACTTTAGCACTGGTATTTGAGGATAGAGAGAAAAGATTATAATCACAAGTTCGAAACACCCATGCGTGGTGGGATTCAAACCACCGTCCTGAAGACTGCTAGACTAGACAAGCACGTTACCTGCTGCGCCGTGGAGACCGCTTATTTCTAATATGGAAAATGATGTTTTAAAAACAAATGTCTAAAATAATTATCTGCATATTCTTGGCTATAATCAAATACGAAATAGTAAATTGTTCAGCTTCTCATTTTTGTCGGTGATAGATTTATTATACCCGTACATACCACCTACACACCGTAATTATTTTAAATCCCTTCCGCAGACGCAAGCTGCAAACTCTCTACACCACTTGCGTCGTTTTTGACATCCACGCGCGACTTGCCACATGCTTCTTTCAAAGAGTGGTGAATTTTAATAGGTTTCACTCCTTCTGCATTGAGAAACGAATAAGCTTGGTGGTAGCAAATGGGTCTGGTACCACGGAGTTAGCCGAGTAGGTGTCCAGAACTCCGATTTCAGTTTGCTGTCAGATGAGAAAGTATGAAGATAGTGATAGCTGCAGTTGCTATTCATCAGCAAGTCAGAGAAGCCTGTCATATGCTTTTGGGTAGAGAAATAGTGCTTAGGCGCAGTAACTTCTTTTATTTTCCGTCTCTATGATCTTTCACTGCTCTCTACTTGCTAGAGACCAACATTTTAGGTGGCCTTCCTTTGAGCTAAGATACATTTTCAAGATTTGTAGCGTATAGACAAATTGGCTGTAAACGATTTTATTTGAGCTAATATTTAGTATTAAACTTTCTGACTGCACGAATCAATTGGAACTTTAACTTTTACAATATCAATAACATCCTGTATGTCTCTTGTTACTAAATACATATATGTATATACATATGTATATATGATCTCCCTTTATTACTGAAAGTCTCCATGGTTGATTGGATAATAAAAAATTCTAAATGTTGAATATGTATTTATATCAATATACTAATATATTATATATACTCCAAAAATCATATTTCCAGGTAGTCAGGCATAAAAAATACCCAGAAAGGCTTAAATGCAGGAAAAATTTTCGGACACCTTTTCTTTGAAAAACTCGAGTTCATTTAAAGGCATCTAGCGCCTACATCGCTGTTTTAACGTACAAAACAGAGTATAGAATAAAATGCTATCTCAATGGCTATCAGAAAAAAATTGTTTTTTTTGTTGCCGCGTGTTGCGCTATAAATTTTTTAATTTCTCGTTTTTTGCGATCTCTGCAATCATTACGATTGTATTTTCAATAATTAGATAAGCATAAGATAAGATTTGAAATATATATTTGAATATATATTGGGATTTAGATTTTTTCGCGGAGATATTTCACCATTTCTCTGATTATAAGAAGCCGCATTAAAAAATTCCGAGCCGTTAAAAGTTATCGATTTTTGACCGATGGATTTCAATTTGGAGCCATTGTGCGGTGGTTGCAATTACAAAATAAAGGAGTTATCTTCTGTAATGCTCGGTAAACACACCGTTACAGAAAACTCAATAATTCTATACCAACATTGTAAGGACAAAAGGTATGGAGTCAAATTGACTCTTAAAACGATGAGAGCGGTAAAACATTTCACTTAAAAAAGTCAGCGATTAGAATAAGAACAGAACAGAACGCGCGTAGAAGCTGCGGCAGCAAAAACAGCGCAAAAACTTGCATATGCAGAGTTTGCTGAAAAAGGAAGAGAACGAAATAATTTGAAAAACAATTGCAAGCACAAGAAAGCCCGAAGACCGGAATGCGAAAACAAAACCGACTGAATCACGATCGACGCGGTAGATATAAATGATGCCACAAATGTCCAATTACTTGGAATTCGGGTATGAGCTCCCGACAACTTGTAGTCGAAGATTGGTGGAGAGATTCAGCTTCCAACGAATGCTAGGTAGAATAATTTAACCCTTACCAGAGATTTGTTGTAGTGTCCATCCTCAATATACTCGAAGATCATTCTTCTCCCACTTCTTTCTTCTAAAGTAACAGTGACTCGACCATTCTCACCGATATACCGCTGAGCCACGTGATGTCCCTCCTACGTGGATCCACATATTGTCTCTCTTATCAGAAAACGTACTACGTTTGAATGTTGAAAGGAAAGGAAAAATGTGTTTATAAATATAAATTTTTCTTTAAATCAGGAAATGCTGTAATCAATTCTAGAGAAACCCGGAAGGATCTATGTTTTGCAGTTTCTGAGAAAATTGAAAATAGAAATTGAAACTCAAACGGAAACGGAGTTCTTCATTTTGACTGTAGTTCACCAGAGTACCACACTCTCTTAACTGCATTATAATAGTTGAATTGGGTTATTGGTTTAAGAAATGCGTAACAAACTTTTCGCTTAATTAATCTGTACAAAAGAATATCATCCACTTTCAGGCTCAGTATTTTCCTCGATATGTCGTTTAACTTCGGAAGACATGTCTTCATGTGCTGCGACATGGGAACTACTAATTACCTGATGATACCAGCAACCAGCGTGGGGCTCACCACTGTTCGTCGTTGCTGTAGACCTTTTTACAGAAAATGTTTTACACTTCCCTGTTTATATTTCGAGCAGAATTCTTAAGTGAATTAATGTAAAATTCATACATTCTCTCTCTTGTCGATATAAAGAATATCTCCTCCTGCTGCTATTATAAGCTATAAAGCATTAGCCGCTTAGTTTAAGTTTTAATAAATAAATAAATAAATATTTGTTCAATATTTGACAACAATTTAAATGCACCATACATATACATTTACATATATGTATAAGTAATATGTATGTATATTCCATTATGCATTGAACTCGTATATATTTGCCATTTACCATATCTAGTATACCACAGGATATATACAACTAAATTATGTATAAATATGTATAATACATACATATATGTAAGTATTTTTATGTTTATGCCGTTTATAGGGGTACTTGGACAAAAGTAAATTTTACAAAATTGATTTTACTTTGCAAAATCCACTCTACCTGATATACATACAATTGTTTAAGTGAAATGTACATACGCGAAATATGTTATAAAAGGAGTGAGTTTATCTTGTGCATATTTCAACTATCAAAACCAGGTGCATGAATCCTTCAATTTCTGGTCCATTATTTTCACTTTATTTTATTATTTTAGTAGATATTTGGCTTAGAACAGAACTTATTATTTTTACTAATTTCGTTTTAATTTTGCATTTTCAGAATAGAAAAAAGTGTTTCTAAATGACTTATTGTCACAAATGACTATTATCACAAATAATGATTTATTTTTTGTCTCTCATTGCCCCTCAATATCTGAGTGCTGTTTTAAAATTTGTAGCCTGTTTTTTAATACAAAGTTTAGTACTTCCTTACAGGACCACCAGGATTAAAATTAATTATTAGGATGACAACTACAATATTATGCAAGGGCGGAAAGTAAAAGAAATGCTTGAATTTGTTGAGAATTTTCTCTTAAACAAAGAGAATTATTAAGAAGAAAAAGCCAAAATATTTAAGAATAAAATATCCATGTTTAAGTCCCAATTAAAAAAAAAAGTGGTCGGCCGCATCCAGGATACTTCAAAAATGTATAAAAAATGTGATAGTTGGCTGATTGGGAGCTTTGAAATTCGCTACAGTGTGCAAGTCACTAATCAAGGTCGAGCAGCAAAATCGTTTTGGGATTCCGGGTGATTCAGGAAGCAACAAGATAGCGCTACGCTAAACCGGATTTATATTTTACATTACATTATTTACATTTACATTGTTACAGGTACCTATGCAGACATTAATTTGCAAGGCCTGCTAGATGTTTTTCATTTTTCGACTTGTTTTTGCTTTAAATTTTTTTTTTCACAAACATAAATTATTTTTATTTTTTTTAAACCCCCGTCCCATAGAATAATACAGAATGCGCCAATCGAAATTTTTAGAAATGACCGAGATATTTGGTTCCACAGCACCCAAAAATAGACCCATATTCAAAGCGAGATACGTAAGCTATTTATATGCGGTTCCCGATGAAAATGGCTATCTACCGTTATACCCAGATATTTGTACGTGTCCCCGAGTTCCACACAATCCGCATTGTGCAAGGAGCTAAAGGGACTAATTGTGATTTGCGACCTTGGGAATCTCGGGCTACGCATGTGCATCAGTTTGGTTTTGGACGCATTGATAATGAGCCCATTGTCATGTCACCATTTTCCTACTTCATTCAGTTCCATTTGCATTATCCTCGTTGCCTCGTCTAAGGATTTACTATTCACTGCATTGTCATCTGCGTAAGCAAGATTTGTACTATTTGTACCCAACTTCTAAGTACTCTTTCAACCAGTTCAACACTCTTCTTCTTATGCCCACTCGTGCGCAGGCTTCAATAAGTTTTTTATGGTCGAGGGTTTCAAATGCCTTGCTGAAGTCCAAGAAAAGTACTAAAACATGTTGGCGTTGACTGAGGCTCGTATTAACAAAGTCCGCAAACCTGCCCAACAATTGATGGGTACTTCTTCCGCGTTGGAATCCATATTGCTCTTGGTTTATTATTTTGTGCTTTTGCCTATGAATGCCCACAAACGTTCCAGTACCACTTGTTCCATCACCTTTTTTATAACAGGCAAGATTGTAATGGGGCGATAGTTAGTAAGCTGGTTTTTATCACCTCCTTTGAAGATTGGCCGAACAGTTGCTTCTTTCAATTTCACTGGGACGGTCGACCTCGCGAAGCTCAGATTAACAAGTTTTGCTAATATAGGAGAAAATACATCTGCCTTGTTTTTTATACCTGAAGCTCTTATTCCGTCTGCACCTGGTACCTTGCGTACATTCACACTTTGCAAAAGATTACTAATTTCTGTGCAGTTTGTATCTTCTAAGTATATTGTATCACAAAGGGTTTTGTTTCGATGATGTGACAACATACATATACTGGCATGTGTGAAGAATAGAGGTTACATGGTCTGCGTAAAAGCCTGCGAGGCTTTTGGTTAGTTTTTCCACGCTAACCGTGGCTGAGAAGTTTGTTTCGATTACGTCGTCCACTGGTAATTTCTTTTTTCCCAATAATTCAGCGTCCATGTTTTCCTTGCGTCCGTCGATGACTGTATGAACTGTTCTCTGTAGTATTCGTTTTTTGTTCTGGCTATAAACTTGTTTACGTTATTGCGACATTTCTTATACTCGTTCTCGTATACTACGTTATATCTATTGTTTTTCCATCTCTTGTACAATTTATCTCTTTTTTGACAGCTAACTAATATTTCTGCGGTAATTCAAGGAACACTATTTCTCTAGCGTTTATTCTTTAATGGAACTGATTTTTTATAATAATTTTTTAATTAATTTTTTCTTCTAGCAAGGTGAATAACGTTTCTGCTTCTCTTGCGTCATGCACCATAGTGCAGTCATAAGTTTGTATTAATAAATTTATTACACTTGATTTAGTCGTTGTATTAAAAGGATATCGTTTACGATTTGCCTGCTCAGTTGTTTTATTTACTTTTCTTTCATACACTCCATATAATGTGCTATAATGGTCACAGATATCAGTTTTCACCACAGCCGCGAAAATTTTATGCTTCGGCATCCTCACTACTATGTGATCTATGATTGTAACACTACCCTCCACTGGATCCACTCCTGTAGCTGTCTTTATTAGATCACATAAACATTGTGGAGCTATCAGTGCTTTGTAATTTAAGACATTTCTTGGCGAGTTGTCTTTTACATTAATATTAAAGTCTCCTATAGTTTTACTTTAGTTTTTGATCCTATCAAGTTGGTCTATAAAGTCCTGCAATTCATTATTCTTTTTGATGAGACTTGACTTTTACGGCTAGGTTTTCAAAGAATAAAGAATCGATATACATCCGTTCATATTTGATGTGAATCCGTTCATCTTTTATGAACATAGCTATTCCTCCGCCTTTTTTCTTCTCCCTGTTTGAAAATTCAGAAACAAAGCATATATAAGCCTTCTAGCATATATAATTTATATTTAAATTCCTTAACATTAATTTCCAACAGCACGATGAAATCGGCGAAATCGAAAAAATACGGCACAAAAAATATCCCAATTCTTTCTTAACGATCTTATATTTAAACATACCCAAGGAAGATTCAAACCTTTTAGTTCCTCTTTCATTTCGCTAGAAGCTTTACATACTCTGAAATTCAAATCAAATAAGCTAACTTCACTCTCTTCAATAACTTTACTATCTTCACCCATTGTTGACAAAGTTTTCTAATTGGTGCATACGTACTTTGCTCATCGCTAATCTCGTTAAATTTTATCGATGTGGTACAATGTCGGAAGGTGCAGAGCCTCAGTGCTCTCTTTATTTTTGGCAAATACCATTCCATCATTCTCCCATGCGAATTTCCAACCTTCTTCCTTCGTCTTTTTTTTTTAGTTTGCCACAACAGCTGTTTGTTGCCATTTGTTAACATATTATTTATGAAGATTATTTTGTTATTGTTTTCGTTGATTTCCGATTTGCTTTCTATATTTTTGTTTATTTTTTCAACAGTAAATGGAGGCTCTGCACGTGCCATTTGCACGAAGTTTGATTTTTTAGCATAGCTATTAAAAATAGCAATGATCGCTGTTTTTCCGGGTTGGTATTTCTTGTGCGGTATATCTCTCTTATTTTGGATTTCGTGTTAATGTGTTTTATTGTTTAACCAATTGCTGTTACTATTTCCATTAAATGTTCATTTCCTGTTTGTGGAATAGTTTTGATTTCTATACTGTGCTTTAGCTGCTGTTTTTCTAACCTGTTGATTTGTGCGTGCATATTTAGATTTTGCTCATCTTTTACTTTGTTTGACTACTTCAGGTTTTGGATTTCCTTTGTAAAATTATTGAGTCCCCGTTATTAATTTTTATGTTTTTTATTTTTTTTTTTTTGTGAGTCAAAAAGTTTATTTTTTTTTTTTTTTGATGCGACTTTGATTACACCATCTTTAAGTTTGGATATTTTTTAAAAATATAAAAAAAAATACTGAGATATTTTGCACTTAGATCTACGTAAGGATACATGTTTTCTGTACATGTTCTTGCAAAAAAACGCATTAAAATATCTTAATCTGATCAAAAGTTAGAGAATTTTAACCGCCACTAAGTCGAAAACGACAATTCCAGACCACTGTGCGATGGGAACACCATAGGAAAGATTTTCAGCGATTCAGAGTTCTCGGCTACTATTACTATTACTCATCTAATGCCTAAAGGTAGTTTTAGAACTACTTTCCGTGGGCATAAATTTAAGGTAGAGCTGTTTGCAAAGTACACTTCGGACACAGCGAATGTTTTTGTAGAGCTCTATCCATGGTATCCCATAACACCAACATTGGATAAAGTTTTAATGCATGGACCTGCAATTATAGAGCACGCACTACTGCTAATTGGAGAACTATCGGAAGAAGCAGCCAAATCACGAAACAAACATTTCCGTGTAAATAAGAATATCCTTGGCTTTATAAATTGTGAAATGTAATTTATATGTAAAATAGTGCGATATACCATATTATAGTTAGTAATTATTTCCTAATTGTAATTATAAAATTCTAATAACCAATAGAAAAATTAAATGCCAAAAATAAGTTTTTGCATGTAGAATTTACAAAAACCCCTATGTGCGCCGGTTGACCTATTTTTCTTATAGAGGTCCGATATAGAGCTGACAAGCCCCTAATTTCTAATTTAGTCGTTATTCGCGGGGTTTGATTGAAAGGACCTTGAAGTGGTTTGGATCCGCTTTAGGTTAGAACCGTCTATGCTGCTTGTTCAAGGCTATGGCTAACCCAGCCACTTGGCTCGACAGCTAGCGAGAACTGAACATTGACAGTGCAAGTGCTAAATCGTCTCTTTTCCTGAGGATGTCTACACTGCCTGCAGGCTTTGCTGGCAACCTGTCTATGTCTGTAAGCATGAGCATTGGTGAAAATATATCCCATAATCATCACCACGAGAAGTCTAGGTAGTCTTTCTGAGTAATATCACAGTGAAATGCATTTCCACCGTCTTTCCGTCTCCTTCCTCATTTTGAGGTAGTACCTGTATTATTTTTATTACGAGCAAACGCCCGCAAGCAACCCCTATCTTAAAGTCGTTTGCTTGTAAGAAAGCGGTAATTTTTCCGATGCGCTTATAATCGACAAGATTGGGCAAAAAGTTCTTTCAACACACCGGTAGACACAACTAACAATCGACAAACAATGAAAGCAATACTTCAAAGTCGAAGTATTCCGGATTCTATGAGTCTGAGCCTTTAAACAAAAAACCGAAGATCGATTTGAAAATGACAGAGATAATATCGAAATCTTAATAATATCGAAACATTTTATATAAATACTTTTTGAGAACTTTTTCTTAAAAACTCTGAGATCTGTTATACACCTCAGACCACCTCCTTGGTCTTTAATTCATTAATAGCTTAGTTAGGTTAGGTTAGGTTGAGAGGGCGTGTGGCCGCAAAGCGGCCACTTCCACCGAGGCCTTATGGCCCATTGTGAGTGCCCTCGTTTTGGTTCTGTGGGAACCTCACTGTTCCAGACGGCTACTCAGGCCGAGCCCCCTCGAGTGGGTGGGGCAATGGCCGTGTGTAGGCCGATCTGGTGCTCTTTATTAGCTTTATGAGACTGGTCACCGGGCGCTCTGCCAACTCTGTGAGCCTCTCGAGGTACTCCGCCCCCACACTGCAGAGGCGGCGGTATGCGAGGGCTGGGCATTGGCAGAGCAGGTGGTGAATAGTCTCCTCCTCGTCCGCGTCGTCACAACATCTACAGTGATCCACTCTGGTGCCTGGTTTCCACCTGGTCACCATAGCCCCTATGGGGCAATGCCCTGTGATCACTCCTGCTATTACTCTAAGTTGGTCTCTGGGCATTGAGAGTATCGTCTTAGAGTTCTTACGGTTGAGTTCTGGCCATAGTGAACGGCTGGTAACACAATCTGACAATATAATATAATATAATAGCTTAGTTAACTTAATATTATTTTTTATATTATGGTTATAAACTTCACGTTTTTTAGTATTTTTATTATATAATAATTATTGTATTCATTATTTGTATAGTTATTACACTTATTACAAATTTATTTATTTACATCATACATTACATTTATTATTATTATGTATTATCACAAGAAAATTAAATATTTCGTAATTTTTTTGTATATCGGAATTATTTACCAAAACTGGTTCGTAATAGAGTCATCAACATGATCATTTATCTTTTCAATCGACCTCAAATTAAAATAAATAAAGGGTATAGGATATGGAGGGAGGATATAATTTATTTCTTTCCGTACTGTGGTCGAGTGTAATACATTCATATTACATGTGATTCGAGCCCCTTGAACCCTTATTTCGCGGCGGAACTGATTAGCTGACAATATGTTCAACGGGTGTGTAAGCACACTCACCATATGTTCTCTAGAGGACTAGATAATCACGCTTGATACTTTATCAGCCACTTGGATAGGCAAAATCGGTTTGCAGTTCATAAGTCAGGGGAATAAACGACTACATGTGTCGGCAATAGTTTTGATTTGATAAAATCTCATATTCTTTTAATTTCCGAATGGAGGGAATTTTTGTCCTTAGAAGAATGCCGTACACTTCGGCGACGAACTCGTGTTTGGGTAAATGCTACCCGTAAATGTACTATCAGCAAAACAACCCCCGAGCTATTGTCACTTGCTTACTATTACTAAAGTGGGGTGTCAAGCAATTGCTTGCGAGGGGTAGATCTCTATCCAAAAAGCTGCGCTTCCAATGGCTTTGAATTAATAAAGTTTATTTTAGCTTCTTTTCTAATTGAAGAAGTTGACTTGACGAATGTTTAAAGTATCGAAATTCTTACTACAAAACGCAATAAGAACCACAGTTTTAAGGTGTCAGATTCTAAAATACGGTTCTTTCGTATTTCTTATAAGCTAACTTTTTTCGTCCGAATAGCTACTATCTTGCCTAATTTTCTCATACTTCTTAATGGAAGTTTATTAGTTTGAGCGGCATTAGGATTTACCCAGAATTTCTTTTGTGGTGCACTGGAACCTACCGACTTATTTCCATACCCTTAGATTCAGGTCGTCTGCCCAACCGCGCATGTTATTTTTTAGGGCTGGAAATGACTTCTCTAGCTCCAATGCGCCCGTCAAATTTAGATTCATCTCTATAGAGATGGATACTAAGGTTCGCCTTTCAAATCGATACTCAATTCACATCTATTCAGTATGATAGAATCCACCAGAGGTCTGAACCATACTTCCGTGGTCACGTGTAGTCTGATGTCTTGCAATATCCTTTCATACCAGGAACCCTTGGTGCTGTAATAGCAACCTATTCCTAAATCTAATAACACCAAATCTATGCGGTTGAACAGGATTATTTCTTTTGCCGTTTTCGAAGTAGTAGCATTAGTAGGCAAGTTAATTGCCAGTAATGCTGAGATAACATAATTGTTGCACCCTTTCCATTAGTCTTTGATCGCAGTTTACAAGACTACCGAATTATATGTTAGTATACGGCGAACAACGCCTAAGTAAAGCCATTTAACTATTTTAGGTGTTAGTCTCCACCTAAGGTAAATGCACTTATTGCAGATGACCCATATTCTGTAAACCTTAACTGCGCCGTTTTCGATTTTCCCCTTCAAGTTAAATTTTTATCCAGAATTCTTAGTTTGTTAACCATCTCTATAAGACTTTGCCTTCAAGAACGGAAAGATCAAAGTTTGGAATGTTCTTTCTTCTGATGAATAACCATAATTTCGTTTTATCAGGGTTTATTCTCAAGCCTCTGGGGCCTAGCGAATCCTAAAAGTTAAAAATAATCTCTAAAAAACAAAAATTTAACACAAGAATTGTTTAACTCCTGTCCACAGTGGGTCAGAAAGGAAATCCATCGCCCAAAAAGCTGTAACTTTTGTTTTGAAGTTACAGAAAAATGTTAAAATGTCCTCGCCTACATATCCATACGCTTTTCAGGTCCAGGGGCTCATATGGGCTATTTTTGCATCTTTTTTAATTTTTTTGTAAAAAGATGGAACTAAAGGTAATTTTTATGAAATGTTTTTAAACTATGAAACTACATATATGTATATCTCCGCCATTTCTGAAAAATTCGATTTCTGGTTTTTTGTTGTATTAAAATAAAAAAACCACGAACAATTTTAAAACGTTTGTGCAACAAGCGATTTAGCCCTTCAAATGGGCCAAAGTCGAATTTTTCTAATAAGGTTACCCGAAAATTGATTAATATAAATATGTATTTATAAAGGCAATCCGATTATCTCCATTTTCGATACCGAATATGAATAGGTCAACAAATACTAGTTCTCCTGTGAAACGGTGTGTTCGGGAATAAAATGTCAGCTTCGAATTCGATCGGTTCTAGTTCTACCACTTTGTAGGAAAATTTGTATGGGAGCAACCGGTAAATTTTACAATAGGTTGTCATTGACCAGAGGCAATTGATACCTTTTGCATACTTCTAACCAGTCCAAGGAGCTGCCTAGAAGATTCTATCCTAGGACTGCTCTTAAGAACCGCTTGTGGGATAGGTATGACACAGTATAGTAACATAACATTAGAATAAAATAGAATCTAAAATTAAGCATTTTAGTATTTATTTTGAATTTGTATATTTGATTGATATTGTCTTTGAGGTGCCGATTTGTACATCTGGTGCCTGTTCTCGCCACTTTCGTCAATACTGCAACTGGTTGGGATATTCGGTTGACCACCTTTTCCAAAATTTCCACCAAGTCTAAGGTGGGAGGTAGTTTTAGCACAATACATATGTTTATGTGTGAAGATCAAATCCTGTATTTTAATTTCTATTTTATTAAGAAGTAAAATTTTTTGCTTACATTTCACTAATGTGGAACCAAACCCTATACCTCAGTTGTAGAATCGGGTTCGTTTTACACTGGTTTTGATTTGCGCCGGTTTTATTGCAAAGCAGTTTGTATTACGATACTACTATTCGAAGAATGATACCCGCGCAACGCCGGGTATTTGCGCTAGTCATATTACATATCATTTGAAAGCTGAGATTATGTGCTATTACGAAAGTAATTTTAATTGTCATTTAAGACTAATACATTTTGTTATTATATAAAAAGAAGTAAGTAATTTTTTGGGAAAGTTGAATTATCTCCATAATTACTATAGTAATCTCAAGTATAAGTATATTATTTAAAAGAAAGGCGTTCAAGCAGTCTTTCACATTGCACAATTTTCTTGCCTGGTTGAAAAGATAGCTATTAGCTATTAAAAAAATTTTTTTAAAAATTTTTATTGAATGGAAACTTGTTTGCTGAGACCAAGGCTTTCATGGTTGCTATACAAGACCAAATAATCCCAACGAAAACCTACAGAAAGAATATCATAAAGATCAAACCATTGTTAATGATAAGTGTTAATGATCAAAGTGCAACAATTGACCATATAATATCAGGATGCAGGAACGGAAGAAGCGACAAAGTAGTTTTGGATAGTAAAGTATCCAAACTTTGCTCCACTTTCGACAACTTCAAGGGCTCTTCTGTTAGTGCAAAATCTTTAGCGGAATTGTGTACAAGGATCAAATGCTATACTATTTGATGTGCCATCATTTCATCAGTATGATGAAAATTTAAACAACATACATATATAATCAGCTCTGTTTCAGTATTGGTTTTAGATCGGCTCCTATAGTCAATATTAGTCCCTTTAAAGAATTCAATGCATCTAAAACCAATGGATCTCCGCCCATCATTATTAAGTTCAGCTGCTCCTTCGACAAGGATTGCCTGCTACGTGCGGCTGCGACCTATAGGAGAGCATCGAATCGAGATCTAACTCTCCGAGACGTCGGTGTGGAGATAGAGGTAAACTGCTTTTTAAATGCCTAGAGCCATTATTCAGTTAGAATTGAGGCTAAAGCGACAAAAAAACCTTCAGCAGCATTTTCTAGGAGTGGTCGAGTTTTTGTGAGAACTCTGATGATCGGCTTATGGAAATATCCAACATATATGACTTGTACACCTTTCGTGCTGCTGTTTTGGATAGCAGCTCGACTTAATAATCTAATGTACTGTATTAAACCCTACACCTTATGGTTGAGGTCACGGATCACTTTGTAACGAAATGTGTAACGCATAGAAATAGAAACGATAGGTATAGAAAAGTATATATATTCTTGATCAGCGTGACCTCCTGAGTCGATTTAGCCATGTCCGTCCGTCTGTCTGTCTGTTGAAATCACGCTCACAGGATAAATGCATAAATATTGGTTCTTGTGGTGTGCAGGTTGGTATTGAAAATGGGCAAAATCGGTCCACGACCACGCCTATTTTTTAGTAAAAATATGATATCAGCCGTTGTTTTTGAGTTATGACAACAAAATTTCATTCCTGAGTATAGAGTAGCATTATCCGTTAATATGCCAAATATGGGCGTGATCCTCCCACTTTTAGGTTACAGGTTATATAAACTTCCTGAATAAAACTTTAGATAACAACTTATTTTCCAATAAAACATTATAACAACAAAACTGGGCGAGGTCCGCCCACTTTTACACTACTTATACAGTATAGCAGTATGAAAACAAGTTTATTACCACGGAAATAAAGTTTAAATTTGAACACAATAATAAAACAACTAAGCTAGTTATTTTGTTTTGAAAACGGTAATGACCACGCCTACCATTTATACAGAGGCGTAGCTAGGTATCATGGAGCCCGGGACGGTTAATCAACTTGCAGCCCCAAAAATTCCTATAATTCAATAAGTCAGTACTTGATTTCCACAACTGCCGCCCCCGACAGTGTGCCTCCCAGAGTGGTCTGCCCATCCCTCCCCCCCCCTCCCCACCCTAGCTTCGGCACTTTCTTCAAAACTTTTAGGTGTAGGGTATTTAAGATTCGGCCAGGCCGAATATAGCTTTCTTACTGGTTTTTTATAAATCATTACTAATCAAATTAATACTTCCTTGTTTTCTATCTTCCTATTTTATGTGCTCCTTTGAGTGCTCCTTGCTGATATTGTTTTGCCTAAATTTGTTCTCCAACTCTAGGTGTTATGCTCTGTCTCTTTCAACAAATGCCGCATAGCCGCTATCGCCGTGGCAATATAATATATTCTATATTCTATTCTATTCTATATTAGATATAGAATATTAATATTCTGTGCATTTTATTGCTCGGAATCTTCATCATGCTAAATTAGACTATGTATATTATGTATGTATTTAATTATTCCTCTGTGGATGTTATTTGTGTGTCAGAGACTTAGTTTTGTGGTGAACTTATGGATGACACTATTTAAGTTGACCACTTTAAGCGTTTAGGAATGATAAAGCTGGGAAAAGTAGTAGTGTTGCTTTTTATTGCAGGAAGTACCTGAGTGTGAATGTTTTATCTAGGTCATGTTATTCAGATGTTGAATTTTCAAATGTTTCTATTGCTGATATGTCCAACAGACACCATCAACTTGACCATTTTATATCCGCTTTATATGAAAATGTAGTTGCCTTTGATTACATGGCGGTTTGTTGTGACTTCAATATGTTGAGAACTTCTAGTCCTCCTATTTATCAACTGCATTTCCTTTCAGATCATGATGTAATTTTTTGCATGTTGGACCTTACTGTCTTAAGCGTAGATACACCTAGTTTTCATTCTTACAGCGAATACAATGCGGGAAATCGCGATTGATTCCTTTGATGACTGCATGCTACTATATATTGTACATGATAAAATAAATTCCCTTTCCGCTAGTATTACGTATCTCTTTAACACGTACGTCCCTCTAAAAACTGTTAAAAGTGTAAGTGCAACTACACCTTGGATTAATCCTGTTGTCCTTGATGCTATTAAAATTAAAAACCGGTTGCATACTAAGTGGCGTAGAAGCCCTACATCTGTAAACTGGGACAACTTTAATGCAGGTTTTCTAAAGCAAATTATTTTTCCTCAAAGCTTAACACTTCTCTTCCTACGAAAACATTGTGGGCCAATATACGAAATCTAAGTTCTCAGGATGGATGTGACATAACTTCCCAACCAACCTTCAATAATTTTGTTCGGGTTGCTAAAGATGTGTGAGGCCTAGCGTTATCGTGGTGGAGCACGATTCCTTTGCGATTTGCCAATTCTAATCAATCAAACCAATTCTAATTAATCAGTTGTTGACAGTAAATATCTGAGTTGATCGTTTGGTTGCGTGGAAGCAACTCAAAATACACAACACCTTTGTGATTCCACCAAATTGGCAGCATCTTCTTCATTCTTCAGTGCATCTTCTTTTGATGCACTTCAGTTTTCGATATGATTTGTGGCTTGGACCATGATCGTCCAAGTTGTTATAGACGATCCATTTTTCGTCACCAGTAATTATCCGCTTCCATCGTGGTGTGCGATACATGTAACATTTTTGCTATCTCTCGCCCTGTTATATGGCGATTCGATTCAATTATGGCTTTAATTTTGTCATCATCAGCTTCAGAAGGTCGACCGGAACGTTGGTCATCTTTGAGTGAAAAACCTCCAGAACGAAATTTTTTAATATTTAAGCAATAAGTACCATAAACTTCACATATCTCTCTGTGAGCCTCAGACGCTTTCTTGCCTTTACGAAAATAAAAAAGTAAAATCTCTCGAAAATGTTGATTTTTGCACTCCATATTCAAATCGACAGTAAACTCAGTTTTAAATAAAAATACACTCTATTTGGTTTAGTAGCAACATGAAAGTGTTAGCTGTCAAATCTCAAAAGAAAAAAATAGTATGATTGACAGAAGAGTAACAAAACGAACATAACGCTATCTATTGCGAAAACAGAAATTACTTTCTTGCCAACCCAATACTTCTATATTATCGTAACTTTCTTTTACTTCTGTCTTTCTACTTCTACTCATTTCTATCCTCTCCTATATTGTCTTTTCTATTTTAATTTAATTATTTAAGTTACAACTATAAATATATAGTGATTATTAATAGTAACTATTATATTATACTAGTAACTATTATATATGTATATAAAGTAATATAGTAACTATTATATAATATAAACATGTAGTAATATCCTATTAACTAAAATAGTTAATGTTATTATAAAAGATTTATTTTCTTGGTGTATTATTATATTACTTTTAATAAACAAATAAAATATATGTACAGTACATGAATTGGTTAAACCGAAGTGATAAACATTTAGTGCTATTGCTAATGCCACACTTGCTTATGCTACTATGCACACAAATATGTATGCTTAAAAACATCAATTCACTGCAAAAAAACAACACAATAATTTCGTAAACATTCTCGTCATTATGAAGCAGCATGCTGATTTCGCGAACACCCGTAAAAATTGATAAAATCGGATTTCAAAAAAGTCATATTGAGTCCTTACAAAATCTTGTGCATATGCCTACGTTGCGTGACATACGTTATATAATCTACTAACCACCACACGAAATGTAGAATCAGCACGCATTTCACCCGCCGCCGTAATAGTTCAATGATGGTGGTGATGTGAACGTATGATGATGTGAATGCGTCATGCACGTGCACAAGGTAAAGATTTTTTGTGTAAGGTTACACGTGCGTGTGCTTTGCTCTTTGTACCAAACCTCAGAAAAGAGTATTTTTGTTTTTTTTGAGGGCTTACATCTTTTTGTGCTTGTTAGGGCATATTAAATACAAGCCTCTATTTGAAGGGTATATTCCACGAGTCCTGTTGCCATACTGCACTTCAATGTTTCATGGCAGGACTTCGCTTCGATTCCTTGGTTGTGTGGTGTTTATTATAGCGCTTTCGAATCAGTTCACTTTTCGACAGGAAGGTTTTTGTATTTCTTACCTTCATTAGTAAATATATAGAACTCACTCACAAAATATAAAAATGCCACGGTACTTGATCCTTCAATTATAATTTCTACAAGCATTTAAGTTACCCCTCCTAAAATACAGTATTTAGAAATAGAATTCTTCTTGCAGAGAGAATATTCTGCAGCAGTGGCATAGGAATACAAAGTGAAGCGTAGTCAAGGGATGTACAGGTAAAGTAACTGCAAAATGACCTTTGAAATGTATTGTAATACTTATTTTATGAATTATTTTGACATTAATTTTTGTAGATGAAATGTTGTTTATTAACATAGCTAAATAATAGAATATTAATGCCAAGATGTTAATGTAATACCTCAGAATACGAATGATGAAATCGATTGCTGAAACACGTTTGGGAGCAACAAACTTACACCGTAAGACAACCTTATCTCAATTAAGGTAAAGTCCTACTAACTTGAGCACAGACCCACTGACGTTAGCTTCATAAGAAAGATCAAAATTTGGCATCATCAGAACACTTCTTTTCGCCGCGAAATGTTTCAAATTTGCAATCTTTAGATAAAAAATGCAACAAAATACGAAATTTCATTCAGATATCTGGATATATTTTCACACACAGCCAGATACAGCCGGAAAGAGCTAAATCGACTCAAGGGCTGATTTCATCTTCGGGTGTAGGGTATAAAAATGTACTATTCAAGAATTTTAAAGTACAGTGTACTCTCTCCTAACGGACACCTCTCTTAAGCGGACACCTCCCGTAAACGGACAATTTTTTAAGTACCAAAAAAAATCCTTAGCGATTTCTAAAATGTTTCCCTCTTAAGTGGACAACTCTCCCTTAACCGGACGCGGACACCTTTTTCCTCACCAAAGGGTATTTTAGTTCCCCTTAACCGGACAGCTTACAACACTATAACACTCTTTTTCAGTTATTCTTTCTCCGTATTCGTACAGATTTTGCTTTTTCATTACTACGTTTTGGAAAAACAGATATCTCCAATGACAATAGCGTTTGGACCGCAGAAGATGATTTTCCACTATCAGCATTTGCTCAGTTCTCGAATGTTGTTAATCGCGTTCAGAGCCAAATACAAGTTGACGCCGAAGACTATATTAATTTGGATAACGAAGTTTTCATTAATGATGAAGATTTGGAAAACATTAGTACTGAAATGTTAATTGATTCTCAAGAAACGATGGCCAACTCGTCTGTAGATGAACTAGAAAGTGAAATTGACGATACGTTAACTTCTTATAAAGAGGCTTATTTAGCTATAAAAAAACTAAAAGCTTTTTCTTTATATCACAGCGATCTCAAAGGTGCTCAATTGCTTACTGATCTTCAAATACATCTCCAAGATGTTGAAATTCAAGGAAAAATTCGTCAAGCTAAAATTTCTGACTATTTTAAGTCCACTTGAATACCTTTCATAACAAGTTTTATTTTCTTTTCACTTATCGCAAAATTGTTTATGAATGTTCCGTTTACTTTGTCTAAAATTTGTATCTTTTTGTTTTGGTTAATAAAACTATTTAAAGGCAAATATATTACAAAATATTATTTAGTGGTTTTGTACTTCCCTCATAAGCGGACACCTCTCATAAGCGGACAAATTTGTCAGTCCCATAGGTGTACGCTTAAGAGAGAGTACACTGTATTTATTTTGATACAAACAACTCAAAGGCAACGAGAACAGTTCACTAGTGCAAGACCCGTATGTTTGAAATATCTTATTGTTTATACTACTACCTTGTTGACGGGGATAATGTAAAACTTCAACTTGATAACGTGAAATTTTAAGATAAGGGAATTACATTTTTTGCCATACTTGTAATATTAAACAAAAGGAACTGGGATCTTCGTCGCAACCGATGCTTAAATATCCAATAACTTAATGATGAATAATATTTGATTTTGCGAGCCTACAAAAGAAGATGAATAGATACCGATTTATATTTATATTATTATATAGATATATAAAAATAAGTTGTCCTATGTTCGTGATTTTATAACTCGAGAACCACTCAACCGATTTTCAAACGAGTACATGCGTTGGAAAGGTCTACTTTCACTGATGGCTTATAAAAAAAAACAAAATTTCTACGAATATGCGTTATACGCGCACTTTTATGATGGTGTGTTTTCCCTATATAAAATGTATTTTTTTTCTTATGCGAATTACATTTTGTCGGTATAAGGCTCTGCTTGCTCGTGTCATTTGACTTATTTAATTTCTGTGTGTTTATTGATTGTCATTTAATTTTACAGTACGAGCATTGATATTTTTTAATTATTGATTTGTAATCTTTCACTTACAATTACAATTGAAAATCGGATTTACAATCATTATGCTTCGTAATAAAAATCCACCAAAATTATACAACGGAACGGAAGACTTGCGGTCAAAAAATTAATGAATTATGTAATTGAAGCAACAATTTTAAATAGGAAATTCAAAGGCGAAGATGTTTTAATAGCACGCATCCCAATGATATGCCATTTCAATTTCAACGATCACAGTTTCCCGTTCGTTTGGATTTTGCAATGACTATTAATAAAGCTCAAGGCAAGTCGTTGCAAGTTTGCGGAATAAATTTAGAATTTCCTGTATTTTCACACGGTCAACTGTATGTTGCATGTTCACGTGTTGGGAGGCCGTCGTCTTTGTGAAAATGGCAATACTAAAAATGTCGTTTACCACCAAGCTCTGCAATAAATTTTTTCCTTTTTGATGTTCTCACTTTAAAAAATTTATTTTATTTTGCACTTCTTTTGCAAGAAAATGTCTATTCTTTCTAGAAAATTTAATTTTTAATACAAAGACGTAAACGTATGTTATTGTATTGTCCAGCAACGCGGGCAGGGTTACTCTAGTATATATATAAAATTTAGTACTTGTACCTTCGTTTTTCCATTATTAGTTTTTCTTTTACTATGAATATGTTAAATGGAAAAAAAATTAATCGCTTACTTTTACATTAGTGCATGCTCTTAAATTTTTCATCCATATCCGTGCAAATTACTTAATTGTTTATTGCACTTATTACCGTAATTTACAAAAAAAAATCGACCCAAAATTTGTTAGAAATATTATCAAAATTTTAAATTCGGCGCTAATTTTCTTAAAAACTGTTTAACTTAGTTTAAAAAGGACTTTAAGTAGCGGATAGTTACCTTACAAAATCCGCAACAATGATCTATGTAATTCCGTTATTTTTTCAGATTTTTTTCCATTATAAGTCGTGCTTTAAGAAAATATATCGTCTCGCTTAATTGATGAGAGGGAGTGGGGGAGGTAATAAAAATATCCAAGAAGACTGCTCTGGGGAAGAAGTTTAGTTAGTAATTTTCAATTTTCTCGGAAACTACAGAACATAGAACTTTCCAGTTTGAAGCACTACCTCTAGAATGCTTCCTAGCACTTCCGGCTTAGAGCATTTTCTTTAAATTGATTGGGGGAAAAATATAAATGTACTTATTATCGTAATTTTTAAGAAATAAGACCAACAATTTTTTTCAATATTTCAATTTCGACATTAATTTTCTCAAAAACTGTTTCACATAATTTCCTATTTCCCCCCATAATTTCCACATTTCCTATTTCCAATAGAAATTTCCAATATTTCCTATTCCTATTTCCAATATTTCGGGTTTTTAGAAAATTGCCCCTCCGCCTACAATGGCGGAAATCGTCCTCGTCGAAACGAAACCTACTCGTCGTCCTCGATTTTTTTCTTATCTCTACCCAACTTAGACGCCCTAACTTTTTCTAACATCTTATACGTTACACCCTGTATAATATAATATAAATAAAACCTAACATTTTCAAAAGTCTTTGCTATAATCTAATGAGATTCTTGGAATTGATATTAGTTACAATAAGCCCCGACGACTCGATAAGAGACGGAAAAATAAATTTGAATAAATACAAGGAAGTATGTATAAACCAAAATTGAGTGAGACCACGCTTAGTACAGAACACTTAATATCGATAATTGGAGCATAAGACATGTAAGCCAAAGACTACAAGTGAGGAAACTCCTCTCATTTCGTGAGCGAGCTCAAAAAATGTCCCTCCGCGTGTTCACGTACATATGAATGTATGTGCATTTTATGGTGAAATTGTTTCCTTGTTACAAGCTAAAACCCGCTATTATAAAGCAAGATAAGTGAAAAGGTAAACCGTTTTGGTTTGTTACCACACCGTCGCAAAATGATGGGGTGAGTTAGTGGCAGGGATTACTTGAAAAGTAATACAAACTTAATAGTTTTTATAATTGGAATTACGATTGGATAATTTACGAATTTGCACTCCGCCCACTCTAATTTGTTTAGGAGTAGTTAATCTTAATGAATGTGCTCATAGTTCTCTCTTTGTTAAGCTGTAAAAGGAGATTCATTCAGTATTTGTATAAAAGCGTGACTATTTAGCGTATAGCACCTGTGACTGTGTGGAAATTCCATATTTTAGAGTATTTAGCCCCCTTATTGGCAACCTCAATGAATTGTTGAAACTTACAGGTTTTCATTAAGTGCATTAATAAAAGTTTGGGCATGAGTTTCATTTAGACATTTGGATGCCATTGAAAAGCTGTACATTTAGACAAATCATTGATAACAGTTCAAACATTTAAAGTTATACTATTGTATATAATTTTATGAAGCTTTTCTTGTGTATATCACAAAACAAGAAATATATTTTTTAATTTTTAGTGCATAATAACTATTAAAGTTATGATAAGAGTTCAAGCATTTCAACTAAAGTGTCTTACGGGTAGTCTGCCACTTTTTAGTCTTAAAGCGAACGAGTCTGGCGAACGAATTATTGTGTAATTATCCTTATCTTACTTATAAATATTACCTATCGAAATTAAATTAAGTTTAGAAATTAGTTCCTGTTTTTAAACTCGTTTTAACCTTTAAAAGTTTAAAACTCATGCCGATGAAAAGATTTGGGTTTTCTGCCACTGTTTTGAAGGTTTTGGTACAAAGGCATTTGGTTTTACGTACATAGTTACACATTCGAGCGTCTAAATCAGATCTCGATTCTGATTATAGTCTTGGTCTGAAAAGTCTGAAAATAGTCTTGGTTACTTACTTGGCATGTAGAACAACTTTATTTAAAAAATGTAAAGTTGTATAACAGTGGTCGCGAACTTATCGCACGCGTGCCATAGATGGCGCGTACGAAAATTTTGCTGGCACGTGAACGATTTATTATTAAATTGGATTTATGAAGTATAGATTAATCTTAAAATTAAACCATGTTTTGGATGAAGTTGCGTGTGCTTTTCTAAAATGATGTCGTCCAGTCTTGCAAACTGTACATTCATGTACTTACATAATCTCTAACATGAAATTGAAAGAGTCTGTAATGCTTTGGGAAAGAAACATTAATAGAAAAGGAACAGGTAGAAAGTGAACCCACTAAAAAATTTGCTACGATAAACGGTTGACATTCAAACAATCAGGATCAAGCTTGCGAAGACATGGGAAATTGTGAATATATGTATTTTGTTGGTACTTTTTTTTAATTTAATTTTATTTGACATCCACAGATATTCACTATGTAGTTGCTAAAATGATTATGTATATGTGTAGTTTAGTTTTTGTACAATATATACAATAAAAATTCTGAAGCACCTATATTTTTATCAATTTTTCCCAGTTAAACGCGATAAGTAATATTTGTAATTTTCTGGCACGCGCACATAAAAAGGTTCAGTACCACTGCTCTATAAAGTAGAACCTGTTTAAAGCAAAAAATATAATTCCTAAAACGCACTGTTTGTGATAACATAAATTTTAAAAAAACTACGGAGCTCAGGTGGCGAAAAAATATAATCCGGCTGAAATCTTATTTATTTACATTTCAATATCGTACATACGTATAAAGATATACATATACATATATCCGATTTAAGTACAATAGATTGTTGGTTGTGTGACATTAATAAATTCAATTCAATTCAATTGTGCAATCGCCAATACTATGTTGTTTATTTCAATTTATATATGTATATACATCATTATTTAAATTTTCTTACCTGGAATCTTTATACATATATAGATTTTTTTATTTCTTAATGTGAATAAATTTTGTGGAATAGATTTCGATGTTTCGAAAGGATGTTAACGAGAAATGGATATGTAAATATTGAAACAAACTAAACAATTTGTAGCAGAAGGGGTTGTTTCTAACTGTGAATTCGCTTAACAGTTATGGTAACTAAGTTGGGGCTGGTGAAATATGTACATAATTCACAACAAGCTAATACTTTAATCCGTCATTTCTTTGTGTTATGTTGATAGAAGGGTTTTCTGTTTACAGGGCACAGTGGCGGGGATTTTGAGAAGGCAACTAAAAATCAATTTTTTTACTGACACCGATTTTAAAATATATAAAATATATGAAAGCATAAAATACAATGTTTCTGTGGAATTTCTATTTTTAAAATTACGAACTATAGTTTCTTTTCAAATACCAATTTCTCGGTCTTTGTTACAGGTGCACAAATGCACAGGGAGAGTTTTCTGAGTAACAAGTATACCATATGTGTTAATTTTCAATTTTCTCAGAAACTACAGAACATAGAATTTATATGAGCACTTTGTGTTAAAACTGCAAAAAAATGTATATTTATTAATGGATGGAATTTATCTAATAAATATTACGTATTAAAAAATTGTGTTCAACGCGTTGAGAATTTACAGATTTTTAACCGCCTTCTCAGAAATATTGAAGTAAAAGTGAATGGCATCATTCGCATTTATATTTTTATTTAAGCCGATACCCTAACAACTAGCTGAAAGTTTTTTATTGTCACTTCATTCTAAAGCTGAAAAGTGGATCTCCTTAGCATGAAAGACTTCCATTTTAGGAGGGGTGTATGTACATATGTATGTATATCAATAACCAACTCAAGACAACATTCTGATGACAATGAAGGAAAAAAGTAGTCAGTTTTTTTCGAAATAAAAGTTACTCGCTGTCAAGGCAAGGAATATAAAAGAAGATACCGTTTTGAAGCCGTTGAACGAAGAGTTCGGTGCACATTTTTAAGACAACTATTTATCTTTCTTTTTCTATTTCTTCTGCCTGAGTAATACACCAAAAGCAAACTAAGATGGTGGCTAACACTGTTTTCATATTCAGTAAAATATTCATACGTTTTGGGTTCCATTTAATTTAAATAAACAAAGGAATACTTTTTTCTTTTAAATGTTCACCGATACAATACCTTTTCGTTTTAAATAATTTTATAGAATTCTTCAAAACTAATTAAAAAAGGTTTCTGCCTAATTGGGATGAAATTCCATTTGATCCAGGGTTAAATCAAAATTAAAACAAGCAGAAGAATGATTTAGGTAGAAGAAATGTATTTAAAACATTGATAACATACAATAAACAGAACTCTTTTGCAATAGACCATCATCCTATTTTTTATTCTTAAAATATAGGAAACACTATATAAATTATAGCATGTTGTATGTTAATAAAATTCAGATAGGAATACCTAAGACAATAAAGGTAAACAATTCTATATTCACATTAGTTCGTTTAAATATTCAGATTGGATATTCGAGCGATGGTACTTTTTATACCCGAAATTGGTATAAAAAGGATATACCCGAATTTTTATACCCTACACTTAAGATTACGGGTACATACATACATTCACTTTGTCACAAAAGTATATATATTCTTGATCAGCGTCACCTCCTGAGTTGATTTAGCCATGTCCGTCCGTCTGTCTGTCTGTTGAAATCACGATCACAGGAGAACCGGTGAAGATATCGTGATGAAATTTTACAGAAATATTGTGTGCAGATTGGTATTGAATATGGGCAAAATCGGCCAACGACCACGCCTATTTTTTATTAGAAATGTGATATCAGCGTTCGTTTTTGAGTTATGGCAACAAAATCATTCCTGGGTATAGAGTAGCATTATCCGTTAATATGCCAAAAATAGGAGTGATCCGCCCACATTTAGGTACCACAGGCAAAAGAGGGTTTTAAATGGTTATATTGTTCAATTATAGATAACTTCCTGAATAAAACTTTACATAAGAACTTATTTTCCAAACAAACATAATAGCAAAACTGGGCGCGGTCCGCCCACTTTTAAACTACTTGTACAGTATGGCTCATAAAAACATATTTAATACCATGGAAATAAAGTTTAATTTTGAACACAATTATAAAGCTAGTTATTTTGTTTTGAAAACAGGTAACGACCACGCCAACTATTTATACAGTGGCGTAGCTAAAACTCATGGAGCCTGGGACGGTTGATCAACTTGCAGCTCCAAAAATTCCTAGAATTCAATACTTGAATAAATAAAACTATTTCGTCCAATTAAATTTTTTCAAAACTTTTAGGTGTAGAGTGTCTAAGATTCGGCCATGCCGAATATAGCACACTTACTGGTTTGCGTTGAGTTTATTTCACGTTTTGTTTTGTGCTTTTCGTATTTTTCGTAGAATTGAGAGAGGAAAGTCTGTAAACCTTTCAAACGCAATCGAAACGTGAAGTCAAACGCAAACGCAGTTTTGTTGGTAATTTACATGCTTTGCAGACTTCACTACGTATTTGTGGTATGATGGATGAACTATTTCCTGGAAATAGTCTCTCAAACCAGACGATTGCAAAATGCTCGCGTTTTGTGTTATTCTGAACAGTGACTTATACAATTACAGCCTTATCACGTATTTTTAAACGCAAACTCAAACGCGACTAAAACGCAATGCCTTCCAAATGGTATGATCTAACTTTTTCGAGTACACTGCGTTTGAGTTTTGAGGAGAAACACAAAGATAAACAAACTTTACGTAGTCTTGCAGACTTCCCCAATTTGCAGAGCACAAAGAATATGAAGCATTTTTAGCATTTTTACAAGTATTTTTTAGGAATCCCAATGAATTAGTGCTATAATTGATGTATGGCAACAATTTGTACAACAAAAGCAAATCTGATAATTCGCACACAATGTGTACATTGATATTGGATTTTATTATCGTGTGGTCTTTATGTGAGAGTGAATATAGCAGCAATATTCCTCGTGCGACTACTAGAGCGCAGCGTCATAGCGCGGAACAAAATACGGGGATACTCAGAAGAGGGACAATTCGGATCTTTTACATATGTCGGAGCTTCAGTAACTCTAATAATATTTGTTACTTATGTATGTGCATTATTTTATTTTATATAATGAACAGGTTTATGACGAACTACGCATGAAAAAAGAAGTTTTTCTGGATCTTTTGGAGAAGGTAGCGCCGTGCATAAAAAAAATTTTATGAGCCACTGTTCAGAATCACACCAAACGCGAGCATTTTGCGATCGTCTGGTTTGAGAAACTTTTTCCACGAAATAGTTCATCCATCATGCCACAAATACGTAGTGAAGTCTGCTAAGCATGTAAATTACCAACAACTCTGCGTTTGAGTTTGGTTTCGAGTTTCGATTGCGTTTGAGAGGTTTACAAATTTTTCTCTCTCAATTCTTCGAAAAATACGAAAAGCACAAAAAAAAAACGCGAAATAAACGCAACGCGAAACGATGCATGATAAGGCTGTTAATATTGCCTGAAGATTTTTTTTTACGTTCGCAGTACAGTGAAGGAGATACTCGCATGCCCAGTATTGAAAAATATATGGATTATTTATCAGCGTCACTTTCATCACCTTTAATCCCTCACAATTTAAAATCACAATTTAAAAGGAAATTATCGGACTGACATTCTGCACAAATATGTATTTTAAGTATGCTTTGTAATATAATAATGTGCTACCGTGACCAAGAATTGAAGCGAGTTTCGCCCACCTATAGGTTACCATATCTGCCCTAAAGAGATTTATAATCAATTCAGCCACCAAGAACACTATCTTCAACCTGACCAAAGTTGAAATGCCAACTCACGTATAGCAGATATTTTTATGACACATGTCACTCATAACACATTTTATGCTTTTTGTCATTCGAATTTCTTATAGCTATTCCGATTCAATGACAACCTATGAATGCCTTATATATGCACTACGAATGGTGAATACGACATTCTATGGGAAAACGTCTGTTTTGCTGGATTGCGAAAACACAAACAAAGAAGCATTTCGTCTGTATTGCATACTTTCGTTGCAATGAGCAGCTCCGAGCTCACTGCTCCGATCAGTTGCGAGCACTGAGCAAATTAGCTGCTCAGAGATAGTGAGCAGCTCCGAGCTCAGAGCTAGTGAGCAGCTCCGGCTCCGATCAGCTTCGACCCGATATGAATGAGCAGTAGTCGGTCGTTTTGTTTGTAAACTTGTTTTTTAATTGGAATAGCAACAACATTAGGTTTGGGATTTTGTTATGACTGGTAGTTATTGGAGAATTATATTGAATTTCAATTTATTGTGTATTAGAACTTGCAAAAACACGAACTTGCAAAACACGAACAATTTGACACTAGACGATAGCCTCTTTACTTTCGCGTCGTTTATCAACTTTCTTCCTGGAAACTCTCGATCCATTATACAACGCGTAGCCGATAAAATCTGCAAAGCATGTGAAAATACCAACAACAAACGCTTTTTGTGTTTAGTGTAATTCACTCGATTTTCTGTAATGTTCCGTTGTCAAACAAACGACAAATTACAAAAAGCGCAAACAAAACGCGTGAAAAACGTAAATTTTGTTTTCGTTTACATTATAAGGCTGTTATTTAAAATACTTTTTCTATTATTCTTTTTATTAATCTTTTTAATATTATTTATTGTTACAGCCTTATAATGTAAATAGTTTCAAGACGAAAACGAAAACACAAATGAAAACGAAAACGAAACGAGCCAAACTAGTAAAATAGAAGCTTTTCGTTCGTATTGCAGATATTCGCTTTATTGTAGACAGAAAATGTTGCCATGTGTACAATATTTGAAGCATTTTTATAAGTGATTTCTAGAAACGCAAAGATTTCGGGTAGAATTCAGTGCAAATGCGTGTCGGCAACACTATACACATACAAATTCGACACATACAACTTGCAAAACACAAACAATTAAACACTAGACGATAGCCTTCTTGCTTTCGCGTGGTTTCTCGACTTTTTTCCTGGAAACTGCCGAACCATTATAGCTCGCGTAGCTGATAAAATCTGCAGAGCATGTAAAAATACCAATAACAAGTTTTATTATGCGCAATTGTCAAACAAACGAAAAATGAAAAAATTAAAAACTCATGAAAAACATATGTTTCGTTTTCGTTTACGCCTTGAAACTATTTACATTATAAAGCTGTTAATCTCAAAAAAGGTGAGAAATCATATTTGTTGAAAAAATCAATTACAATATTATTTGAAATGAAAAAAATTCAGTACTTTTATATTCGATAACACAGGTCAAGAGTAAATATGCCCCTCGGAAATCAGGAGTCAATTTCGATAAAATTGAGGTCGCTGATTACGAAACTGTTACTGGTTTTGCAAGATTGTCTCTGTTTACTGAGATATTTCCGTTATCCTTATTCGGTGGTTTTTCATTTATAATGCGCCATAGCTGGGCTAATTAATAACAGTTTTTTTAAAAAATATATTTAGTTTTTAGAAAAATAATAAGCTTTTAAAATGACAACGTTTCATAAGTCAAATTGTTGGAGTGGAAAAACTGAAAAGCTTTCCAGTTTTTTTAAAAAATTTTCATGTTTAAGAAGCCTCTGGCAACACATTTTTCCATTATGAAAATTGCCGTACCATTCAGTTTCTGTTTTCGATGATTATGGATGCACTAGCTGGATGGATGCACTAGATGCAAGGTTAATAAAAAGAAGGTTGCGCCACGCGCAGGTCCTAGTGATTTTAGAAATACTTTGTGACGTAGATGCGCAGAACGAGACCACTTTTTTTGTTTACTGGCGGAAAGTTCTATTCTATAAACCTTGCATTGCACGTGATGATGGATTTTATAACTTTTTTAAAATAAGTAAAAAGACAAATGTGTTCGTTTAGGAGAAAGGACAAATTGTATTTTTTTTATAAACATTTAAGTAACTTCTGAGCAGTTTAGTTCTCGGTGAAAAAGTAAACGGTAACCTTTCAAACTTTTCTTTATGCGTTCCCATATCCTTCCTACTTGGAGTACAAGGTATTTCTGTTTTTTAATATCACATTTATATTGCATTCTGCTTCCTCCTAAATCCAAGATGGATGCCGATATTCTTTACTTGGTTCAAATCTTTAGTCATTTTTATTTCAGAACTTTTTCAGTTACATAAAAACTTTACTATTTACCATATACACAAATCTGGTTTGTGCATAAAATAAAATTTTGCACATTAACTGCAAAATCGTTTTTCAGTTGCCGAACTCGCTTTATATGTTATAAGGTGCTTACATAAAATGGTTTTTCCAGGTTTTTGGAATAAACTGTTTTAAGTCCCAAAACCACTCGTAAACTGTTTCAACTCCCGTGAAATCGTTGTTGCTATTCCAGCGCTAAACCAAAATGCGTTTGGTTTTTAGCCTCAGTTTTTAGTTTGCAAGTCTGTTTCGAAGTTCGGAATTGCAGACACACCATCTTTCTCCTTTTCTAGTGCCAATAAGTTAGAAAGAGATAATTTATGTCACCAAAGTATTCTGCCAAATGCCAAAAAAAACTCGACATACTGAGAGGAATTTGTTATTTATGATGTACGATTTTTCGCTTTCCAAATCCTGTAAACTTGCGAATTTCATCACCATACACCATATGAATATTATTGTTATTTTATTCACTGTATTATAAATTAAAGCGATGCACAATTTTAAAAATAGCTGCGTAAATATACAAACAAAACAACAGCTGTTTATTTCTTCTTTTCGGTTTGACAGCCCGGACCGGATTATGTATGGAAACACTAGATCAGCTGATCGATTTTCGAACACCTTAACCGGATTAAATATTTTTATGTACACAGGCTATTAGGTAGTTTTTCGCCCGATGCTTGAAATTCGGTGCTAACTTCACACCAGTTTATCCTTCAATTTACACTTGCCTCTCCATCTTACGAATTGTGTCTTGGATCAATCGTTCTGGCTCGAAAAGTGCATGAGTAAAACCTCGGAATAATTGTGGTAATGCTGGTAGTTTTCCACGACGTGGTGCTGGTGCTGCAAAAAACGAAATACACCCAATTATGCCTTGAACACAATTGGAAGCACAAAACACTAAACACATTTGTCTCTGTATCTTTTGCTTAAAACACGCACACAATTGGACCTCGCGCACAAAAAACAAATTCTGTCATTTCTGAAACAAATATGACAATTCTCTTTTGTAAACAAATTGAATATAAAGAATCAGAAGAAGAGCTTGTGAACAAAAGCTGTCAAAATAGAAATAGAGCTATCTCACGGACATGCGTTTCTTTATCTAAAAACAAATGTTCGTAGATAACTCATTTTTTTCTTGAATCCCATAAGAGCCTGTGTAAATTTGACAGTTGATTTTGTTTTTAGTGTTTTGTTCGTCCAATTGTGTTCAAGGCATATGTTTTTACACGGTTTTTATTTAACACGGTTTAAAAATAAACAAATTTTAAATTTTTTTACACGATTTTATTCCATTTAGCACTTTTGGGCTTAAATTTTTTATGGTTAAATTTAATTTTTGCGAAATATGTTCATATCACAAATTTAGGGGAATTCCCTTTTTGTGGATACAAGCAAATTTACTGGTCAGAGCAATTGTAAATAGCACAAATTTAGGGGAATTCCCTTCTAATGCATACAATCAAATTTATTTGTGACAGCAACTAGAATGTGTTTATATTTTCTGAACTATGTTTTTTTCTTTAATAACTATGCTTGTGTAAAAACACATTATACATGTGATTTAAAAGAATAAACCTGAATAGTTGTTCTTAAAAAATCCTTGCTTTTCACTAATTTCAATAGGTTTTAGAGATAAGGAACCGTGCACGATTTTGTGAGAATCGCGGAGAATCGTCGCTTTGGTGGTGTATGCGACGGATAAACTTCGCTGTGGTGGTGTATACAGCGACGTTTCTCCGCAACGGTAACAACCCAGCAAACATATTGGCAAGTGTTTTTTAAATTAAGATTGCAGCAAGCTTGCATAAATAAGAGTTTTGCGAATGTCGTTGACAATTTGCTTGCAAATGCAAGTGTTTCATAAATTTAAGCATAACGTGTCATTCTCGCCGTTAAAAATTGTGCTAATAAGTTGTGTGAATAAACTGGAATTTATTTTTATTAATTTATTATTAGTTAAAGTTGTTAAATTAAGTGCGTTTGATACTTTTAATTATCATTTGCTATTAAAAAAGATAATTATCTACTTATTTAATGTCTGTAGCAAAAAGGAAGAAAAGTGTTATGCGCAGCAGCACCGAAATTTTTGAGCATCTATGGAACGGTGCGGCTGCAAGTTCTGGAAGTACCCATAGTGAATTTGTGGAACAGGAGGTTGTGCCTGAAGCACAATATAATTTAGATTCCTTGTTGCCAAACGAAGATTATATTTCTGAACACGAGAATTATATTTCTGATGAAAGTGAGAACTCGTCGGAAGGGCACCGTTATTGATTTCAATAAACGTTTAGCTGCATGGTTTGTAGAGAGCAATGTGTCCAATGTGCATGCTAATAAATTATTGGACTTATTAGGCGACAAAATTGAAGGCCTACCAAAAGATATCAGAACTCTAAAACGTACGCCGACTGACGCTCCAACTGTCTTGTTAGCAGGTGGAGAATATGCCCATTATGGCTTGAGAGACTGTTTGACAGATTTTTTGCTTGAATATAAAGTGCATACAAATATTTTAGAATTGAACTTTAACATCGATGGGTTACCAATTTCGAAAAGTTCGCTGAAGAGCGTGTGGCCTATTTTAGTGAATGTAAATGGGACAGATTCAGTTTTCGTGGTTGCTATTTTTTGTGGACGGTCTCATTCCAATGATGTGAATAAGTTTCTGGCACAATTTGTCGATGAGTTGAACGATCTTCTCCAAAATGGCAAGCAAGCCGTTTGCTAATATTGAAGACTTCCTCAATTTTGAGAAAACTATACTGGAAGATATAGATAAATTTTCCTTGCTGGTAAGAATTCAATTTGAAATGTCCGGTGACTGTATACTGATGTCGATTTTATTTCTATTTTTAGAAGGCAGATCTAAAAAGATTGTCAACATCCAATTCGAGAAAATTTGTTACGAAAGCGTGGCAGAGGACCATGACTGACAACGTTGCTGAGAGCTTCTCCTGGCGAGCAACTGCAGATAAGAAGTGCATTAGGGCCTTCACTGTCGCCACTGCCATTCGTCGTAAGTGAAATACGTTTAATAGTTTTCTAGTTACATTTTTATATTCATATTTAAATTCTATTGCAGAAACTTTCGCTGAAAATGGAGGCAAGGAAGAGGACTTTGTGTTTGCCTCAAAGTCATATTTCCAGTACGCAAAAAATCGTATTAAATTTAAAACAACAAGAAAAGTAAACTAATACTAAGTAATAATGATTTTTTAAATGAAACAACAATGAAGTTCTTATTTTTATATTTTAATTTAATATTTTTCTATTAAGAAAAAAAAATTTAATATTAGAAATGATTTTTTAAATGTATCAATAAAAAAAAATCCAAAACAAAGTAAATGTTTAAAACGCTTACTAATTTCATTAAAACTACGTGTTTTTTAAGCATTTAGAAAACGTGTAATTACGTTACTTAAAAAGCATGTTTTGCAATCGTCTTTTTAACGCTTATAAAGTTGGGTGCTTTTCGATTATAAACCCCTTGCTTTGATGCCTTTTGTAAAGGTCGCAACAGCGTTTTATCAGTGTTTTGCTTACATTTGAACGCTTACAAAACGCTTATTTTTATATGTAAATGCTGGCTGGGAATATATACAGCAAAACGAACCTGTCATTTCGATGATATTGGTGGTTGCGGCTAATCGTTGTGGAATTGTGAGATTAAATTTATTTTTGAAGGTTTGAAATCAATGTTATGATATTTTGAAATAATAATAATAATGGTTGTATAAACAATAAATTTTGTGCAACACAATTGATGTGTTTCCACTGTTTTTTTCGCATCCCTATGGTCGTTGCCGACAAAAGTTTACATACAGTACTCATTTGTAGTATCCGACGAGACCAAAAACATTTAAAAAAAAAGTAATGATGCAGTTTTGTTTTAAATCTATTTTTATAAATACTTATATCGAAAAAATAACATGCATTAATATAAACTTAAAAAAATATTAACGAAAAATGAGAAATAGCCCTCGACAAAAGTCTACATACGACTTGTAATCTTACAAAAGAAACTTCATTTAGACACTAAAAATTAATGTAAAACTTAAATTTAATATTTGGTTGGAGATTATTGAGATTTAATGGTCCTACTTGGTATTGGTACTCCTGCATAACTAAGGAATTTGAAAACTAAGCATTATAAATCGTATTGTATAATTGTACGTTATAACGTGTATTGCGTTCACCTTCAAATTTTGCTATTTATGTAACTCCGAGATGTAGATACCAGAAACTATATATGGAAGGAAGATTACGCTAATTATTTAATAAAAGTTAAATCCAATTTGCATTCCAATCCAAAGTCATTTTGGAAATTTGTTAACATGAAAAGAAAGGTTTCTTTGTATCCGTCTACTATGAAATTTAACCATCGTGATTCTGGCGATTTTGGAACTATTTGCAATCTGTTTGTGGACTTTTTTGAATCTACATACAAATTCATTCATGTGTTGTAGTTTAGTGAATTACCCATTCTCCATTTCGTCGGGAGTTATAGGTCTGGCAATAATTGATGTAGAGATTATTCTAAATGCATTGAGAACTCTAAAGTGCAACTATAATCCCAACCAGATAATCCATCTGAATGAATGAACTAGAATGCGTTCTTAAATACTGTGCAGAGGAATTAGCGGCAGCATTATTTGACTATTTCTATTCATTCATTATACCGTTGAATAAATCTGGTAATAGTTGTGATATAAGCAATTATCGTGGCATTGCTAAAATTAGTGCGCTGCCTAAGTTGTTTGAGTGGATAATTGCTGAACAAATATCACAGAGTATATATGCTTCAGTACCTCCTCTGCAACATGGTTTTAGCAGGGGAAAATCAACTACAACAAACTTACCCGAATTCGTGTCAAAAATCATCTAAACTTTAAAACTCAGTAATCGCACTCAAATGTTGGTGTTTAACAATACAACATAAATCGAAATTCCTGTTCCTTCAGGTGTACTTCAAGAGATTATTCCTGGTTATTAATGTCCCTGCTATTTTACTAAGTTTTGCGGACGATGTGAAACTTTTTCTGTCATATAAAAATGGAATTGATACCAGGCTCCTGCGACTGGATTTCGATTTCCTAACTGCATGGACCTAAATTTAAAGAAGTGCAAACAAATAACATTTGTACATTGTCAAACTGATTTTTCCTTTAATTCCATAATACTGGCGAAAGCTGATAAAGTTACCATCACTTGTAAATCATCCGATATTTTTATCCTGAACATACTATGTTCAATATGGTGTTATTGATAGTCCAGATTTGTTATCCAACATTCTTCTTAATGTTTCCATCATGCATTCACTAAAAGGAAAGGTGTTGTCTTTCATCATGACAACGGTCGACCTTTTAATTTTAATTGGGAAGTTTTTATGCAACCACCATATAGTCCAGACAAAGCACCCTCAGACTGCCACTGGTTCCGATCTCTGCAGAACTCTCTGAATGGAATACTTTCTAAAGAAACTTGTGAAAAACACTTGATTCAGTTGTTCAACCAAAAATCACAGAAGTTCTTCACCGATGGCATCATGGCTCCACCCGAAAAATGGCGAAAAATTGTAGATATTAATGGAGCATAAAATAAATGAATATTACACAGGTAACGGTAAATACGCGTTATGACGTTAAAACAGTTAATGTTCCAGTTTAAAGCCCTATTAGTCCTCTAAGAAATTATACAAAAACGACCTAAAAAAAGGTATACTCAAATATCTGTGAACCGAAGACACTCATTTTTCTGGTAAAGGGAGCAATTTTTTTTTTCAATTTTGTTGCCCTGTGTTATATATCAATCGCTAAAGATTTCTTATGCCGCTTCCAGATGTTTGGAAGTGGTAGTGGGGCTGAAGATATTCATCGGGTGGGCGTTAACGAGGACACGTTTTTCTCTCAACGGTCTGAGATTTTTTTCATGCTTGGAAAATTGTTCACTGGTTAAAGATTGTCCAGCATATTTATTTAAACATGTGGCAATTAATGGCTATTAGTAATCTAAATGTGAAAGTCGGAAACTAGTGATAGAAAGATATGTAAATTACTCATACTTTTCAATTGTCTGATTTGCCAGATATTTTCGTCGACTTTGGTTTTTTAGAAGACACATTTTTCATGTAAAACGGTAACACTACTTAACGTATGTACTACATTGGAAGACATATAATATATGTACATATATATATTGATAATACATATATTATACATATTGGAAAATACGAGATAAAATTTTTTTAATGCTAAGCTTTGAGTTTTAAAAAATTTCAACACCAAATTTTTGTTTAGTGACATTTATAAATGTAAACCTTTTTTCTAATAATTTTGATAAGATATTTGAATTTATATTTATTGACATTTTATTATAAAAAATGCTTATCTATTGAGTAAAAGTGGAACTCCATAGCATGCGTATGCGTGCGTTTGACATTTGGAGTTTTCGAACATTTACGTGCGTACCTAACTAGCAACTCCATAGCATGCGCGCGCGTGCGTTTTTCAATCAGCTGCTTAATATATTTTGAGTGAATGATTTTGTGAAAACTATGGTTGATTTTGTGTAAAAAGCGCAAGTATGGGCGACGATTTCGGATTTTTCTTAATGATAATTGGCAGTGTAATTGCAGTATACATACAATACACTGAATTAATGAAAGGAAGAAGGAAGTTTCAATTTGTTCCGATAATCAACGCTTCCTTTAACATACATATATATTTTTGTGCACGCACACCTCGTTGATTAAGTTTTCGCCATTCATTTTCTGTAAAATATAAACAAAAATATTATTCCAATTCAACAAAACGTAAACAATTTGAAGTTGGTTGCTTGTCAACTGTCATCCACACGCACGAAAGTAGAAAATTTTCTACTTCCATCCGTTTTCGAATTTAAGTTCGAATTTCTTGCGTGCGGTTGCATTTCCATGCGTGCCTATGGAGTTCATTTCATAAGAACGTGTGTATTCTACTTATATGTCAAACGCACGCACACGCATACGCATGCTATGGAGTTCCACTTTAAATCTGCTATGATCTTAAAAAGTTTTTAAATCTTATCTTGTATTTAAAAGTCAGTCGATTTAAATTATACACGTTTTATTTTATATTCAGTTAGAAACTATATCCATTGCTGTCCAATGGTTTGTTCAATAATGTGAACTACATCTTCACGTTTCATTTCTTTAAGAATAGATAGAAGTTCAATAGTTGCATTTGTTGAATTATTAACACGGCATTCGAAAAGGTTTATGATTTGCTCCGTTGGCGAAGGCTTTGTTGCAAAGTATGCTATATATCGATCTGTATTAAGCTTGTTTGCTAAACGTCGCCAATCATTTTCATCAATACGTGGGGGATCTAAGGCGGCACAAATCATACGCTTTGCTGCAGGAGGAAGTTGTATGCTTTCCAAAGAACCAAAATCACTGATGTTATTACCACGAGCATCCATATAAACAGCAGCTGGTTCAGTCAGTGTTTCAATTGGCAAAGTAGGAGTGCATTGGTTCACAATGGAGACCTTAAGATATTCACTGAATTGATTGCTATTTTGTTGGAATCCTATATGTAAATCAATGTTCATACAGTGTTTCACTTTTTGTTTTAAACTGAATTCGCAATGCAGAATAGAATTATTACTTATAATGTGGGTATATGGAATTACTTGCTCTTGCTCCTCGTTACCTGAAGATTCCACATTATCTACATTTATAGGCCGTGTGAGTATTGTAAGATTACCCTTATTTAAATGAAATTTAAATGTAGAGCTTTCTTCCAAAAAAGTCCCACCTAATTGGCATTCAATACGTGAGCATATCTCTTTGCTATAAGGATAGTCTCGTAATGCATATATTCGCAAAATACAAGTGTTTGGTGTCATTTGAACAAAAACGAAGAATTTCATTCTTATAGATATCTCCGCCATGGGTATATCAGGTTTGGGATCAGCAACGACTACGTAATATCCCAATTGTTCCGTCATGAGGTAGGCATGCGATTTATCTAGATGAGCAAACATAGGAGTATTAATTGTTTCATGTCCGACAATAGTAACTATTCGCCATGATACATTTACGTCTTCATGCTGACTCCCTGAGTGATAAATGCTAATATTCCACTGATCTTCATTTGTAAGACAGTGGGGTATTTTCAGTACGACAGGTTTGAGAAAGTAATAGTCTATAGGTGCACAATGTACAATTGTACTGCGGATCAGTATAGATTCTACACAAGGAATAGATGTGTTCTCCGTTTCATCATAAAGTACTTTTAGTTCTACGAACTTTTTCTGATTTTTAAGTATTGCAAGATTAGGTATATATAAGATAATGTCACCCTTATAGAGCTGCAAAAGTCCACCGCCACTATGAACCATTTCACGAGCTGTATTTAGTCTGCCGATATTTTTAGAGCAAATCAATGAATATGGCTTAGTTGATATATCGTATGTTGAGGTGGCTATAAAATAATCGTACAATGTAGGAAAATAAAAATTAATCTTTAGAATTCAAAAACTTACATGTGCACATTGATGGACGAGAATCATCTACAGAGTCTTTCAAATAATTCATAGTTATCTCGTCAATCGGATCGATGTAGCTGAATATTATAAAAACAGAGATGGGTTAGTGTGGGTGCTTCCTAATAGTAAAGTTATTAAAAACTAACTTTGATAAGATTGGAACATCATAATGGTGAATATCAGATACAGCATGGCTAATGATGTGCTTATCAGTCGAACTTTGTCCTATATTACCATATTTATATCTTTTAGTACCAGTCCCTATGTGCACATGATTTGATTTTACATTAACGCTTTGTATGTATCCAGAGTCCATCACTATCGATTTTAGAAATGTTAATTAAATTATTTAATGATAAAAAACAATCAGAATTATTATCTACCAGATTGTGTAATATTGTAATTAGATTTACTCTCAATTCCATTTTTTGCGCAATATATAAGTACAGCTCCGAAGATGAAAAAAACAACAGTGATAAAGGTTAATCCTAAACAAAAAGTCCAGTCGAATTCTGCAAGCGTTAGGAGAAATTATAACAATTATGAAATCATGGTAGAATATTGTCTTATTATTAGACATTCGCAAGTATAAATGTCTACTTTATATCAATGTGGGAAAATTTGTTTACAAATCTATATATATATATTTAAAATATAAAATTGACACTTTTAAGGTTTTTTAAGTTATAAACAAGTTTTGAATTATCATAAATTTTATGTATATACTTCTGCAAAATATTTAATTTTTTTGAATTATGGGAAAAGTGACGAGTGGATAGTTATCACATAGAAAAATTACTCAAGACAGGTGAACATCGTGTGGTGTTGGAGTGAAATATTACAAACGAATTCGCTTCAAATTCATCCCTACAAGATATAAAAAAGTCAATGAAATGTATTCAATGTGAAGCGGGAACAGTCGTATCAGCATTGTTTAATGTTTGTATCTCTACAAGTTTTATCTTATAGTAGTTTTAAGGTTTATTATTTCAAAGTTTTCCGTTCTACAAAAATGGCTGTTTTCTTGGTGTCCTATGTTCGCACTGTTCTAAATACTTGCATAAAATATCTTGTAATTTTCTTCATTATAGGTGAAGTTTATAATTATATACTTATGACAGACGGTGATTAAGCGGTGAGAACTACAATAAAAAGTGTTTGATTTGTTGAATTGAAAATATTTGTCCAGCACATGAGCTGAAACTGTTTGGAATACGAAAAATCCGAAATCTTTAGTCAGCCACTGATTACTATTGTTGTTCTATAATTCGAACTAGAAATATTTCCTTAGCCACTCTCATGTAAACAAACTTGATGAATTGAATGATTTACTTGAATGACCAAAATTGTTGATTCTATATTTCTTATATAACCACCACCCTATTTAAAAATTCATATAGCGCATTAGATTCACATAAATGCAGCACCAGCGTCGGAAAGTCTGTCAGAATCCTCGTCCTTTACAGCTCGAACGGTACCACCGGTGGAAGAAGCTAACGACTCTGATGTTGAGTCTGAGGGGGACATCACACGGGACATCATGAGGAGTTCCCTCACCTCACCAGTAGGCGGGCCTACTGTTACAGCTACTAAAGTTGTGGCCTTTAGGCCTGGCATCAGTGATGAAGAAGGTGACAGGAGCGGGGTCGAAGGAACTCCGGCGGTGATAGTGGTGGCGAAGGCTGAGACCTATGTGTCAAGCCAAAACAAAACCAGGGACCGCCAGGAGCAGGGTCTGCCGTGACATAGGCGGACGGATAAAAAATCGAATTACTGCACTTGACGAAACGTTTTCCGACTAAAAGACCGACTACCGAAGAGCCCTGACAAGGATCTGACCAACAAGGAGAGGAAATCTCCACAATGGGCGGTGGAGGTTATCGGCGCGGTTAATTCTCCGAAGTCCATACCGTTTTCCAAAAGGCAAAGGTCGACAGATGTGCTAGTCCCGCAGATTGGCAAGAAAGCCAAGGTGGTGGGCATGCGAGAAAAGACATACAGTAATATCCTGAAGGACCAGTTGGTGTTGGCAGTGGTTGATTGTAGTGACCCTGACGGCGCCCTATCGATCGAACACTGGAGGAAGGTTGAGCTCAAACTGGCCGTAAGTTTTCTTCCAATAATGAAGGAGTTCCCAGTACGTATACCCGTGGTTAGGGATGCTGGCAAGCATCATAGCCGAGTCAAGCTGATTGCGTGTGGGGATCAAAGATCCAACGAGCTTTACAAGCTGGCGATCAGCAGCGCAGGAGATATATGGCCGGGTGTACAACTCGCAGTCATTACTCATAAGGAGATTCCATCGCGGCCTCGGGCCAGAGCATGGATTCCCGCGGAGTCATCGTACCCTGCCGTTGGGTTGGAAATTCTACAATGCAGCAACTCGACTCTGCCTACCTTGAACTGGAAAATTGTAAGCTTGGAGGAACCGAAGGGGGAGTTCAGGTCAGCGGTGCTGGTACTCACAAAAATATAGTGTAAATAAAGTACATATATAAAAACTTTTTATATTTTTCGAGCGCTATAAATTCCATTGTTGTGAAAGGAATCCCACATCCTACCGCAAACCTCCATAATCCATTGAAAATCGCAGCAATATATTGTACCATAGTTAAAAAAAGGATACATAATTATATTCTACTAGAGTAACCCTGCCCGCGTTGCTGGACAATACAATAACATACGTTTACGTCTTTGTGTTAAAAATTAAATTTTCTAGAAAGAATAGACATTTTCCTGAAAAAGAAGTGCAAAATAATATACATTTTTTAAAGTGAGAACATCAAAAACGAAAAAATTTATTGCAGAGCTTGGTGGTAAACCACATTTTTAGTATTGCCATTTTCACAAAAAATGAATAAAGACGACGGCTTCCCAACACGTGAACATGCAACATACAGTTTACCGTGTAAAAATACAGGAAGTTCTAAATTTATTCCGCAAATTTGCAACGACTGGCCTTGAGCTTTATTAAGTCATTGCAAAAGCCAAACGAACGGGAAACTGTAAGCTCTTCTCTTTGTTTTTGATTTGATTTGATCTTGATCGTGCCATTCGTTGCCTTGCTAATTCATTACTTTCTAATCGCTGTTCTTCATCCTGATTAGATCTATTTAAACATATTTGACTGCTGTGGCGAGTTCGTCGGCCAATTTGTGAACGTCTTCTTCGCGGCATTGTTGAATAATTTTTTTAATTGTTTTTTTATGCAAAAGATTTTAATTTTAAGTGGAAGATTACAAATCAATAATTAAAAAATGTCAATGCTCACACTGTAAACTTAAATGACAATCAATAAACACACAGTAATTAAATAAGTCAAATGGCGTGAGCAATCAGAGCCTTATACCGACAAAATGTAATTCGCATAAAAAAAAACAATTTTATATAGGGAAAACACACCATCATAAAAGTGCGCGTATAACGCATATTCGTAGAAATTTTTCGATGTTTTTTTTTTTTATAAACCATCAGTGAAAGTAGACCTTTCCAACGCATGTACTCGTTTGAAAATCGGTTGAGTGGTTCTCGAGTTATAAAATCACGAACATAGGGCAACTAATTTTTATATGTATAGATAAACGGACTTCTGCCATAGCATCATACACTATTAGATTCATAAATTCATATGAATTCATATTCATATGATTCATATAATGAACATAGACTAACAGAAAAAAGGTCTAATTACATACCTGTACAGGAAATGCAATCCAGTGTTTTTTGTAGTTGTGGCCCTGAGCACTGTATTCCACCGTTTATTGGTAGAGGATTACTGCACGTGCGCGTCCTCCTTTTCCCTTGACGTTCTCTTTCCGAACACGTGCAATCTACCCATGAACTCCAAGCGCTCCAGCCACCATTCACTATGTATATAAATATATATAGGTATATAATACAATGTAACAAAGTATTATAAAGAATTCATCTAGATGCCTTGATTTGCATTTGTAAGTTGTCCTTTTTTACTCGAATTTTTTATGAATATTTTCATATTGTTGAAAATTTTTGTAAAAATTTTAGTAATAAAAATGCTTCTAAAATATATTTAATTTTAATGTCATTTGAAAGCAAATCAATAAACTTTAAAATTTACAATTAATCTTTTTATCTTTTAAAGCTATTTGTAAGATTTGTAGAAATTTTAAGGGTGCTTCGGAATTTTTTGGCCGGTAGTTTATATTGGGCTGCATCTTCCACTGTGTAACATTAAGCTAGAACCCAAGTCTCACGGAAAGCTTCAGACCAAGTGACGAGTAAAAAATTATTTAAAATGGGAACTCGAAATGTGGAACTTGTGTACTGAATATAGAGAATATAGGGAAATTGCTATTTAAACCTGCTTTTGAAGTTTTCTACACTTGAGCTTTTTCGTTCGCTTAGATGTGTGAAAGAAGTTTAAAAATCAACGACATTTGCGAACGTTAAGAAGCGATATAGAATAGTTTCTCTTAAGTCCTCTTCTATCTGCTACGATTGTCTCCACTAACGCTTTTGTATATAAGTCCTTGATTTGTCGTTTATAAAATTGTTACTTACCGTAAACAATAACCACAGCTGCATCTGAAGTACGTTTTCCAGCTATGTTTTCGGCAACACACGTATAATTTGCCATATCCTGCAAAAACGAGTCTTCAATTTTAAATGGTATGTTTAAATATATGGTAAAGGAAAAGGTGTAGAAAATAGTGTTTTCAATATGTTTGAGAATATGAGAATGTTTGGAAAGTAGACGAGCGGGACCTTATAGATAATGTTAGATACTCAGCGGTGGTCGAAAAGTACAAAAAGTATCAGGGCACCAAATCTTTGGTTGCTGCCAAGCGTAACGTTCGGTCCTGAAGAACGATTTTTACCTGGCACAACTGGGCAGAGTTCAGCCTTTCTATTAGGTCACACGGATGAACCCCCTCCTAGTTTCAATTCTTCTGACGTTTTCTGGGTGCTGGCTGGTAAAGTGAGTAGTAATAGGCGGGTTCTGGCCCAACCGAGCTCAATGGAGCTATGCGAAGCTATGTGTTAGAGTGAGACAGGACTATATGGATATATGAAAGGGAGTGAGAGAGATAGTTTGAAAAAAGGGGAGTGAGGGTGAGAGGGAAGTGGGTGTGGCAAAAGTGGGCGTGTATGAAATGGTTGTGGCAAGACGGACATACAGATGGACATACAAACGGCCGGATATACATACAGACAGATATACAATACATACAGACAAACAGAAGGACATCCGTTCGGCGTGCTGTCTGTTGTGGAGCGTTTGGGGTAAATTTGAGATTGTTGTTGTTCTGAATATGCATAGCGTAGTTGTTGGAAAATATTTTGTATTGCTTTTTCATAATTTTGCTATGTGGTTGTTGTATAGTATTGTTGATTTAGTAAATGAGCATTTGAAGTGATCGGTTGGCTCGTGCCCACATGTATTGTATGTACATATATTACTATTAATTTGTATTGTATTGTATTGTATTGTAATTATTTCAATCAAGGAATTTGAAATGACATTTTCGGTCTTTCTATTTATAAATATTTCTAGGAATAAAAAGTCGTAAATTAGAATTACTGAGGATAACGGCTGGAGAACGTGGATATACTCAAGGTGTTTTTATAGGGTTTGTTTATGTTCAGTACAGATGGGTGGTGGTTGCAAATGCAGCTGGCTAGATATAGAGTTGTTGTTGTTGTTCTTTTTCTTCATCTCAACGACCTTTAGAAATTTTCGTGTTAGTTCAGAATCATAATGTAAACAAACGCAGGTGTTAATTTAGAAGATACATGAATATGCACGAATTTGTTGTATGTAACTACAAATAATTATAGTGTGTATGTGTTATATACTAAACACTTAAATAAAACTCAATTTGATTTCATTTTTTAATGAACATATAGTGTATTGTACATCTATTGTACATAAAATTAAAATTATAAAGGAATTCTAGACATTAATGACCGCAGTTAAATGAATTATAATCTTGATGTTGAGTGTAGTTCTAACTATTCCTTCACCCAAGTGTTGGATTACTTCATGTGGTGGTGTCAAGTTTCCAAAACTATCAAAGTATTCCTTTTGATTTTTACCTCTTTATAATATGCTACCCAATGAGACCCAGGACCCTCCGATCTTTCAATATTAACGATCCCAAATTCTTGTTGATGAAAATACTTTGATAAGGTATTTAGCATAAAAACACCTCTAAAATGTGGTAGATTCTTCGTGTATTTTATCAGCCCGATATTTGTAAGGGCTCTGTTGGATAGATTCTTCAAAAGTTCTTTGGTTGAGGGCTATAATATAATCCCAATTCTTTTTTGTATGGTTTGAGGTACAAGCCTTTTCCCACAGCAATTGCTTCCATAGTTTGATTATGTCAATTTGCTTCTTTCACTTGTTCTCTTGCGGCCTTCGTTTCATTAATTGCTTTCGGGATTACAGCACCACCAGATGCTAAACCACCAATGGGTCCCAGAGCTGTTAAAATGGGTACTAGTGGTAGAAAACCTCTTACTTTTGGAATACATATAACACTTAGAATATCTGTCATCGATTTTTTACGCCCGAAAGGCTTTTTGATTATACCTATGCGGTTCGTCAAGCAAGACAAAAATATTACTGTGAAAAATATGGATCTTCTTACTAATAACGTGGCTAAATACAGTCACAGTTCCCTCCTGCCTAATTCAATTCAATGCCTTATTGTAAGACCCTCAAATTGCGGAAAGAATAATGTCATGTTGAGTTTAATAGAAAGTCCAAATCCACTAAAGTTTGCAAACATATACTTACATACATTCAAAGACGTTATATCAACCGAAATATAAATATCCAAAGCGTTTAATAAACCAATTCAAATTATGGGATTCTTTACGTTTTCCCAGAACGAAGAAGTGCTCAAGCCGAATGAATCCAAAACCAACGCAATAATGATATTCGATGACGTAGCTTGTGAGAAGCAAAACAACATTCGAGAATACTTTTGTACGGGCAGACACAAATCTATTGATTGTTTTTACTTATGTCAAACATATACAAGAATTCCCAAGCATTTGGTGCGCTATAATGCCAACTTGATTATAATGTTTAAGCAGGATGAGATGAATATGAAGCACATATACAATGATCAAGTTGGAACAGATATGGCTTTTACAAAATTTATTAATATATGTGGAGAATGTTGGAACGATAAATATGGATTTCTTGTAATAAGCAAAGACGATCCCAGTGATGGTGGGCGTTGTAGAAAGGAATTTGATATATACATCCAACTCTAAACTATAACTATAAAATCATATGCATCTTAGTATTATCTACTAGTAGCTTATTTGACTTCAAGCTGATTACCTGATAGAAGATCCGATCACCCGAACCGAAACTTAATCATAAGCTGATATTTTTAGAAGTTGAAGATCTTTTAAATAAATAAGAAGCCACACCAATATAAAAAATGAGAAGAAAGTTTTATTCCAAGTTATGTATATAAAATGTATCCATACGGAAACAACTAGAAAAACGTAAAAATGAATTGTTCAAATAAATTTGACTGAAAACAACATGTGATTGAATTTTATAATAATAGGAGTAGGAATCAATAATGCGGATTTAGATAACAGATGGCGTAACTAGCGTTATGTGCATCAGAGCACACCACGGCTATTTTCTTTGTTTTTGTCTGTCATTGAGCTAAAAATTTCAGTATGTGTCATTTCGTTGAAGTGTAAACAACAAAGTTTTTTATTGCATCAAACATGTCGAATTTCGTGCCTGAAAAAATTAAATTAAAATTACGAGCCAAAAAAAAATTACAACCAAATGAAACGGTTACAGCTGATCGCTACAGACGTCAATTGAACGAACTGGCAAAGAAACTGAACGAAAAACGACCATTGATAGCTCGAAAACACCACAAAGTTTTGTTCCACGATGACAATGCCAAACCACATCGTGCAAACATCGTTAAAGAAATAATAAAGAGGCTTGGTTGGGATCATCTTGATCACCCCCCGTATTCTCCAGACCTTGCTCCTTCTGATTACCATTTGTTCCGATCAATGCAGATCAGCCTGGCAGATTTACGCTTTCGAAATACTGAAGAAGTGCGAAAATGGGTCGATGAATGGATTGCCTCGAAAGATGAGGCCTTCTTCAAACGAGCAATCAATAAACTTCCCAGAAGATGAGAGGAAGTCATAGTCAACGATGGGCAATATATTGGTTAATGTACTCATTCATTTTGTTATTCAAATAAATGCCATTTTAAAGCAAAAAAATCCGCATTATTAATTCCTACACCCAATAATAATGTGAAGTGTTGTACAAGTATTTTACAACAAGTTCTTTAACACTCCGTCTCAACACTTACATATATAAAAAAAATAATTATAAATCTAATACAATCCCATAAGTTTGGTAAATCTTAAGTTTTTAACCTTTTGCAAATTTTTAGTTAGTATATCCGACATCATTAAATCTGTACTAACGTAATTTAAAGAAATCTCATTATTTTTATAAACATTAAGAATGTAATGAAATTCAATGTCTATATGCTTGCTTCTTGAGTGATATACCAGAGTTTTTACCAACTGCTGAGCGCTTTGGTGATCACTGTTTATAACCATCACTGTTTATAACCATGGCGTATTCTATTGAAAACCCATTTCTTTCAACACATTTATAATATACACCGCTTCTTTTGCTGCAGCTGAAATATACACCTTCGGTGCTGCTGAGTGCTACTATAGTTTATTTCTTTGATTCCCACGAAAAAACACTACCGGCTGCCACAAATACGCAGCCCGTATACGACTTTCTGTCAGCAGCTCCGCCCCAGTCAGCATCAGCAAAGCATTCTATAGGTTTTCCCGTCTTGGAATACTGTATTTTTAAATCACTCGTACCTCTTAAATATCTTAGGATGTGTTTAGCGGCGACTAGATTTTCTGAATGTGGATTATTGTCCTGCGAAAGCTTGGATACTGAGTGTAAAATATCAGGACGGGTTGAAATTGCAAGATACACCAACGCTCCCATCAACGATTGATATTCACTTTGATCAACCTTTTTGCAACTATCATCTGTGCATTTTGTTTGAAATCTTGCGCACAACGGTGTTGCCAAAGACTTGCAGTTTTCCACACCATATTGTTTAAGTAGATCATCGATATATTTCTTCTGGCAAATACTTATATCTCCTGTTTCTGACTGACGTTGAATTTCGATTCCTAGAAAATAATGCAGCTTGCCTCCATCGACTACTTCAAATGCATTTCCAATCTGCATTTTAATGACATGTAAATCGTCTAGATTTGAACAGCCTATTATAAGATCATCAACGTAAACTGCAATTATATTGTATCTACCATTATTGTTTCTTATATACAATATTATTATTATATATACAAGATTCATTGGGACATGGTAAAAATCCTATGTTCCTTAAAATTTCATTTAGTTTTGCTTTCCATTCACGCCCACTTTGTTTTAGACCATAGATTGATTTATTTAATTTTAAAACCTGGTTGAGAAGTTTCTTGCTAATAAATCCTTCTGGTTGTTTCATAAAAATAGTGTCGTGAAGATCGCCATTTAAGTAAGCTGATGTTACAACTATTTGGTGTAAGTGCAAATCATTGTAAACCTTACGACAGGTGAATATGTTTCGTTATAATTGACTCCGAAACAATTTTGGGCGTCGTGTTTTTTTTTCATCAAAGCTTTTATTTTCAGTGCTACTTTTAGGACAGTGTTTTGCAGATGTATACTTTTTTCTGGTGTTGAATCTTGCTAAAGCTTGCTCAGCTTCGCCTTGGGCTGTCCTTCCACCTTTTTCTATTCTTCTTAGAGCTTCTTCGGTAAAGAGAGCTTCTTCTCTTTCGATTTTCTAAAGTCGGCAACTCATCCCGGCTTTCAATAGCTATTACAAAATTTTCGTAAGGTTCGGCAAACTGGATAATAAAATTATGACAACCATTTCCTTCGGCACACTAATTTCTATTTCGGCTAATCTTTCCAGCACCTCAGAAAAATCATTTATATGCTCACACCTATCCTTACCTTGAGGTAGGCTTATATACAATAACCTCTTGAAAAGTGATATTTTTCGTGAAGGTCCACTTGGCTGGTATTTCTCTTTCAATTTATTCCAGGCTTCTAACGACGTTTCTCAATGACGAACATGGTTGACTTGTTGATTTTGAAGCCTTGATGCAGAGCATTATACTTGCCAGCGCCTTTTCATCCTTTGTGATGAATTCCGCTACATCCTTTTCTGATGTCGTTCTGGTTACCTTGAACTTTCCGCTAACGACTGCCCATAGTTCGGCATGGATTAACACGCTCTTCATGTGGACCGACCACGACTTATAATTGGAATAATCCAGTTTCTCGATTGAGTATACTATAACCCTGATGCGCTCATCTTGTTCTTCTTTATTTTCTTTTTATTGGTATCCTGGGCCCATAACCTTTTAGAAGTTGAAGATCTTTTAAATAAATAAGAAGCCATACCAATATAAAAAATGAGAAGAAAGTTTTATTTCAAGTTATGTATATAAAATGTATCCATAGGAAAACAACTAGAAAAACGTAATAATAAATTCTTCAAATAAATTTGACTGAAAACAACAACATGTGATTGAATTTTATAATAATAATGTGAAGTGTTGTACAAGTATTTTACAATAAGTTCTTTAACAGATATAACTGAACTTATAGCTGATCAAAAGCTGTTCAAAAGCTGATCAACCTGATCAAAAGTTGATCATAAGATATTCAAAAATTGATCAAAGCTGATCAATCTATTCAAGTGGAGGAAGGAGGGATGTTCGCAATAGATATATGGAAATTGAAAGACTTACTTGAAGTGCGACGTGTTGAAACGAAAGTATACCTCTGGTGGATATAGAATTCCCTTTTATATCCTCATCACTAATAGCTGCATCGTTTTTTAGCCACGTTATTTTTGGAATAGGATTTCCGATAGGAGGCTCACAATGTAAATCCCCACGTGAACCCAGTTCCACTCGTAATGATGTGGGTGAAGTTAAAAACTGCTTTCGTATATCTAATAAAAACAGAACCAAATTATTATTAGGGAATCCTATTTCAGCTTTTGATATTGAACAAATTGTATTAAAGAACGTTTTTATAATCGTAATTTGGGAGTATACACCTTGTAATTGGAAGTGTATTTCAATATTAATGAATGCTAAAATTTATATATATAATTTTTCTTGAATGCCTTAGGGCCAGTTTTTCAGTGCTCGGTTATCGTCGTTTCTCAGTTAACCTTCGTTTAAACGACACATTGTGTTTTTCAGTGCTCGTTTAAACGTAGGTTAACCGGCCGATATTGATGAGTTAAACTCCGGTAAATTTATCTTTTTAATAGATAAAGAAACAGCTGTTTCTTCGAGTACAGACATTTACCTTTGTTCAAAACTATGCTAATAATTTTGTTTATTTGCACCAGAACAGCTGTTCTCTTTGTAAAAATGAAAATATTGTCAAGTGCTGCCAAGAAAGATTTAGGTACGCTAAATATTCATTGAATTTAGATAAATTCTGTATGAAATATACATAAGATACTTTTATCATAGATAAGTTAAACTCGCACTGTAAAACTCAAATCTCAGTTAACTTTTGTTTGGCGTTTAACTAATCTCCGTTTAAACGCCGTTTAAACGAGCACTGAAAAACTGGGCCTTAATAGTGTAAATATAATATTTAATAAACAAATTGTAAAAAAGTTTAGATTAGTTGTAAAGGGAAAAGCACAAAAAGGTGAAATGGTTTATAAAGCACACAATGAATATAAAAGTAGACAAAGAGATAATCTCCCGTATTGTGACACGGGATTAAAACCTCAGTTCATGTTAGTGTCTTGAATTTTCTTGACAATCTCTCTTTACTAAACAATCTAATGATTATTAAACTTTTAAAAAAGTATATGTAGTATTAATTATGAAATGTTTATATTTAATTTAAAAAAGAAAAATTTTTTGCGTTGCACAAAAATAAAATATACCATTGAAGGTGTCCGACGAAATGTTGGGTAAAATTGTTTGTATATTTGTCATTGCCTACATCAGTGGTAGCGAACCTATGGCACGTACGAAAATTTTTCTGGCACGTGAACGATTTATTATTAAATTGGATGTAGTGTAGATTAATTTTAAAATTAAACCAATTTTTTGTTGAAGTTGCGGCATATATTGGGGACGCTGACGCAGCTCAGATTTTTTTGTTGTTCTTGTTTTTCACGAAGAGTCTAACAACAACATCATTTTGCCTACTCTTATCTGGTGTCAGAGTTGTAGCCCATTAAAATTGGAATAATATAATATTAATATTGGAATTTAATGGTCCTACATGTTGTGGGCATGGTTGGAACGGTATTCAAATTATCTTCCATTTATGTAAGACAATATGTTATCGAAAAACTTTTACTTTTCAAGAAAATAAAATTAAAAATTTTTTTTTATAATTTTTCTCATTGATTATTTAATTTTTTACTAAGTAAAATGTATAGTTAATCTATATACTTATCTCAATATTAAAAGAGCAGAGCCTTTTCTAACTTTTTTGCCTAACCTTTCTTTGCATACTGATAACATCAGGATCAGTTCAGGATTTTAGGAGAAACGCATCTTTAAAATCGAAACGCATCTTTAAACGAAACTGAAGGCGACTAAACGGTAGCTGATACAAACTGACCTACAACTCACCGTCAGCAGAAGCGACAACAGAAAAGTATAGTAAATCATGATGCCAGCCCGGCAGCGTATTCTGTCTATGGCATGGCCCTGCATTACGTTATGCGAGTGGATTATGATACTGGCGACAATTTCTTCAACCTTCCGCTTGGACTACAGATCCAGCATATCATATTTGATCCAAATTCTGGGTCAAACACGGACTACAACATAACAAATAACCACCTTTGATGAATATCAATGCAAAGGAATTAAAAAACCAGAAAGAGTGTTAACTTCAGCCTGGCCGAAGGTCATATACCCTACACACGTTTACTTAAAAATTAGGCGTGGCAATGGTCTAATTTTTTTCCTTTTCAATCTCAAATAGCCAGTGATGGCAGAAAATATTCGTGCCATATTTGGTGAAAATATCTCTATTCGTGCTCCTGTAATCGAGTTTTATTTAATTAGTGGGCGGACCACGCCCATTTGTGGTAGTCTTTTTTGGTCAGAGACAGTGGACTTCTGGACAAAATTTCAACCGCAAATTCGTTCTACAAGCTGGGAAATTGAATTATAAGCATGGATGAATTTATACTCACTATAAAAAGTAGGCGTGGTAATGGTCCGATTTTGCCCATTTTCAATAGCGATGAGTTTCTAATGATAGACAATATTCGTGCCAAGTTTGAAGAAGATATCTCTTTTCGCTCTCTTGTAATCGTGATTTCCACAGACGGACAGACAGACAGACAGACAGACAGACAGACGGACGGACATGGCTAAATCGACTCAGGAGGTCACGCTGATCAAGAATATATATACTTTTCTATACCTGTCACGCCTCCTTTAATGCGTTACAAACGGAAGGAGTAAGTGAATATACCCTATTCACTTCGTGTGTAGGGTATAATTAACAGCGGGCGTTTCAGCTCCCACACATACGACGATAGACTATCTCGAGTCTAGCATAACGCCAAGATACTTTATGGAAGATGTGGTATGAATTATGAGACCATGGATATTTAAAGTGGGCGACTCTAATTTTTTTCTCCTGATTTCAAGGAGATAACGGTTAATTACCATTCTATGCTATCTGCTACGGATGCGGTCGTGTCTTGCAGTTGGTGGAACGTTTTTTCCACAATGACTATCATCACATTGTCAGCATATCCACCAACTTTCATACCATTTGGGTTCCATAAATGAAGAACTGCGTCATACCGTACCGTACCTTTACTACCCTGTTTCAAGCGAATACCTTCAATAGCTTTTTCCGCTATACCAACCACGACACTCAGCGTGGTACATTTAGCATGTTTTTGTAGGCGTCCCCGGATGATACCATAAAGTACTTTATCTAGATCCATAGATTTTAGTAATGTTTTTTTTTTTGTTTACGTCTTTGGATATGCTGAGCTTTAACAATCAAGCGCCGAACAGTTGAAATACTAGCTGATATTCCCGCTTTTGCCTTTATTATATTATATAAGCTTTTCGTAAGATTGCGCACTTAACTAACTAATCAAAGCTTACCACTCTACGCAACACAATCGATCAAAAATATGAAAAACGAACTATTGTTGTTATTCAAATGAATTCAGAATTTCAGATAAAAAAATAAATAAAAACCAGATACCCTACGCCTAAAAGTTTTGAAAAAATTTAAACTGAAACTAGGGGAAATATGTGGTTATAAGCAAAGCTACCTTATGATCACATTTAATCACAGACGGGTATAAATACAGTGGCGTAGCGTGGGGCGGGGGTGGTGGTCTACTCTGGGCACAATGTCGGGGGCGGCAGTTGTGGAAATAAAGTATTGATTGATTGGAATTTTTGGGGCTGCAAGTTGATTAACCGTCCCGGGCTCCATGAGACCTAGCTACGCCTCTATATAAATAGTAGGCGTGGTCATTACCTATTTTCAAAACAAAATAACTAGCTCAGTTGTTTTGTGTTCAAATTTAAACTTTGTTTACTTGGTAATAAATTTGTTTTCATGAGCTATACTATATAAGTAGTGTAAAAGTGGGCGGACCGCGCCCAGTTTTGCTGTTATAGTGTTTTATTGGAACATAAGTTATGTAAAGTTTTATTCAGGAAGTTTATATATTTAACAATATAACCATCTTTTGCTTGTGTAACCTAAAAGTGGGCGGATCACGCCCATATTTGGCATATTAACGGATAATGCTACTCTATACTTAGGAATGAAATTTGGTTGTTATAACTTAAAAACGAACGCTGATCACATTTCTAATAAAAAATAGGCGTGGTCGTGGACCGATTTTGCCCATTTTCAATACCAACCTGCACACCACAAGAAACAATATTTCTGCAAAATTTCATCACGATCACCGGTTCTACTGTGATCGTGATTTCAACAGACAGACAAACAGACAGACGGACGGACATGGCTAAATCGACTTAGGAGGTCACGCTGATCATGAATATATACACTTTTCTATACCTATCGTCTCTATTTCTATGCGTTACACATTTCGTGACAAAGTGAATATACCCTTAACCTTAAGGTGTAGGGTATAATAACTGTAAATTTTTTGTGTATAACTTTTGTAGCAGATAATAAAGAATAAAATAAATTATCCAAACAAAATTTTATTTTGACTAATTTTTACTAGTGTGATTTGAAAATCCAAATAATGTCAATCTTGTTTACTATTGCTATTTAAATGAACGGAAATGTATAATTAATCAGGCAGAAACTTTTTATGCCTATCTGTAAAAGAAGCACTGATTTTAATCTATACTACCTGTTTTCCTTAAAGATTCTAGTTTGTTTCGAAAGCTAATAGCCTTGGCTTTTGTATTAATTCTACGTTAACATGTTGTGATCATATTAAAATGATTCTAAGTCGTACTGTATGCTGCATAATCCACGTTACTCTGTGGACTTATCCTATACGCAAGAAACTTATTCCTCAGCTAGTATTGCCACTCTTATCCTATTCTGAATGAATATGTATTCCATTTTCTATTGTGTATTGTAAAAATGTGTAAAACACATATGCATACCTCTCTATGTGTGCGCGGGCAGCTTTATGGTTCCCTCTATTCAGTCCGTTACTTGGCTTTATCGGTTGTTGCTTTCAAACTGCCAAAAACGGTTTCTGCTTTCGAACTGTCAAAATGGTTTGCGTACGGATTGTGTGACACAATTTCGGTAAAAACTGTTTCGTTACAAAGTTAAAAATTCTTTAGAACACATTTTGCTTTTAATCCAAAATGAGTTTAAAAAGGAATCTCAACCTTTTTTGAAATTAGCCTAAAACAGCCAAACTTTCATCTTCGGTTAGTATGTAAAAATTGCTTTAATAATAGCTAATCTCCTTAAATAATGACCAATTATAAGTGTTAAAATAATATAAACCACTTTCCGTATTACTTCTCACGATCAGCGAATTTTTTCAAAAAGTTTTATTGTAATTTGATGAAATACAAAGTGAAGGTTAAATGTGAAATACATTTAGAAGCTTTGTACTTACATGCAACGGTTATGATAGCAGTTTGGCTTTTAACGATCCCCCTTGACGACCAAGCTTGGCACTCGCACTTGAAAGGTCCTTTGCCGAAGTATTCATCTACAAGATTACGATGGATGGTAGCAGTGACTTCTTCATGATGGATTCCTTTCTGTGGATCAACATATTTATCATATTTTGATGGCGGTGGTTCAGAGCTCCCACTACATTTGAAATGAAGCTATATACATAGGAATATTATGAAATTTGAATATAATCCAGAATATTATTTGAGATTTTTCTTCGTCAAATCGGGATTGTTTAAAACCCTTTTGACGTTATAAACAATTACATATAGTACGTTGAAGTCAGATTTGGATACGCATGTGGTATGTACACAGTCGTCCATAAGTTTCCGAACAAAGCATTTTTTACCATTAACTAAGGCATTAATGTAGAATACCGGTACGAAAACTTTGGCTACTAATTTAACCAACTGGTTGAAAGTAAAGTGGACAGACGGGTCTGAATTGATCAAGTGGTTGGACAAGAGAGGAGGGTTTACGTTCGGCGATCAGCTAAAGAAAAGACGATCCTTAGCTGTATGAGCCGAACAGTCAAGCACTGTGGTGGTTCTATAATTGTCTGGAGATGTTTCTCTTCTACTGATGGAGCCATGAGTAAGAAGTATAGAACACATTATTCCACTAGGATTACAAACACTAGGCCCTGGATTCCACGCTTTATATGAACCGAGAAGGCCAAAAAGACTAAACACTGAAATATATGAAATGGCCTTGAGAAGTTCGAAAACAGGGTCCCACATTGAAAGAACATCTTTCAGAGAGATTCAGGGAGATTCTTCAAGTGGCTTGGAGATTAATATATTTTACAAAAATTCAGAACTTAATTTATGGAATGCCCAGATGGACGTCCGAAATGGTGAAAATATTTTATTTAATAAGGCTTATAATTTACCATGTGAAATTAGTATTCTTAAAGCAAACATATTATTTATAAAACTAATCAAATAAATTTATTATTTGTAAAACGCAAATGAATAGTTTTCTTAGTAAGAGTTTCTCTGAAATAGGGCTTGCCCGGTAACTTATTGACGGCACTGTATAGGCCGTAATATAATTTAATATTATTGTAAATATACTATTTACTACTACTTTTTGAAAACTCATATGCTACGTTTACACCGACCTCGAATGAGAATAATGAATGAGTCCTTCGTAGAGGTGAGCGATTCCGTGATTTTTCCGGAGCAGCTCCGACCTGTGACTGTGACAGTACTGTCACAGGTATAAAAACCCGTGACTCGTGACAAGGCATTCGCTATAAAACGAGTGCGCAAAAACGTGGTAGATGCATTCAAAATAACGGCATTAATTTAGATCTGCTTTGGTTTCGTTCGCTTTTGCTATAAGAACGAAGTGAAGCTATGAACATTCGTTAACTTTAAAAGCATTCATATTTTACAGAAGTATGAATTCATACAGACACCAATTTTAAGTAATTGAAACTACTGATATATACAAATTTTATATGCAAAAAACATTCTTGTATTAATATTTTATTACCAAAATCATATTTGTATTTTTTCAAAATAATGAAGGCAAAATCGTATTGAAAGTGTAACATGTTATTAAGTTCATTCCGTATTTTAAAATACGCATTTTTAAAATTTGTATTTGAGCTGCATGTTCATAGTCTAAAGTAGAAAAAACAATTGCTACCTAGATATTTACACATAGAAACTTTCATTAATGTCTTCAGTAGTATCTAAAATATCGAACAAATATCGCAAAATATCGAGTAAAACACGTAATTCCACAAAATCCAGACAGAAAATCCCTGATTGCGACAAATTGCAAAAAACGGCATCACTGCTTCTAGTTGGGACAATAACTCGTTCTAACAATAACGAAACGCTAGAACAGCAAACTGTGACTCGTGATTTCATTTCAACGAATTCGCAGGCCGTGAAATACAGGCTGGTATTGAAACGCTCCGAACCTGTGACAGGGCGTCACTGTGACTCGTGGTTGCATTTCAATGAAATCACAGCTCGTTAAATATCGTTCCGCTGTACCTGTGACGGCGTGTCACAGGTTCGGAGCGTTTTCAATCGCAACTGTGACTCGTGATTTTGTGTACCTGTGACAAAATCACAGGTCGTGAAATATCGCTCAGCTCTAGTCCTTCGCAAACCGTTTGCAATGCCTCATTCTCATTCGTGGTGACAGGGCTATTAGCTGTTCTGCAAAATCGATTGAAAATAATTTCATCAATATAGTGAAATAATTTATTGATTGCGACAAATAGAAGAATTAATAAACACATCATTAATAATTTGAACTCTGCAAGCAAATAACCGGCTCCATCTATTCTTATTTTTTTTTTTTTTTTTGCAAATTTGCTTTCTGTTTTGACAGCTGATTGCAATTATTTCGTTCCATTTCCATTTCCACTGTTTTGTTTTGGGAATTTTTTGTTCTCAGCTATAGACTGATTCAAAATCTTTATTTTGTTCTCATTCACTTCACATTCATGACGAATGAGATAGATTCTCATTCGCAAATCGTATGGAAAATATTCTCATTCGACAAATCTGATAAGAATGAGTCATTCGAGGTCGTTGTAAACGTAGCATTGCAAAAGCTTTTCAAATTCTTATTAAATTCTTAGAAAAAGCGCAAAATCTTTTTATAAATTATAATAATGTTTTATGATTTTGACGATTTAAAAACAAAATTATTTCATATTGTAGCTTTCCTTATAACCACATATTTCCTCTAGTTTCAGTTTAAATTTTTTCAAAACTTTTAGGTGAAGGGTATCTAAGATTCAGCCAGGCCGAATATAGCTTTCTGGTTTTTACTGGTTTTTCTCTCATAAAGTGTGTCGGATTGACAGCGCGTGTTTATGATACCCTGGGTACAAATAGGGGACTGCGGTGGTATTGTGAGACATGTAGATGGAAGGATTTGGACCTAAATATTCTTTTAAGCAGTGTTCGGAAATTGTAGAAATTGTGCGTGATCTGGCGTCCGCCAAACGACATAATTTCACAATTATAAAAATTTCGCAGTTCGAATCGTTAAAGAGTTTAAATTATACCGATGATGTTAATTTACTAGTGACCAACTCTCGGGCAGTTTCTCCGATAAAACAACACCAAAAACTGAACCAAAAACGAAAGAAAAATTCGTCCGAAATTCCAATTAGAAAAGCTTCTGGACTAATAATCTTCTCAGTCCAAATCCGGATAGAGAAGCTGATTGAAACACAATGGATGAGTCGATTTCAACCATTAATTTGTTTAAAATAATTTTTCTAGCACCATGGAGTTGCGAATCTGCAACTCCATAAAGATGTTAAGATTTAAAACGAAAAACGTGGGGCGGAGTATAATGATAGGTACTAATTCTATAAGCGCCCCACGTTTTTCTTTTTAAATCTTAACCCTTTCATTCCCAGCGTTACATATATGTTTTCCAAGTTCTAGCTTAAATAGTTGAAAAATCTTGCACAATATCGTTGAAACAATTTACAGAAATCTATATATATAAAAATAAGTTGTCTTATGTTCGTGATTTTATAACTCGAGAACCACTCAACCGATTTTCAAACGAGTACATGCGTTGGAAAGGTCTACTTTCACTGATGGTTTATAAAAAACAAACATCGAAAAATTTCTACGAATACAAGTTTGGGGAATAAATTTAGAATTTCCTGTATTTTCACACGGTGAAATGTATGTTGCATGTTCACGTGTTGGGAAGCCGTTGTCTTTGTGGAAATGGCAATACTAAAAATGTCGTTTACCACCAAGCTCTGCAATAAATTTTTTCCTTTTTGATGTTCTCACTTTAAAAAATTTATATTATTTTGCACTTCTTTTTCAGGAAAATGTCTATTCCTTCTAGAAAATTTAATTATTAATACAAAGACGTAAACGTATGTTATTGTGTTGTCCAGCAACGCGGGCAGGGTTACTCTAGTTTCATATAAATACATCTTTTTGAATATCCCATCATCACTTTGCGCCTAGCGTTCATATCGTGTACACCGTATTGTTTTCAAAAAGTGTCCAAAAAAGTTTTACAATTGTTGTTTAAGTGCCTTTTTTTTCAGCTTGGCTAGACGCAGTATCATTTGATACGGTATCACTACTGGTATGATGATACCAGCGATGGCTAGACACTGTGGTATCACATTTAGTTTCAAAATCCATAAACATGTTATTTCAATGTATGTGTGAAATTTACTGAATATCAAAATGTTGTCCGTAGTTGCCATAATTATTATATTATGATTAATGCGTAAAGGAAAAATAGGATTTCTAAAAATCCCATGTTTAAATTTTAGTTCAATGGAAATTACCTGCTTCACTTTGGTTTTCTTGTTCAGTGGAAATCGTTGTGTTGTGAAATTTTTTTAAAATAGTTAATTTATATAAAAATAATAATGGAGGAATCTCAAATGGCTTGTGTTGCGGCGATGGCAACAGCTGCTGCATGCTATGTTGTAGTCGATGAAGATTCGCAAAGGAATCGATCGTATTGGGTAAAGAAGTGGAGGAAGAATCGCAGTGTTCGTGGAAACACTCAAGAGTTTTTAAGAACTCTAAGGCCCGGCACATACTATTATAGCTGCTATTTAAGGATGGACGAAATATGTTTATTTAAATATGTCTATTTTTTTACTTAAAACGTTTGCATTTTCGGCTTAAATCAGGCGCTTCTCGACCTAACCAATGTTGTTGTTGTTTCTGGCGCTGACCCTAACAACAATAATTTGTATTGCTCTCGTCTAGTTCCCGAATTATAGCCCTTTAATGTTTCTAAATTCCAGGCCTATATCTGTTAAACTTTAATGATATGAAAAATAAAATTTTAGATTTTTAGTACTTTTTTTCCATTAATTAATGTTTTTCTAATTGTAATGTACGCCAGAAACAACAACAACATTGGTTACTTCGAGAAGCGCTTAATCTTTTCCCCTTTTCTTTTTAATTGTTTTTGAACTTTTCGTGACTTGATATTAAAATAAGGCAAATGGGACAAATAAATGAAATTTCTCCGAAAAAGAGAATTTTTTTACATTTGCAACCGTTCGAATTTATTATTGCCGACTGTTTGGTTGCTGTTGACAACTGCTTACTTGTGTGCGTAAATGATACCGAGAGAAGCAGGGTAAATTTGGGTATCAAAAATTCTCTACACTTGATACTTGTGTGTAGAATTTTCCCTTTCTTCCCCGTCTCTCTCTCCAACGAACTGAGTGATACCGTATCAAATGATACTGCGTGTAGCCAAGCTGTTTAAGTGTTAATATTGATACCTGTGTTTATTGAAATCACGCCGTTGTTACAAATCATAAAAGAGGTAAGTGTAAAAAATATTAATCCATTAATTGCAGGCAATAAAATCAATTATTGTTTTTCTCAGAATGGTTTTTTACCTGATGTTCCATATATGTAACATTGGGAACTAAAGGGTTTTTCATATGTAAAATTTTTTTTGTTTTCCCAGAAAATGGTTAAAAAAGGCTTAACAGAAATAGATATCGAATTTATTTTGGGTTGCGAATGGGATGACTCGGACCATGATGGCGATCTGGAAAATGAAGATATTATAACGGAATGTAATTTGAGTGAAAAGTCTGATGACGAGGACGAACCCAACAAAGATGAAGTGGAAATAGATGCAGAGGTGAAATTTCCGAAAAGCAAAAAACCAAGGTGCGCAGATTTCAAGTGGAGAAAAAAACCTATGGAAGAGGTGGAAGCCCAATGGACCTACGAATTACCTGAAATATTGGATTTATTTGGGTCCCCTGTTGACTATTTTATGCAATTTATTGATAAAGATATAATTGCTAAAATCGCAGAAGAAACAAATAGATATTGCATGCAATCATCCGGAAATATTTTAGATTGCAAGCCATATGAAATAGAGCAATACTTTGGTATCTTGCTCTACTTGCGCATTATAAAACTTCCCAATGTAGGATGGCTTGGTCGAATGAAATGCGATTACCTTTAATTGCAGATGTTATGCCAAGAAACCGTTTTGACAAAATACGGCAGTTTTTGCATTTAAGTGACAACACTCTTCAAAAGCCTAAAAATCACCCAGAATACGACAAATTATATAAGATCCGCCCGTTGCTAGACAAACTAAAGGATGCATACAACAAAATACCTCCAGAAGAGTACCAAGCAATAGATGAGAAAATAATTCCTTTTAAAGGTAATTATACTCAATTCTGAATTACTTATATCGTGTTGTTCGCTATAATTTCATTCTCAATTTTATTTCAGGAAGATCATCATTGAAGCAGTATGTTCGTATGCAAGTAAGCCTACTCTTATCACACGGCGTAGAGGCCGTTCGGTAACACCAAAAAACTCTTCAAAAGCATCAAAATCCAAAACACATCATGTCACCCCTACACCTCGTGAAGATATAAGAACTGATGTATTTGAGCACTGGGTAATATGGGAAGGTAGAGGTCGTTGCCGCCAATGTAAAGGCTCCAACATCCAAGTGTTTCAAATGCGATGTGTATTTATGCTCAAATAAAACCAATAATTGTTTTATAAATTACCATAAATAAGTATTTAAGAATAAAGAAACTTTAAATAAAAAAATAATTTAAACAAAAAATCACTTCATACTTCTATGAATTCTACCTTTGCTGCCCAATGTTATAAATATGTAACATCGTCTAAAAGTCAATCAGTTGAAAATATTTTTTGAAATCTTTCAAAATACATTTGGCTCATTTTAAATCAGATTACTGAACGATCAAAAATATCAAAAACGAACTATTGTTGTTATTCAAATGAACTATTTTTTTTCATCGTTTTTTGGTAATGTTTTATTAAAAAAAATAAATAAAAATAACGGTTAATTTTTCGAATATAATTTTTGTTGCAGATAATAAAGAATGAAATAAATTATCCAAAAAAAATTTTATTTGGACTAATTTTTACTAGTTTGATTTGAAAATCCAAATAATGTTTATCTTTTTTACTGTTACTATTTAAATGAACGGAAGTGTATATATATCTGTTGACCCTACATTTGGCCGAAAATAAGAACCTTTATTATACAAGTATGATTTCTCGCAAAAAAGGGCAATCAGATAGTATGATCGTCCTTGGAGACTTTAATTTACACTTTATAAATTGGGGGTGCTGTTGTGCTGTTCTTACCATCATCGGATGAACACAATGATTTTAATTTTCTTAACTAACTATCACCACGAGGAGTTTTCTAAGTATATTACATATCTAATTCAAATAATCCCTTCTTATATCATATTTTTGTCGATGATAAAGATCATTTCAAGATATCCCGCTGTTTACCTTTTATGGTACCAGAGGATAACCACCATTTAATTATTAAAATTTTATAAGAAAATTTTAGTCGCAACTGTGCCCTTGATAAAGTTAAAATTAAAAGGAAATATTGCTTTAGAAAAGCGAATTATGTGATTTTAAAGTCCAAAATTAATTCTATTGACTGGAGTAATATACTACTTGCTAATACTATACTAGTACACTCATACCCGGTTAGCGTAGCTAATTGGGACCGGAAAAACGAGACGCAAACTGAAACGACGCAAACCGAATCATAGTTTTCCATACATTTGTATTAACTGTTATTTAATTCGTCCCGAGACTCATAATTTTAGTAAAAAAATTTGATTTTTCAATAGAAAATACCAATTTTTTATTATTAATATTTATAATACCAATTTGTGTAATAATAGTTTTTATTAAAATAAAAAATAACAATGCATGAAAAACATGAAAAGCATGAAAACGACAGGAAATCCCTTTTTTCTATTTTTTCTTTGTACATACAAACATTTATTAACGACGCAAATCGAAGCACTAACAACGCAACTTGGAAGCAATGCGACGCAAACTGAAGCAAAAACGACGTAACACCGAAATCACGGAAATTTTAAAAAGACGCAACTTCGAAACGACGCAAACCGGGGTATGAGTGTATATGTATATACAGGGTGTTAAGCATAAGAGGCTCAAAAGATTAGGGCGTGTAGGATGGGTCGAGACAAGAAAAAAATCGTATGGGAGGGGGGGTCAATTTCCCCCCGTTTAGGCGGGAGGGGCCATTTTATAAAAATCCGACTTAACATCGAAGAAATAATATTAAAAAATAATGGTTTAACCTAGATAACTAATTGCTTGCTGATTTTCAAAGCCAAATATCCGCTTCTTAATATCCTTTTTAAATTAGGTTCCTATGTCAAACAGTTTTTCAGAAAATTAATGCCAAAGTTAAAATTTGGAAAAAAAATGCTGAAAAAAAATTTGTTGTTGCAATTTTTTTTAAATTACGGTATTAAGTATAAATTTCCACTTTTCTCGGAAACTACAAGACATAGATCCTTCCGGTTTGAAGCATTATCTCTAGAATTGATTAGGGAATTTTATGGTCGGAAAAAAATTTATACTTAATACCGTAATTTTTAGAAAAAATTGCGACCAACAATTTTTTTCGTAATTTTTTTTCCAAATTTTAACTTTGGCATTAATTCTTTCAAAAACTGTTTCACATAGGAACCTAATTTAAAAAGGACATTAAGAAGCGGATATTTGGCTTTGAAAATCAGCAAGCAAAAGTTATCTAGGTCTAACCATTATTTTTTAATATTATTTTTTTCGATGTTAAGTCGGATTTTTATAAACCTCCCGCCTAAACGGGGGGAAATTGACCCCACCCCCTCCCATTCGATTTTTTGCTTGTCTCGACCCATCCTACACGCCCTAGTCTTTTGAGCCCTCTTATGCGAAACACCCTGTATATCAGTTTTCATAGAATTAGGTGATGTTTGTAGAGCGCTGTAAAAATGCGAGTTGAGAAGTAGAAAAGCATGTCTGAAATATTTGAGAGCACATTTTCGAATTTATTTCTCAAAACTAAACCGCAGCTTTAACCATGAATATACTGCTATACGAATGCGCAGACATTTCTGCGCAATGACCAGCGAAAAGGTTGTGAATGTACATTAGAGATTGCATTTTTTACCCTCTATTGAAAAGTTTTCGAAGTTTATTGTTACATAATTGAAAACAGTGAGAGAACAACATAGGGAGAGAAAATTATAGAGAGGGCGTTAATTTCGAATTACGATTTCGCTCTATGCAACAAAAATTTGTTACTGCATCCCTCTCGCTTCCACTGGATGCTACTGGGACTGAACTAGGAATTGTTTTCTATATTCATTAATATACATAACCTGGCTTTGTCTAAAACATATATGTCACTTGCCCTGTCAAAATCAACAAGAGACAAACAAAGTGCATTTTATTCTACGTTAATAATTAGGATTGTGAAAACTATCTGCAAGATGAATGGAAACCGTATTTTACTTCGGGCTAATGCGGCACTGTCATTCGCTGAATTTGTGAGAAAATGGCGCCATTTCAGCCAACCTGGTTTAATTACTGTTACTATTCTCCAAATTAATTGTTTCCAATCATGAAAAATGTTTGCCGGGATTCATATGTACATTTATGTCAAATCAATTGTAGAGATAAAGCCTATTTTTGCGGATTTTGGACAGATCATATTTCGTAAACGGCTTAAAAAGTTTAATTTCCGATCAGAAAGGAGTTTTATACATCTTTACATTTAATCACATATAATTATATAATAAATATCGAATTTTAGAAAACCAAATGAGCATACACTAACCTGAAGAGCATGAGCTGATTTACATTTAAGAATAGCAGGTTTGTTTTTGAACACATAAGCACTCTCAGGTTCAATTAGGAATACTGGAAGCGATAGCACTCCATTAGTCGCATAACTTGCTGCACCGAAATTATCCAATAATGTATCAACTGACTTTCCACCGAATTCAAAACTATTCATTTTAATACTTTTATTATGATTAATATTATTAATACCCCCACCAAATTGCTCTCTATTTTTTGTGAAATTATTATACAGAGACTTATCCAATCCATTATTCGATTCCAATTGTTTAAACTGATCGATTACTTCTCTGTACTTCTCTGTGTCTGTTTCAAAGTATTCCAATCCTTGAAATTCTTCTTGACTCTCCAATTCTGAAAAATGTGGTGAATTTCGTTTAAATTTTGTCTCTGTATAAATACCTTCCATCTTATCTACAATGAAAGGTTTTGTATTTTTAGACGGCAGTATTGAAGAGGCAGCATTTTGCACACTGAGTTCTTTCATTTCCGATGATTCTAAAGAATTACTTATAGCAAGTTCAATTAGATCCATTAAACTCAAAAAGAGCCACAGGAAACAGGTGATCCTACTTCGTGCGGCATTCATTCCAACGGAACCTACTAACCTTTAAACTAGGTATTGGAACGAATTGGAATAATATAGAAAATTTTTTGTGAATCGTGATAGAAAGTGATCATGACATGTGCTGAAACGATACAAATATAGTCATATATTAACAATAATGTAAACTCTCATATTAATAAATAAAATTTTATAATTATCAGAATTCTATATTAATTTGAAAAGATTAATATAATTAATTTGTAGACATTTCCATTAAATTTTACACTATTCATTAAAAAATTTTTTAACACAGGGTCCGCTCAGGTTTGCGGGACCACAGGACGACCCTCCCCAACTCTCCAGGGCGGGCAAGTCGACTTCTATCTCTACGCGGTGATCCCTGGTAACAGGGTCGTCTCGGCTCTAAGGTGTAACTGAGACTTCTTGGGCTGACAGAAGCGGCGACTCCTCCTTTTATCCCCTGTGTCCTCCCTTTACCTGGACCCATACTTCCGTTCCATTCTTCCTCCTTTTTGTCTCGCTGGGATTAAGGTGTTAGACGACCCGTGCCGATAATTAACCTGGCTGGGGGCCCAAGCAAATAGCCCAGTTGCGAACGGAGTATTCGGTTACCTGGCGCCCACCGGATTCTCTCTGTGAACGTTGACCTTAATTGCCCATTACTCGTTGGACCAAAAACAGACAACATATTAGGTCATTAAGTATGAAATGTCCGATTTTGAAACGAAAGTTTAATTTATTTTATCTCCAAAAAGAAGCAATGTGATTAATCAAAATATCCGCCTAAGCTATCGATGGCGTTTTGCCATTTTAACGGTAACTTTTTTATGCCTGCAGCGAAGAAGTCTGCGGGGCGAGAGGCAGTAAAATCCGAAAAGGCATCTTTCACAGCTTGTTGAGAACTCAAGGATTTTCCTTGTAAGAACTGATCCAATGCCTGGAATAATTGGTAGTTCGTTGGTGCAAGGTCTGGTGAATACGATTGGTGACAGCGAATTTCCAAGCCTAGCTCCTGTAATTTGAGCGTTGTTCGAGCGACATGTGGTCGCGCGTTGTCTTGTAAGAGGATTGGACGGTCCCTATTGACCAATCTAGGCTGTTTAATGGAAAGCTTTCTCATCATCACGTCCAACTGATTGCAGTAGACATCTGCCTGTTATGGATTGACCAGGTCTCATAAAGCTGTAATGGATAATTCCGTAGCTGAACGTTTTCGATTGTCGAATAAGATCCATTTTTCATCAACCGTTACAATGCGGTGTAGAAAAGGTTCGATTTTATACCGTGAAAGTAAAAAAAGGATAGCTTCGAAACTATTTATTTTTTGACGCTTGCGTAACTCATACGGAATCCATCAGTCCAGCTTTATAACCTTACCAACTTGTTTTAAGTGATCCAAAATTGTTAAAATAAAAACGTTGAACCTTGCTGCTAGGTTCACGCGTAATTTGAGACGTATTCAATTGAGACAGATTATCATTATCCTACTTGGGCTAAAATCACCAGAACGAAACTTATCAAACCAACGCCGTAAGGTCCAATGATTAGCTGCACCTTCCCCAAACACTTCATTGATGTTTCGAGCTGCCTGTGATGCATTGGTTCTCCGACAAAATTCATATTCGAAAATTACCCGCATTTTTGACCTTTCCATTGTCTTATGAGAGCTACTCCATATCAAAACATTTAAAAATCTCTTTGTCGGCATAGCGGATCTCTCCGGCGAGGGGCCATTGGAGTAGACCCTGGAAACTTTCAAGGCCTGCCTGAAGGAGACGTTGGAGTCTCTGAATGGTGGAGGGGAAATCGGGATCGTTGGGAACGCCTTCCTTTGCCACTAGATGCAAGAATCAGCAGTCCAGGGGATGTCCGCGTCCGGACAGGCTTTATGCTTTGAAGGATGAAAGGGGGATTGGTGGTCTACGGCACTACCGAGACCGAAGAGACTATCCTCAGCAGGCTTTGCGGGACACCTCCCGCATACGAACATTGCGGGTGTGTCAGCTAAAGATTCGCAACAGTAGAGCAGCGGCAGCAATGATGCTGCGACACTTTGAGGAAGATAATCTGGACATAGCCTTGGTGCAAGAGCCCTGTATACTCCATGGTAGTATTAAGGGCCTATCTCGTAAAGGGACTAGCCTCTTTTTGCCGGTAGTCGATAGCACGAAACGGACCTGTGTATTGGTGAGAAGGGGTGTCCAAGCGATACTTATGACCCATCTATGTTCTCAGGACCTAACGGTCATGAGGATTGGAAGCGGCAATGGTTCCTTTCTGGTCGCATCTCCCTACCTACCATATGACTCAACAGAGCCGAGACCGTCTCTGGAGGTGGAGGTGCTGGTGAGATACAGTGTGAAGCGGTAGGTGAATGTGATTACAGGTTCGGATGCTAATGCTCACAGTACAGTGTGGGGTGCTCCAACGATAATGGCAGAAATGAGAATATTCTCGAATTTGAGAGTAAATTTAACCTGCAAATTGTAAACAGGGGGGGACTTTTGTAAACTCAATACGAAGTGAAACTCAAGAAGAAGTTATTGACCTATTATTATTACCCTGGCAAGTCTCGGAATGTTAGAGAGACTATCGCACTGGAGGGTCTGGAACAGGCTAAACACCATCGGGCCGTTCGGTTCGATGTCGCGTATGGACTGAGACGGCGGCGAGGAAGTAGGTTAACAAGAATCCAAAGGAACACGGATGGTAATTTGTACCAGGATGTTCTGAAGGGATCTCTGACTGGGTTGAACAGAATGCCCAGGAACACAGCAGAAGTAGAGATCGAGGTGAGGAGGTTAAACTCTGCCAAGATCTCTGCGTATGAAAGGGCGAGCCCTCGGACCATGGTGGAGGAAGAAGACTCTGTTCCCTGGTGGAACGAGGAACTAGAATCCATGAAGAGAGAGACGAGAACGGCCTTTAAGCGGTACATGAGGCACAAGGACACAGTGGCTTGGGCTGATTATAAGGAAAAGAAGAAACAGTTGAAGAATACCCTTCGCAAGAGGAAGAGGCAGACGTGGAGGGACTTCTGCACCAATACGAAGGATATCTCTGATGTATGCAAACTACATAAGCTGATATCAAAGGATCCAGGGTCCAAGATGGACTCATCCGTAACAAAGATGGAGTCCTGCTGGAGACACTGGAAGAGTCTATCCAAGAGACAGACACTTTCCTGGAAGCATCGGAAACACTGGGGCCTGGCCATCTGTGCGTAGGTGGTATTACAAGTCGGAGAGGACCGAGGCGGAAGGGATAGTGACGAGGAACGGGATAAGAAGTGCGTTGATGACGTTCTCCCCGTTTAAGACTACAGGACCGTACGGGATATTCCCTGCTATGCTCCAGTGGGGCCAGGAGTAGCTGCTCGAGCGATTGAAGGGAGTATTCGTGGCATGTCTGGCAATGTTATGTGCCTGCTACTTGGAGGGAGGGAAGAGTGGTATTCCTACCAAAACCAGGAAAAAAGGAAAATGGACCTCCGTGTAGGAGGCCAAATCCTTTAGACCGGTCTGCCTTACCTCTTTCGTCTTAAAGACAATGGAGAGGGTCGTGGTGGACTATCTAGGGGGAACTGTATTTTGGGAACGTCCTCTAAGTAGATTTCAGCACGCATATAGAGCGGGGAGATCTACGGAGACCGCCCTCCACGACCTGGTCGGGGTGGCGTAAAAGGAACTGATTAATGGAGGCATCGCTATGACCACTTTTATGGACATAGAGGGTGCTTTCGATAAGATCTGTCTCGAAGGATTGACATTAGCCCTGGAGGCCCGTGGGCTCAACCAGGTCGTAATTAACTGGAATGAATTCATGTTGCGCCACAGGGCTGTAAATCTGCAATTGGGAGTCATACGCTAAGAGCGATAGTGACGAGAGCATGTCCCCAGGGACGGGTGTTATCACCAATCCTTTGGAACATCACTGTTGACTCCTTGCTTCAACGGCTGGACTCAAGGTGCATACATACAATTGGATATGCAGACGACATAGCGGTGATGGTGAGAGGGAAATATATTAACACCATGCGGGACATAATGCATGGGGGCGCTCTCCACAGTAGAGGGATGGTGTAGAGAGCAAGGCCTCATCATCAATGCTACTAAGACGGATATGATCCTCTTCACAAGGAAGAGGAAAATTCCGAACTGGATCCCTCTAAGCATTTTCGGATCCGGAATCAACACCTCCCGAAGGGTTAAGTACCTAGGAGTAATCCTAGATAGCAAACTTACCTGGAAGAAGCATGTGTTGGAGAGGATTAGGAAGGCAAAGGCGGTGCTCTTTCAGTGCAGAAGAGTGTGTAGCCTTCGATGGGGTATATCCCCAAACAAGGCACACTGAATCTACACTGCTATGGTTAGCCTCTGTTTAACTTATGGCTCAGTTATCTAGTGGCATAAAGCAGACCAGATAACGAAAAAGGCCGAGCTGGACAGGGTTCAACGACTGGCATCGCTCTGGAGGCGATTGTCGAGTTGCTGCCATTAGCCTTATTTATTAAGAGGACGGCAGCGCTGGCGGCAATGCGCACGCGCAGGAATGCTGTTTGGCGTGAAGCTGACTTAACAGCGACTGGACACGGTCGCATTATCGACATTTTCTGTGCATGTTTGCATGCTTATGGATGATATGCAGGGTGCGAATCATCGATAGGTGGCACAACACATTGATCGCAGACTGCATGATGAATGCAGCAAAAGCATGCCCTCAAAATCTTCACGGATGGATCACTGATAGATTCAAGGGCAGGTGCAGGTGTTTTCTCTTCGGAGTTGAACTTCGGCTGTAAACTCCATTTAGGGAAATACGTTTTCGTTCTCTGATACATGCTCTGGATCACTTAATTGGCGATCAAGAGCTAAATAGCAGAACCCTGTTAGAACTGGATAACCAGGCGATTAGTGATAGTTCTTAGCCCAGAGATTTTACAAAGGCAATCACTATACATTAAACGGCTTTTCAAATGGACGTGGCTTTCGTATGGCTTCAAAAATTCCCCTCAAAAGATAGTCTACGTTTTATCATAAAAATATGTTTCATTCCCAAAATTCGAACGAAAACCATATGGTTTTGAGAGCAATAAAAATTTTTTTACTTCAAACATTTTTATTATATTTCAGCAGGCAAAATAATGAGCTTTGAAGAAAAATTAATAACAGAAATTCGTGGACATGAATGTGCTTTCAATTAAAACAAGCCACATAATATGGACCAGTGCCACAATTTTAAGTACATAGTTTGTCAATAATTTCAAGATATTTTTATGTTTCTGTTCATAAAATTTCTTTTTTTTTGTAAACGTAAACAAACGATAACAGGTGTTGATGCCTGAAGCTTTGTATTTTGTTCCGACTTCAAAAAACCGCCGAAAAAGCAGAAAAGAGAGTGTTCATAGTAAAAAATTTTAGTAACTTGAAGATCGGAATCTTTTCCACTGTTACTTATAAGTGCTAGAGATCGTTTTACTGTAAAAAATATTCCTCTCTTAAAGGATAAATAATATATCAATTAACAGCTTCATAATGCATTTTTAAACGCAAACTCAAACGCAATGCGTTCCAAATGGTATAAATTAACTTTTTCGAGTAGGCTGCGTTTGAGTTTTGAAGAGAAACACAAACTTCAGCAAACTATTCGTAGTCTTGCAGACTTCCGCTGTTTGCAGACCCATTAGAATTAGTATGTATGAAGCATTTTCAGCATTTTTACAATACAATACGATACAATTTCGTCCACATTCTTTGTGCTCTTCGCTTTTTTGCAACGGACAGCTACCAGCTAAGTGCAGGTCAAGATTTCTTTTGTTCGATGTTACAAAGTAAAGTAAGTCAGTGCATAAGCGAAGTGACAGAAATTCTGAACGATATATGTTGCACACATATAAATTTCCCATCAGAGGAGTCATCAATTGGCGTAAAACGTAACTTTTTTGAGCAGGCATCGTTCCCTGGAATCGTGGGTGCCGTGGATGGAAGTCACATTAGAATAATGCGACCAAACAGCGATATTGAGCAAGCTTATCGCTGCCGAAAAGGCGGGCATTCTGTGAATGTCCTAATCATATGTGATGCGAATTGCCTCATACGATACGTGAATGCAAAATTCCCAGGGACGTCGCATGATGCGTATATATGGAGGCGTTCTTCAGTTCTGTCCTATCTACGAAATTTACATTCACGCGGTATACGAAATATGTGGCTCCTAGGCGACAGTGGATTTCCACTTCAACCATGGTTATTGGTTCGCCAACAAATGAGCCTCAACGTCGGTATAACAGAGCACACAAAATGTCGCGGTGTGTAGTGGAGCGTTGTTTGGGGATTTTGAAGAGCCGATTTCGGTGTTTATCAAGCCAAAATGTGTTATGCTACGATCCGGCAAGAGTTGGAAAATTCATTAATGCGTGCTGCGTACTGCACAATGCCCTTACAAGACATAGGGTGCCATTTAACGAAGAATTCCTGCTTATAAATGACAATTCTGGAGATGAAAGTCCACTTCCCGAGGAACTACGAGAAAACGCTAGTGATGGAATGCTTGTCAGAGAACGTTTAATTGCTTCATATTTTTCAGAATAAAAATAACAATGGAATTCAATAATTATTTTTATTTATTTATTTGTAGTATTAGTTTTTCTAATTCATACATTTTATTTCTCCATATTTCTTCCTTCTGCAACTTTATTTCTTCCACCTCCAGCTTTCTTCGTTCCACCTCCAGCTTTCGCTCCTTGAACGCCAAATTGTTTTCCTGCATCCTTATTAATTCTGTTTCGATGCTGCCCGTATCGCCTCTTTTCCTCTTTCGCGCAGGCATAGGTGACGCCGCCAATGAAACCTATTGAAATTAGTTAGAAAGTCATTTACGATTCAATATATTAATTCCTTCACTTACTCCCTCAGAGCTGCCCGCAACGGGTTTCTCCTTTTCGAGGGCACCCGCTTCCGACTCACTTTCAATTGTGCACCAAAAATCCTTGAAATTAAAATTAAATTTTAAAAAAATTTTAACTGAAATTAAAAACAGTTAATCGTGATTCAGTGCATTCTTTTTGTCACTTACTCCATCGATCGCGAACACTTTTTCGACGAGATCGTCGCCTGCCACTTGCGCAGGTACCAAGAGGGCCAGAACACGCTCTTCAAAGGTCTGAAGTGGCTTGGTTTGTAAGGGCCCGTTTATGCCGCTTCGTTGGTAAGCCGCCCGACGCAGTGCCTCCCTTTCTTTTATATGTATTCTAAAAAAAGTATCACGTCAATTTCAATTCAATGTAATTCTTCATATACTTCAAGTAGAAACTTACTTTTGATCGCACCAAAATTTGCGCCACTGCTTCGGATCCTTCTTCGGTCCACCTAGGGCGTTCAACTGGACCGCAAGATCTTCCCATGTTTTTTTCCTCATTTGGGCGCCATCAACCGATTCGAATCTATAAAAACCACACATGTTCAAAGAATTTTCGTCTACATATGTATTTTCAACTTACTTGTCCTGAGAAAAAGGTATATTTTCTTCCATATAAGTAATAAGGAAGTCTCGTTGCTCCTCACTAGCTTTTTTAGATTTTTAACTCATAATAATGAGTTAGATTTTGAACTCATAATTTGAACTCCAAAAAGAAAAGTTTGCATTCCAAAAGAGACAGTGAATAAAAATTTTAAAAGTGTACACTTTTTTGACATTCAAATACACTTTACACACGAACGTAATCCGAATTCAGCGGTGTACACAAAAGTCGGTGTAGACATCAAAATTCACAGGAACGTAATACGCTCCCTGTTGTGCATTTTGATGTGACGCCTTTCAAACACAGCCATTTTGGAAATTGTAAAATTAATTTTTTACCATATGTAAACAAAGGTGGTGAAGTTTCACAAATATACAAACAGTAGGAAAAAAATGGAAGTTGGGTCCAGATGGATCAACAATACATAATGTTCAAACATATTAGAGAACAAATGATAAAATATAAATGCGACCATTGTGGAGTTACTAATTGTGTTTTTCTTGTTTTGTGAAAAGGCGAACCATTATGCATTTGCCACAAAAAATTGGCACAACGACTTTTTTATTCCAAATAAATATAAGAAATAAACCAATATTGGGTAAAATATGGAATCATACATTTATTATCATTATAAGGAACTGGGAGTTATGTTTTAATATATTTTGCACATATAAAGAATATAATATTTTTAATTATTTGTTTTGACGTTTCGAAAACCAAGCCCCGAAAAACAGATTTTGCATGCGGTCATGCGATAAATTTATTTTCGGCAAAGTACAAATTTCTTACAGCGAAGTACACAAACAAACAATCAAAATTTTAAAAATATTAAATATTGTCAGTGTCATAAGTGCAATTCGAAACAAAAAATTTTAAAAATGAAAAAACCAATCACTTCATTAAAAAAGAAAACTTAAAACATAGATTTATTGCAATAAAAAATAAAAAATCATAGAAAGGTGCGGTAAACATCAGAGAGCTCTTCGACGACTAGTCGCCAACGAATTTTTATTTAAGACTTCCCTGCTGCAGAGACTGCGGCAGAGAGAAACTAACAATTGTAATAATGTAATTATTTCGTTGCGTTTCTTTCTCGTTTTGTTTTGTGCTTTCCGTACTTTTCAAAGAATTGAGAGAGGAAAATCAGTAAACCTCTCAAACGCAATCGAAACGTGAAACCAAACGCAAGCGCAATTTTGTTGCAGAGCTTACGTTTTCTTTCAGAAATGTGTAGCCTACTCTTCTTGACACTCGGAAGTTCTGACGTTCACCTTTTTCTATGCGCTTCAGTACATATAAAAAGTGAATTTTATAACTTCCAACTAACGTGAATGCTAGAGTTTAATTGTTATACCTAGCCTTAGGTAAAAACCAGAGCCTGAAATTAGCTGTTATGCCAATGACCATTAGCAAAAAATTCAAGTTTTAGCTTTTATTTTAAAAGTTAGCTTTTATTCTAAAAGTAATAAGTTAAAAATTTTAAAAACAAATGTAAGAACAAATTTACTTTAGGGGTAAGAAGGGATTTTTATGACCTTTTTTACCGTTATTTTTGACCGATATTCTCTGAAATAGCTGCCCTTTTTAGGGCGTGGCCTCCGTTTAGGATTTATAGGTTGATGGTCGATTACGATCACACCATAAAAGTTGAATATTTATACCTAAAGCATATGAGATACAGTTACGTGCGTTGGTGAAGATATTATCAGTCTTCAATTTCGTTATACATACATTATTTTACCCATAGTTGTACAACAAAAAATGTAGAAGTTGTGAGCACTTTTATGTAATGTGGATTTCCCTTGAAAGTGGGTGGTTTTTTCGCAGAAAACAAAACTCAAACGCAGTACTCGAAAAAGTTAATTTATTCCATTTGGAACGCATTGCGTTTGATTTTGCATTTGCGTTTAAATATACATTATGAGGGTGTACGTTTATTTATATCGAGAAAAATAATTTGTGAACTAATAAGTAGTGAAATGGAAGATCTGAATGGAATTTTTGTGAATATTTCATTAAAAATATAATACAATTTATTTGTTTAATATAATATTTAATATAAAACAAGGCTTAAACATGTTTTGCTACACAATGCCCTATGTTGTTGTTTATCTTGTTGTTGTTGCTTTTGGCGTTGAATCCAACAACTCCAAAAAGGTGTGGCCTCTTCTGGTTTTATAGCCTTTTGAACTTTGAAATTTAACCACCTACATATATGTATCTCCTAATCTACAATACATATTGAATTGGTTTAGGTAAAAGGGATTAAAGATATATATTTATGGTTTAAAAGATTTTATCGAAAACCTTATGGTTTTAGAAGAAAGCGCCATTTAAGATTTTTCGTACTTTTTTCCAATTAATTAATTCTTTTCTAAGTAAAATGCATAATTAAGAAATGTAATTATTCCAATAATAATAAAGTAGCCTTCACCTTCTTTAGACATTTATGTGAGCATGATCGACCGAATTTAGGAGAAATCACAATCATACCAATAATATGGAGAGCTTATGACGGCACGTTAAGGCGGAACTTCCAGAGTTTACGCATAAAAAAAGATTTCTTCGTGGATATCTAACCATGCTTATGTTCAAAAGGCACTAAACATGCAGATTGTATGTATAATCCGTCAGAGGAAAGAAATTCGATAGATTCGTTCGTGAATCGTGTACGCTTAAGGAGAGTTCACACAGTCCATTTTCTGTTTACTCCAACTCCGCTTGTCAATTTCGGTTGTATCCATAATCGATTGGCTGCGCACATAAAAATGCAGAACCTACAAAGATGCTTCATGACAAACGAATTTCTCTTGAGTCAGTGCAGTTTCCTCCAGCCGTCCTTTTACCAATGGCACATTCTTATATGGTTGTTGTTGAATTATCAATGCCAAGGACCGTGTTTTCACCAGCTTGTGAGGCAAATATCTACTGCACCGACAAGGACAGGGAACGCTACAACTATCTGCTTCAACTAATCTTGCTCGAGAAGTCGTGCTTGAGCTTCTACCTTCAATCCAGATGTGTTGATTATTACTTACATTACTTTGTGTTGAGCCTGCAGTAAGAGTTTTGAATCATCTGCAGTAGTTTTATCATGTATTGTTTCTCCTGGCATGTCTTCATAATCTGCGTAAAATGAGTTAACTTATTTGTGTTATTATTAAAATTACACTCAGTCTTACCATACCTTAGGTTCGTGCATTAGAGTACTCAAATACTTTTCATTCCAGATATCTTCTGTTGCTTTAATCAGCTTAACTTCTTCTTATGCTTATTTCATCACTTTACTTATTTTGTAAACAATTGAAAACAATAATTTCAATAATAAATGAAACTGTGGTGAAACACGAAACAGTTGATTTTTTCCACATACTGTATGACAGAAAACAAGAACAACAATATGGTAGTTCTCACGTATAGTGTACATGAATTCATCAGATCATAAAAAATAGACGTCAAACCGATTTTTGAGGCGGCGTATGCTAGTGTCCCATCTCTTAATCTCTGGTTTACAGACTCGGTTGTGAAAATTTACAAACTGTCGTTTTATCGGACATATCGGTGTTTTGAGTGTATTAGTAGAGCTTTTGATGTTTTTAGAATTGCCACACACTTGCCTTCGGGTGTTTATAAACCGTGCACGTTTTGTACGTGGTTTTATTCCTATCAAAATGCAATGTGATGTCTTCTCTATAAGAACACTTCTCCGACAAGGCACCACCGACAAACACGGAGCCCGACTCCGAGTAAACAACAGAAAACGGACTCTGTGTGTACGCTCCTTTACATCGCACTTTTGCTTCGACAGCGGCAAGTTTTTATTTTTTTCTTTTCCCACGAGCTCATATCATTTTAATAAGACGCCGATACTAAAGTCGTCGACGACTTGCTATATGTTTACAGCAAGAGTCTTCTAAAAATATGATTAATGATAATATGGATATTACACGAAATAAAAAAATTATAACAGAATAGTCTTAGAACCTAAGATATTTTGTCAACAATTTACATATATTAAAAAACATCAAAATTGGGAAAGAAATGGTAGTACAAGCTCGCGCCATTACGTACGATCAAGGTCGAAACAAAAGAAACGATCTTAAGTAGATCCAAATTTCAGCCATATATTTTGAACAAAGGTTTAAAAACATATCTTCTATTTGATCCACCTAATTTATTTCATAACATTTTTATTTTGACAAGTCGTATTAATCAGGATCCCTTAGAAAATACATTGTCATATTTATGTGCTAATTGGTGGTCATTGGTCAAAATACTTCGGTATATGAATTTAATTCCATTATATCTTACAAAATATATTCGCTGAAATTCTTACAATTTAATACAAACTTGAATTGCATTCTTATAATCTACAAGAAACTCTACTTTCTTGGCATTGAGATAATTATATTGGTTATTTATACATTTTACTTAGGAAAAAATCAATGAAAAAAAACAACGAAGTTGGGCATTTTGTACGGATGTAAATCTGTTCCAATAGTGATTACATTAAAATATGCCCGAAGTGTGTTCTTGTATTATTCTTGAAGTGTATTCTTGGCTTAAATAAGGCGTTTGTCGACCCCACCGATGTTGTTGTTTTTGGTGCTGAACCCAACAACAACAATTTTTACTGCTCTCTTGTCGTTTCAGAGTTATAGCTCTTGGAAGTTTGAAAAGTTCAGTACTGTATCTCCTAAACCTTAGAAGATAACTATATTACAGTACCGCTCATAAGTATTCGAACGATTCATATATGTGCAATTTAGACCGATTTAAAAAAAAAGGAAAGCAATTTAATCGAGTTTTGGCACACACTTGTGTGCCTTACGATATATTTATTTAAAAAAATTACAATAACAACAAATAACACAAAAAATGTGGTCCCTATACACTCACATCTATATAACCGCCTTTTGCCTTAATAACTGCCTTACATAATCTCGCTAATTTTACTAAAGTTTCAGGCCTGATCTCGCCCCAAGATTGAAATAATTCTTCCAGAGGTCTTCCTTAATTGTAGGATTTAGAGCAGTGCTGGCCAAAACTTATACAATCATATTTTGCGCATGTGTGAAGCGTTGAGAGAGGTTTCTTTGCGGAAAAATTCTCTCTGCGCGGTACACTGAGAAGATTGTTGTTTGGGGGTTGTTAAACTTTAAATTATGCAAATGATTTTGCAATGAAAATGCGCGTCCCACCTTTTTATTGCAAATCATGCATTGCGGTTCGCCTAAAAAATTTTTAAAGAAAAAATAGTGATTCTCCCATTCCTTATTAAACATTTTGCTCAGTGCAATCATAAAATAGTCTGGTGCGATCTTGCTTGCTTGAAGTCTGCACGTCGACTGACTCACTTGATACGAACGATCGCTAGTGTCGGTGTGAAAACCCGACGACTTTTGTCGTGTACATGTGAATAGCCGAGAGAAAAAATTAGCACGCGTGCCTATGGCGTGGCCAGCACTGATTTAGAGCTTTAGCCTTTCTGTCCAGCTCGTTCCACAAAAGTTCAATGAGAGATAAATCCGGTGATTGTGGTGGCCACACTATGCGTTTCAAGATATTCTTGCCTTCCAGATTTTGTAAAAATGATCTGCACAAACGTGAAGAGTACTTCGGAACATTATCTTCTTGAAAAGTGAATCCTTCACCTATAATTCTAATTCCTGAAGGCACAGCATGTTTTTCTATTATCCTTCTTTGTTTAGTTTTTCGATGATTGTGACAAGGTCGCCGGTGGATCCTGCACCGAAACATCCCTAAATCATCGTGTTTCCTCCTCCATGTTTAACTGTAGGCACGATACAGCCATCAGACATCCGCTCTCCGATATGTCGACAAACAAACACACGCCTGTTGAACCCGAAGATTTCAAACTTGGACTCATCAGTCCAAAGCACATTTTTCCATTGCTCCAACGTCCAATCTTTGTGTGTCTTCGCCCATTCCAATCGCTTTTTCTTATTTGCAGACCGAAGTAAAGGCTTCCTCGCTGCTATTATTCCTGACAAGCCAGCTTCCTTCAGACGTCTTTTTACTGTGGAAACAGATATGGGATTTGGGCGGTTGCAGTTTATCTGGCTGGTGATATCGGGGGCCGTTAGACGTCTGTTCTGTTTGCTCTGGACTACAATGAACTTATTATCTCCTGCAGTCGTCTTTCTCTTTCTGCCGGAACGATTTCTGTTGGCAACACTGCCGATATCTTACTGTTTTTTAACAATGGCCCAAGCAGAACTCTTCGATATCTTTAAACGAGCAGCAATCTGCTGGTAGGAATAGCCTTCTTCGCGAAGAGAACAAACCACAGAACGTTTCTCAATAGACATTTCTTGTCGTTTTGGCATACTTGTGCTGCTTTTTTGACTTTTCAGGACGATATGCAAATTACAATTAATGTCCGAGAAAATTCAGTCCTGGTATTTAAAGGAATTGGGTACGAATTCAGGTAACTAAAAAATTTAGTTCCCAACACCCAACAGATAAAAAACAAGACCATAAAAACCGTTTGCAAATCGCCAATATTGACAGGTAGTCATTAAAAGATTGTTGATGAAATTTTCTATAAAGTCAATTTCGGACAATATGCACCTGTGCCACAACAAAAAAGGGTTAAGGTTTTTAGGTTTCTCCCAAAAAACCACAGAGACGTCATAAAATCGAATTTAATTTCCAATGAATTCTACTGATTCCGAAAAATTCTGAATTTTAATGTCGTTCGAATACTTATGAGCGGTGTATATTGATATTGCTGGAAAGGTAATTGAATTATCTGTCATTTATGTTATATAATATTTTGGCTTTAGTTTCTTATTATTGCCATAATTATATGGTTTAATTATACATTATACTTAATAATAAAAAATTAATGAATGGAAAAATAGTATAAAAATCTAAAATTTCATTTTGCTCCAAAGCTGAACAGTTTCCGACAAAAGATTATGGAACAGATTACTGTCTTCCCGAAAAGGCCCATCGAATTGTTATTTTTGTTGTTGTTGTTGTTTGTGATGGAGACACCAAAAACAACAAAAACATCCGTCGCTCTCCCCTACTTTCAAAGTTATAGCCCTTTGAAATTTGAAATTAGTATCCCTATATCTTCTAAACAATAGAAGATATCCGGTATGGATATATACCGTTAGAAACGTAAGTTAAATACCTTTCATTTATGTAAAATAAGATTTTACAAACAAATGCATATTTTTGGAGAAAACGCGATTTTATATTTGTACTATTTCCGGCCCATTAATAAAGTAAAACAAGTCATTAACCCACATAATTGTTCGGAAAATAACGAAGTAGAGGTCAGTAGATTTATTTTAGGGCGTGTATGCGTCCTCCGGCCTTCGGCCTACGGCCGCGCTTTTTGATTATAACCCTCAGTATGTCAAACACCGGCTACGCAACAGAATAGTGTTTTTCATAACAATATTTCATTTTCTTAGCTTTCTCCTAAAATGCTGATGTCTCCAAAAATATGGATTTCTCGGTAAAATTTTACTTTACATAAATGAAAGGTATTTAACTTACGTTTCTAACGGTATATATCTATACCGGATATCTTCTATAGTTTAGAAGATATAGGAGTACTAATTTCAAATTTCAAAGGGCTATAACTTTGAAAGTAGGGGAGAGCGACAGATGTTTTTGTTGTTTTTGGTGTCTCCATCATAAACAACAACAACAACAAAAACAACAATTCGCTGGGCCTTTTCGGGAAGACAGTAATTTAAGCCAAGATTATTTTACATAAATGACAGATAATTCAATTACCTTTCCAGCAATATCAATAACATATAGGTATCTTGTAAGGTTTAGGAGATACTGGCCTGAACTTTCCAAACTTCAAAGCGACTCTGGAACGAAAAGAGAGCAGTAAAATTTGTTGTTGTTGCGGTCAGCACCAAAAACAACAGCAACAATAACAACATCGGTGGGTCGACAAGCGCCTTATCTGATCCGTATTCTTTATCATGTTTTGAGCTAGGATTTTGATTAATTTTGTAAAGAATTGTAGATGATGGTGTTGTGTATGTTATGTTTGGCATAATTTATATTATTCCATAATCACGGAACTTATATATACATACATACATATAAAGCAGTTCTCGTGGACCAATAAATGTTTGTTCTAATTGACGTTTATATAATTTTTTCACAGAATTATCAGTGTTCTAGAGATTATAGGTAAAACCGCTTCTTTTAAACAATATCCGTTAATTGGTTCAAGAAAAGTATTCACATAACTCACAAGTGCCTATAATTCACTCTTATTACATTGATATTAAACATAGTTAAAGCACCAGATGCAAACAATTGTTTATTTAACACCATGCTGAAAGTATTGCAGGGAAACGTTAGATACTGTAGCAACGTTCAACTAGTTCACTGATTTCAGATGTTTTTCTAATCCTATGTTTCGTATGAAAACATTGTGCAGTTACAAACAATAGTCTTATCATATCAAGATTGATAGAAAACAGGATTGCCACACACGCAGGTGTGTTATCCTTTTCGACAGCGTTGTTAAATGACGTCACAGGTGCCTGGTGCTAAGCTGTAACCAAAGACTAGAACTGGAAACTCTCATTTCATGAGCGAGCTCAAGCAAATGCCCGTCCGCGTGTTCACGTACTGTGTATGTCAATTTTATGGTGAAATTATTTCCTTGTTAGGGTGTGTGTCAATTGGTTACTTTTTACTAGTGGTAAGTAATGTTGAAATAAATTTACTCTGGTGAGTAAAGTTTTGTTCTATTTGCTGTGCCAATCCATGGATGAAATTTTGACAGACAAAATTTTGAGTTTCAAGATTGTCTGCAAAATTAAACAAAGAATTATGCATAGAATATCAAAAAAAGTTTTTTCCTTTGTTACTAGCTATTATATTAAAAACACAACATCTTATAATAATAATAATATAAGTTTTCCTAATTTTCTTTTCAATTTTGAAATACTCGACGTTGAAGAGAATATTCAACGGTTGTCAAAAATTTACCTAGCCCTCAGGGCTACATAAAATTTTGACGTTTAAATTCACCTCACTCGCGTCAAAATTTCTTTTTCTTGTGTCAAAATTTTCTATATCGAGGAAAAAGTAACCAATTGGCACACACCCTTACAAGCTAAAACCGTCTGTTCGAAAGCTGATAACTGAAAAGGTAAACCGTTTTGATTTATTACCACGCCGTCTCAAAATGATGGGGTGAGTTAGTGGTACGAATCAGAGATAATGAGATAGGACACTTCGAATTCGCTGTTTCAATACATATGCATTTTGCTGAAATTTCACTAAACCTATGACAAAAAAACGTGTGCGTTGTCCTCTCATGTGTACTTCGCCGCACAAAATCGTGTGCTTTGTCCTATCATGTGTACTTCGCCGCACGAAGTGTACTTCGCCGCAGTATCACATGCACGCATGCAATATTGATTTTACGGGGTGTCTTTTTGCAAACGTCAAAAATATATTTAACAAAATAAACTTTTGCTTATGCTCAGATTATATACCTAAGATATCTACCAGTTCCTTATAATTATAATAAATGTATACTTTCAGATTTTACATAGTATTTGTTGATTTATTTGTTTATATTTAATTGGTATAAAGTTGTCGTTGTGCGAATATTTGGCTGTCAGTGCAAAGTTGTTCGAATTTTCACAAAATAAATTAAGATTAGTAACTCCAGAATGGTCGCATTTATATGTTTTCATTTATTTTCCAATATATTTGAAAATTATCTATTGTTGATCCAATTGGGGGACTTAAATTCCCTTTTAGCACCTACTGTTTGTATATTTGAGAAGCTTCACCACCTTTGTTTACATATGGTGAAAAATTAATGGTGCTAACTTTTTCTTCCAAATGCATAGTTGTTCGCCTTTCCACTAAAAAAATTACGATTACTTACTCCAGAATGGTCATGTTTCTTCCTAGGTTGGACAGTATTTATGCAGTAATTAAGAAGAAATTAATATAGCATCATTTATAATATATTTAATTATGTATGCATGTAATAACAATTTTTACTTTATATATACACATGTTATATTTAAGCCGAAACCACAATGGCGCGTTAGGTCGGTCGCGCTTTGACAGATATTATTGAACACACGGAATCTTACGAGGCAATTCACAACAAGACCTCAGGCGTTATATCGTAAATTTTTCCGTATCACGTAAATCTCGTTCAAACGCACTAGTTGGTTCTACTTCAACTAGGTCTGGCGTTTGACATTTCAATTCAAAAAAAATGTAATGAAGAAATAATAAAATATAGAAATGCTAATTAAGATAGATAGTTTTATTTGCTCAAGTGTTAATTTCGTCATTTTCGTCATGAATATCCACGTTTTTTTAGTGCAGTACGCATCGTCATTTAGCTTTATAAAGTTGTGCAATATAACTGCAACTTTTACAACGCGCTCTACACTAGTTGGAGCCATAACCAAGGTATTTTGAAGAGTTCAACAGTGCTTAGTAGAATTTGAGCACGACCTATCTAACGCGCCATTGTGTTTTAGAAAATGAAACTCGAGCGTCGTGGAAGATTTTATCGTAAAGTTTTTGTAAAGTCTATCAAACGCCGATCAAAGCGCGACCGACCTAACGCGCCATTGTGGTTTCGGCTTAAATCTTATGGCATGAAATTGTATAGATTGACTTAAAAACGTTCTAATCATATATGTTTTCTGGTCGCAGCAGAGTCAGCAGTATTTTCTGGTCGTGTTGACACTGTTTTGTTTGCATTTGGCAAATATGTACCTTAAAACGGAACTTAACACTACATAATGAGTAGCTGTAGCAAAGCCGATCTGCGGTTAAAGAAATTTTAATCATATTTGATTATATGTAATTTATAAATACCAACCTAATTTTTCAAACTGTCTATCCGTAAACATCATTCCAAAAGCCGACATGTGATTGGAAAAGTTCCTCATTGCCATATCCTAACAACGGTAGGGTAATAACGTGCCTCCTTCGTTCAAATGGTTGTCACGAGCGTAGATGACACTGTCCAGCATGCCTTCGAACAACACAAAGTAATCCAACTATTCAGAAAACAAGAGAACATGTTAACAAACATCGTAAAACAACATTAACATTATTAAAACATATTTGATGCGCTTAATATAATAATAGCTTACCTTGCAATAGCAATTTATTTATTATGTTTAAATAATTTCGTAATTATCAATACCAGCGACCGTGTTTGCACCAGATTGTGAAACAAATATCGACAGCATCGACAGGGAACGATGCTCCATTCCAATGATGCTTCCATTTCTCCCCTTCTTGTTGGAGAATTCATGCTTGGGCTTCTACCTTAAATATGAAGCAAATAAGAATTCAGTTTTTAATCCAGATATTTACATTACCGTGTGTTGAGCCTGCAGTAACAATTTTCCATCTTCTGCAATAGTTTTACAATCTACTGTTTCTCCTATATATCTTCTGCGTACAATGAGTAAACTTATTATCTTTATTACAATTACACACGATTATCCAAGGTTCGTGCTTTAGAAGAGGTCTCAAATATTTTTCTTACTATAAAATACTTCTGCTGCTTTAATCAGCGTATTTATTGGCTTACTTAATCAGTTTTTGTTATATTGTAAACAGTTGCAAGCAATAATTTTACTACATGAAAACGTGGTGAAACATGAAACAGCTGTTTCTTTTCAACATACTGAAAGACAGAAACCAAGAACAACAACATGGTAGCGCTCACGTATAGTGTACATGATGTCAACAGATCATAAAAAATAGACGTCAAACCGATTTTTGAAGCGGCGAATTCGAAGTGTCCTATCTCATTATCTCTGGTACGAATACCAACGACACAACTTTATTATTTCTTTGGTTTTTAAGGGTGTGTGTCAATTGGTTACTTTTTACTAGTGTAGGGCTGCCATACGTCCCGGTTTTCCGGGACATGACCCGGTTTGAGCGCCTGTGTCCTGTGGTCCCGGCTGGCACTTAAATTGTACAGGTTATTGCATATTGTTATAACTATGGACGTGTTACGAAAAAATATATGCTATAAATGAATTATGTTTAAAAATTCATTTTAATAAAGAATTATTTAACCAAAATAATAAACAAAAATAGTAAGCAAACTTCACGGTACATATATATTTATTTGTTTATGTAAATAATAATTAACAATACATGTGTATTTCGGAAATATTTATTATTTACTTTTACGTATTAAAAGTATATTCAATAAGGAAGCTGTGAATTGCCTTTTCCTTTACACATTGAGAAAATGAAGGAATTATATCCATGGATAAAAATTCGTATAGCGTATTTCTCATATGTTTTTCCATTCGGCTTATCTATGTGTACCGGTCTTTATTTGAATATTTATGGCAACCCTATACTAGTGGTAAGTAATGTTGGAATAAATTTACTCTGGTGAATAAAATTTTGTTCTATTTGCTGTGCCAATTCATGGATGAAATTTTGACAGAAAAAAAATTTTGAGTTTCAAGATTGTCTGCAAAATTAAACAAAGAATTATGCATAGAATATCAAAAAAGGATTTTCCTTTGTTACTAGCTATTATATTAAAAGCACAACATGTTATAATAATAATAATAATATAAGTTTTCCTAATTTTCTTTTTCAAATAATTTCATTTCATTTCATTTCATTTTCAAATAATTTTGAAATACTCGACGTTGAAGAGAATATTCAATGGTTGTCAAAAATTTACCTAGCCCTCAGGGCTACATAAAATTTTGACGTTCGAATTCACCTCACTCACGTCAAAATTTCAGTTTCTTATGTCAACATTTTCTATATCGAGGAAAAAGTAACCAATTGGCACACACCCTAAGTAAACTAAATATCAGAGATAATGAGATAGGACACTTCAAAATCGCCGCTTCAAAAATCGGTTTGACGTCTATTTTTTATGAGCTGTTGAATTCATGTACACTATGCGTGAGAGCTACCATATTGTTGTTCTTGTTTTCTGCCTTACAGTATGTTGAAATATCAGCTGTTTCATGTTTCACCACGGATTCGTTTAGTTATGAAATCAGCTTGGCTAGACGCAGCATCATTTATACGGTTTCACTACTGGTATGTCGATACCATCGGTGGCTACACACTGTGGTTTCTCATTTGGTTTCACAAGTCGTAAACACGTGATGCCAAAGTTTGTGTGAAATTGACTGAATATCGAAATGTGTGCCAGAGTGAGAGAAAATATGAACACGCGTTCGGCAAACTATGTTGCTCTTCTTTCGTTTGACAACTGCTTTCTTGTGTGCGTGCAAAGAAACTGAGAAGCAGGGTCTATTTTCAAAAATTCTCTACACTCGATACCAGAGTATAGACTTTTCTCTTTCTTCCTCATCTCTCTCTCCAGCGAACTGAGTGAAACCGCTTTTAAAAGATACTGCGTATAGCCAAGGCCATTGACTTTTAAAATATAAATTTCACCATATATAAACAAAGGTGGTGAAGTTTCCCAAACCTAAAATAGGAGGTGCGAACGGATGTTTGGTCCCCCAAGTGCATGAACAACGTATAACAATACATAATTTTCAAAAATATTAAAAACCAAATGAGAAAATATAAATGCGACCATTCTGGAATTATTAATCGTAATTTTCTTTGTCAAAAGGTGAACAACTATGCATTTGCAACGAAAAATTAGCACAACGACAACTTTATACCAAAGTAAAAATAAGAAATAAACAACCAATACTTGGTAAAATATGGAAGCATATATTATTACCATTGTACGGAACGGGGAGTTATGTTTTATATATATTTTACACATATAAAAAGGATAATATTTTTATTTATTTGTTTTGACGTTTCATAAACGAACCCCTGAAAAACAGATATTGCATGCGTTCATGCGATCAATTTATTTTCGGCGAAGTACAAGTTTTTTGCAGCGAAGTACAAGTTTTTCATTGCGAAGTACAAGTTTTTTGCACAAAATCACAATTTTTTATCGTAGTGTTAGTGAAAATGCCATTGTGTTTTGCGACGAATTCGAAGTGTCCTATCTCATTATCTCTGCTAAATATAATTTGGAAATATTAAATAGTTATGTGTTTTTATAATTTTTCATTTCTATTCATTTCAATTAAAATTAGATAAACACAAATAAATTCTTGCATTTAAATTAAAAACCAAATGAACTAAAATCACAATTAACGATATTAAACTAAATCACAGATTAATATTAAACAAAACATGTTGAGTACGTGTTGGCATCTCTTTTGGTTAAAAACACGTGTGGTAGGTTAAAAACAGCTGACGAAATTTGTGAATTGAGCAATTTTTATGAATTTTAACTTCGTTTTACTAGAAGGATCAACGACTGAAACCCACTCTTCAACGACTGTCCCTGATCCTCCTTGTAGGAGGATCTATATGATATATGAATAATATGAGACGGTGCCGAGTCTTGTTGGAGTGTCCAAGGTGTACGACCGAAATGTTTGTGTGCCCACGGATTTAAAGCAGCTTCCAAAACATTTTCCTGATAGTAAGTCGCATTGGCTTTGACACCAGGCTAGATATTAACGATTGGATAGCGTCCATCGGCGGTTACAGCTAGCCATACCATTACTTGAGATGGAAAATTATTTTGGGTTGGCGTTCGTAAGTTTAAATTTTCGTAAGTGCGTTCAGTTAAATAAACACGATCATTTTGAGAGTATGAACCAGAGATTAATGAGATTGGAAACTCTTTTATCTTCAGATAAAGATGAAAAAAAGATCGATTTTTTATGAACTGGTGAATTTGGCTACATTTCTTTTGCAGCCAGAAAGAGATAGCAAGTGACGCTTTATCTTTTGACGGTATTATTCACCAAAATTTTTTGCAAGCGGTTGCCACCATAAGTAGACAAAGTAAAAAATGTGGGCATAAATTTATTTCTGTGGGTATTTTTATGTGATTGTAGAAATTTGATTAAAATATTATTTAATTTAGTTCAAATATTATATTATTTATATAGTTTTCTATATTTGTAAAATTTATAATGAAAAAAAGATATAAAGGATAGTTTTTTACTTCTTTAGTAGATGATAATTCTGAAAGTTATAGAGATCATGCTGTTTCCACTCCTCCACTGAGATAAGACTCAAGGGGAGTTACCGATTTTTTAGGGTGTTCGGTTCCCCAGTACACCTATATCACCCGTGCACATGCAACTACAAGTACAAAAGACACTAAATTCATTAATACTAATTACTAATATTAACTACTAGTTAATACTAAAATAAAAAATAAGTAAATAAGTTATGTAATACATGCAAAGCTAACTTCATGCAGACCACCGAGTAATGATATTACAGAAATAGATTAAGGGGAAGAATGCAAGTCGCAAGTGGAAGCAAATGACAATATTTACAACAAACTCGTTTTATTTATTTATGTGTTATGCGCAAAATCTTATTTCTGAAATCAGGTTCGAAAATATTTTTATTAAAAAACCTTATAGTAAAGCAAATTTTACTATATGTATATGCAAAATCATAAAAATGTGCATTTGCTTTACATCCGCAGGTACAAGTTCTGTAATTCGACGTTTTAAAACAATATTAATAAATATCTGTAAAAATTTTGCGAGTACTTCTCTTAAGCTTAAAAAGCGGGAAACAGAGATTATAGCCACTTTGATACGAGTTACGATATGGCACATTTTCACATTTTCGACATGCAACCGTTCAATTAAATTTGTTTTTGTAAAATTTGTATTGAAACTCACCGTTTTCAGTCGAGTCTTCGAAACTCACCCGCCAAAAGCATAAACAAACCTTTGTTTATGCTTTTGGCGGGTGAGTTTGCATACAAAATTTATAGAAACAACACGCGGCTGTTTTTTTGAACAGCTGTTTTGTTCTAAGTTTCCAATCTCGTTATCTCTGGTATGAACTGTTCAATAAGGAAATTTTTCAATTGTTTGAAAATTTGCCACGTTCGTGCAAGCGTAATAACTCCCTTTGCTCTTTCCAGTCTAACTTTTTTTTTTGGTTTGGTGTAATATCATGAGCCTTTTGGAACTTGTAAGGCTTTACCTTGAGCTCATTTTGAAATATGCGTCGGATACTTCGCTGGGATATTTCGAGCCTTCACTTTCCGAACCATTTCAGGTGTTGTTTTTTTTCGTCACCACCATAGCGTTTCACAATGCTGCCCTGTATCATTATAACGATTTATGCCTTGAACACATAGAAAATCGCACGACGATTTTCACGTTGCGAACTGTCAAAATTACACGGCCTCTTGTGGGAATCGAGAAAAAAATAAAATTACATTGCTGCCTCTGCTCGCTCTTGTTCTTCTTATTTTTGTATATTTACATCGGCTTTGACAAGCCAAAACTTCATAGTTTGAAATTAAATTTGAATTGAAATTGAACGCATTGTGTATGTTATAATTATATTAAAATTAATAATTATTATAATTAAAATTAAAAAATATATTATTATTATTATTAATACATTATTTCATGTTTGCAGAATGCCTTATTTTACCGACGAGATGTTAATAGAGGCAGTCCGAGGCAATAAAGGCCTCTATGATTTGCAGGACAGAGAAATTTAAGAATCTGCTCTACAAAGATAAGATTTGGAAGAGCATTGGTGAGAGCCTGAACGTAGATGGTAAATATTTGACACAATTTCATATACATTCAATATTTAATATACATACATTGTAACATATTTCAGTTGACATTTGCAAAAAGAGGTGGAGAAATTGAAGAGACACCCACAAACGCATGTGCAGGAAAAGGTATGCGGCTTCAGGAAGTGCTGCTTCTGTGCCGGCTGAACCATGGAAGTTCACGGAACATATGGGTTTTTTTGGAAAATGTCCAGCAGCATAGAAGGTACATTTTTGGCTTACAAATAGCACTGTTTGTGATATTTAACAAGCAATATATTTTTTTAGTACAATTTGTAACATGTCTGCTGAATAGAAGATGCCGAAGATCCAGGCTATCCTGCTCCATCTCCCCCGCCCCAGTTCCATCATCGCCGTCAATGTCATGTGCTCAACATGTTTTCACGCCATTATCCGTGACCGCCGAAACACCATCGCCAACTCCATCGGGCAGCAATGGTTTGCCAACCAGAAGGAATAGACGGATAATATTGAGCCGATTTGTATGTCTAAAGATTTCACCACAACCATAGCAGCCAGCTACAAGATACAAGCTGTAGATGCAGCTGACTTCCAGTGATAGCGGCGAGAAGGCAGCGGCAAATGTCAAAATGCAAACAAACATAAAAGAAGAAGAAAAATACCTCCGCCGCCAGAGAAAAATAGAATTCGATCGACTGCAAGCGGCGTGAAGTTAGCGGCTAACCGCAAGATACGTAGCGGCGACTGGAAATCAATTTTTTTTGTCTTGTTTCCCATAAGGGCCAATGCAATTTTGACAGATGCAGCTTGTATCTTGTAGCTGGCCGCTATGGTTGTGGTTAAAGCTTCAACCACATTTTGACAGATGCAGCTTGTAGCTGGCCGCTATGGTTGTGGTTAAAGCTTAATGCTTTGTATAATATATAATCGGCAACCTTTACAGAAGAATTATGCTCTGGAGGAATTCATGAAGACTACATCGGCAAGTGTCAGCACGTTGACAGCGACCGTTGCGGGAAGGATCGAGATGAAAGCGCCGGTATTCCAAAGACATCTATCCTTGCTGGGGCAAGAAGTTGTGGATGCTAACGTGCCGGTAGCAGTGCAGCATTCCTTGCTTCGAGATGTGCAGGTATTGATTTATAAGGCTATAGAGCCATATCAGTGATATTTTTAATCACAATAAAATAAAATTTTAAGAATTAGTATTGCTTTGGCTCGAGGTCAATTGAAAACGTTAATTCGTTTTTTGCACTTTATACTACAATTATAATATATCATAATTGTAGTAATATGCATATAAAAGAACAAAATAAATACAACAAGATTTGTTGTTTTATATGCATATTACTACAATATGCATATAAAACAAGAAAATAAATACAACAATATATGTTGTTTTATATGCATATTACTACAACTATGATATAATTGTTGTATAAAGTGCAGAAAGCTAATTAACGTTTTCAATTGACCTCGACCCTAAACAATACTAATTCTTACAATACAACCAAAGGTCGAAAAAATAATAAGTAAAATTATTATTAAAAACCGTGCAATAAAATAAAATTTTTATTTACTGTATTAATTATTATTTTATGAGTTATTTCTGGATAAACAATTTTTTAATTCGTCTTTCAATCCAAAGGCTACATTGGCCTGGCGCCCACCATTCACTGCAATGGATTGGAGAGGGATTGTTTCCGTTCTCCAATCTCCATTGATTTCGACATCATTTTCAGTTCTGTCCACCAGTTCTCTGTAGAAATAGCTGCTATCTCTTTCCAGCATTAGGAAATTGTGGAGCACAGTTGTAGCTAAAATTATTTTGTCCACATCTGGCTTGGCATATATTTTTGTATGGAGAACTCTCTAACGATTTCCTAAAATTCCGAATGCATTTTCAATATGAAATCTAGCCTTAGATAAATGTTTGTTGAAGCATTCCTTATCGCCGGACAGGTTTCGCCCAGGGAATGTCCTCATCAGGTTGGGTTCTAGTGGAAATGCATTATCTGCCAAGAAATAATGAGGCAACTTTTGAGAACCATCAGGTAACCATTTTTCAGGTGGAACCATGAAAGTGTGTCTAGTGTGCCATCCAGATTTTTTTTGCCGAAAACACTGAGAAGAAAGATCCCACCCTCGCTTTGGCTGCCCAGTGCACCGACGCCCACAAACATAAAAGTGTAGTTTGCATCACAGGCTGCTAGAAGCACAACGTTAAAAATTCGTTTGTAATTATAATCCATTGTTTTTTGGGCAAACAACAGTGACATGCTTGCCGTCAATGGCACCCAAACAATTTGGTATGCCGCTATTTGCGTAGAACATGTTGGCATTGGTATTCCAATCAGTTAGGGCCGGCGGAGCCATGTACATCTCATAACATCTCGTAACTCTTCCCAGATAGCTTGGCAAGTTTCATAAATAATTTTTCTCACCGTCGAAATCCCTATTTTATGAGCCCATGCTAGCATTTGAACATTGCATCCTTGCGCCAAGAACCTAAAATTTGTCAATAATTGAATACTCTGCGAAAATGTAAAATAACAATATTAAATACTTACGAAATAGTAATCGACAGGCGTATTTCGGGAATTATTGCCTTTCTGTTGGAGAACCGTAGCAATCTGTGTCGCAACAATTCCAGGAACGCGTTACAGTTGGTCGAGTTCATTCTAGTTGCTTTGAAAAAGTATTCTTGGTCATTCAATTCCAATTGTTGTGTGCATGTAGAATAAAACCCTAATTCGTCACGGCTCAAATTAACCGCCCGAACACACCATCTCCTGTGGCATTTCATCTTGTAAGCCTTTTTATAAATTACTTGTTACTTTTTTATTCAAAAAGCTGATTTTTTATTGCAATACCTTTTATACAGCATCAACCACATTTGTTATATTTATTTATTTATTTATTTATGTAATTGGTTCAAATATAAGTACAGCAAGAATTAATTCTTTTATAGTACAAAGATTATTACATTAGATCATTACATTATTAGCTGAATACATATATTAAATAAATTTAATAACAATACAACACAACATTTCAATGAAATACAATATTAAGTAAAAATTAAGGGGGAAAAAGCAATCTTACAAAGATGATGTAGAATTATTATTATTACATAATATTATATTAATTTATGCAAAACAAGATAGAAGAATAGAAGACGATAAGGTAGGATATAAGAATATATAGATAGCAAATATATAGAACATAAAAAAGAAGATGAGGATAGAAAGAAATAGCAAATTACAAAGAAGAGAAGTAATCAAGTATAGCGCGCCTAAATTGTGTCCTCCCTGTTGCAGTCTTTATATGATTTGGTAGTGAGTTGTATAATCTAGCTGCGTGGATAAAAAACAATCTAGTCGAATTCATGAAATTAAAGCCGGGAATGATCAGTGCATTACTTCTGCTGGATGTCCCAAACTTCAGTTTGCCAAATAGATATTTCGGACTTTTATTGATAATTAGACTATGCATGAATATACAGTTTCGCGCGTTTAAGTAGTTTATAATGTCACAGTCGAGTATTTTACGTCTAAAGTGCCCTAGATGATCAAACCTTCGTAATCTAAAAACATAACGCGTCACCTGATTGAAAGCAAGTTCTAATTTCAATTGAGAACTGGAGTCAAGCTTGCTGTATATTTGTGCAGGGTAGGTAATAATGGGTAAGATCAGCTGTCTAGCTAACATCCGCCTCGTTTCAATTGGTGTGTATTCTGAGGATTCCCTTAGGTTTCTCAATATACAGTACATTTTTTTTCACAACTTTATTAATATGACCATTACATGATAAATCACTATTAATTAAGAATCCAAGATTAGTAACGACCCTTACTGTTGCTAGATTGGTATTGCATAAATTGATGCTAGGGATATCCTCCAGGCATACACTTCGACGAGCTATTGGTAGCACTTGGGATTTCAGTGGATTTAGCTGTAGTTTAGCTGTATATGTAAAATAATAGATATTATATCCATTACGGATAACATATCAATGTCTGTATCAAGCTCAGCCACATCCATATCGAATTGTATCGTTATTTATTATTATTACTTTAATTCAACTTTATTTAGATTCTGAATTCAACAAATGTACTAAATCAAACATCTGTTGTCTGCGGCGTCGCTGCAGCAGAAGATTTCAGATAGTTCGCACCGTAAAAATCGTCGTGCGATTTTCTATGTGTTCAAGGTATTACGGTGCGATACACAAACATTTTATTCACTTTTAAATGCTGAGCTCACGAACAATAGTTGGTTGTGACTTTCCACTAAACTATGACGCAAACACACTGTTACGTTTGAATACCATTTCGAATAACTTGTTCTATAAAACATAGACCCAAATGCTTGTGTTAGCTTGTAAACAATATAAACAGATGTCATTAGTATGGATTTGACATAGTTGGCAATATCGCGTTGCCAGATATACCGGTGTGATGTTGGTAACACTTCAATCGCCTAACCCTGTATATTCCTTATCAACGTCACCTCCTGAGCCGATTTAGCCATGTACGGTCACGATCACAGGAGAACCGGTGAAGATATAATAATGAAATTTTGCTGAAATATTCTTTGTTATGGTGTTATGCAGATTTCTGTTGAGAATGGGCAAAATCCGTCAACGTCACTCCTAGTTTTTATTAAAACGGTGATACCTGGGTATAGAGTAACACTATCCGTTAATGTGTCCGCCCACCAGTATAACCTAAATACTGGTTAACTGCCTGAATTCAATAAGTCAATACTTGATTTCCAAAACTGCCGCCTCCGAAATTTTGACGCCCGGGACAGACTGCCGCCCCTGCCCCACCCTAGCCAAGCCACTGTATGTATAACCGTCTGTGACTAAATGTAATTATAAGGTAGCTTTCTTCTTAACCACAAAATTCCACTAGTTTCAGTTTGTATTTCACTCTATAATCTTATTGTTCTGGAATGAAAAATCTAAATAAATTAAAGCAGCGTCGGATGCTCTCTCGTCCACCCCACGCCCCCGAGGGGAGAAGCTCACAGTCGAGCTTTCAGGTCAGCGTCCGCTGAGAAGCAGGAGAGGCGAGTGGCGTTTAGCGTAAACATTCTGCCCGTCTTTCAGGACTGCAATACGTCACCCACAGAGCCCGAGGCGGAGCGAGTGATGGCGGCACGACGGAGCCACATTGAAGTGGTGCCTAGTGGAGATGCAGGAGGGCATGGTGGGCGTGTCCGCACCATAGACGTACCATAGGTGGACGCTGTGGCATCGATCCCGTTGATGGGACTTCGCCAAGCAGTTGCGGCAGATCGGTGACCGCGGCGAACGACGTTGTGGCGGCGATTCAGGCTGGTCGACAGCCAGCGAGCTACGTAGGTCTGTCGAATGTCGGCGATGATGGCGTCTCGGGAGCTCAACGGCCGCTCTCATTCTATCGGCAGCGCGGATTTCGCTCCGAGGTGGAATGCCTGGAGGCATCCACATCTAACCAATCCTCTTCAAGAGTGTCCTCCCGGGTGATGGGGAACGTGGAGCCTCATGACGAGGCCAACAGAACTGCGGCTGGTGTCGTCAGCATACGGTAATGCAAACTAAAACTAGAGGAAACATGTGGTTATAAGGAAAGCCTTAAATCACATTTAATAACAGACGGGTATAAATACAGTGGCGTAGCTAGGGTGGGGCCGGGGTGGCGGTCCCCGGGCGGCACAATGTCGGAACGGCAGTTTTGGAAACTAAGCATTGACTTATTGAATTCTAGGAATTTTTAGGGCTGCAAGTTGATTAACCGTCCCGAGCTCCATGAGTCCTAGCTACGCCACTGTATAAACAGTAGGCGTGGTCGTCACCTAATTTCAAAACAAAATAACTAGCTTAGTAGTTTATTTATTGTGTTTAAATTTGTTTTCATGAGCCATACTGTATAAGTAGTGCAAAAGTGGGCGGACGGCACCCAGTTTTGATGTAATAATGTTTTTTTGGAAAATAAGTTGTTATGTAAAGTTTTATTCAGGAAGTTTATATATTTAACAATATAACCATTTAAGATCAACCTTTGCCTATGTAACCTAAAAGTCGCCGGATCACGCCCATATTTGGCATATTAACGGATAATGCTCCTCTTTACCCAGGAATGACTTATGACGTGGCGTTGACCGACTATTCAATACCAACCTGCACACCATAAATAATATTCCTGCAAGATTTCGTTATGATATCTTCAACGGTTCTCCTGGGATCGTGATTTCAACAGACAGACTGACGAACGGACATGGCTAAATCGACTCAGGAGGTGGCGCTAAGATTTCTTTAAAGACTTGAAATCATTCAATATGAGTTGAAACATTTGAAAAAATATCCCTAATGAGTTGAAACATTTGAAAATATCCCTAGTGGCTTGCAAGCTTCTTGGTAATTTTAATAAATTTTTCAAGCTTCTAGTGGGATTTTTTTGAATTTTGCAAGTACTTGCTCATTTTAAGCGCAATTGGCTCTAGCACTTGAAGTTTGTGAGTGTGAATCATGCAGACATTCATAGTCTCAATGTGTGAATTATGCACACACTTGCATTCATTCCTGCAAGCATGTCTCTCATTAAAAATTTCATGAATTGAATACAGAGTTGTTTAGATTGTATGCGCAAGTAGCACTTACACTTACAAATCCGAGCACTCATGCAGTTCTCTGATGTACACCGCCCATATTTTTCCGGCTCAGCATTTCAATTATGTACAAAAAATGTACAAAATTTGCTTCAATTTGTTTCAACTTGACTGGCAGATCGTATAGCTATTTCGGAACATGCAAACATTCCTCATCAGCGATCTCTGTCGGTGTCTTTTTATTTATTTAAACTTAAAATTAAGCTGTTAAAACTTTATAGTTTTATTAAAAAATCCGTTAGTCTTTTATCAATCTTAATTAGATAAAAAGGATGGTAATCTTATGGTCGGATCCCATCACAATTTATTGAGGCTAGTAGAAATAGACTCAATTTTTGTACAGACTCAATTTTCGCAATATAGCAGCAGGGGTTCGGATACAAGACCGGCGATGCAAATTCCAAAATCGGACGTACTAATGTAGTGAATAGTAACTAGGTAATATAAGGGTCCATAAACTCTTTAGAGCATCGTTTTATAAAACCCAATACGCTGCTTTCTCTACTTGATATCCGGTTAATGTGCAAATGAAAAACAAGTTTCCGAACCAAAAATCATCGACAGTCTCCAATCTATCAAACAATCAATCACCATGTAATCAAAGAGTCAACATCATATTGAAGCAGCTTGGCTTCATTTTCATTTTTATAAGACGGGAAAATTTTCACATAATCTGCTAATAATAATATGTCTAAGTTTTTTTATAACTTTTGGCAAATCATTTATGAAAACCAAGAATAATAATGGTGTTAGGTGACTACCTTGAGGGATACCAAATGAAACCATAAATTCTTAAATTTAGTATTACCATAAATTATCAAATTACCAGTGTTACCAAATTTAGTATTTATAATTTATTAGAGTACCATTTGGGTACGATAAGTAAGATAAAAGGTTATCCAATTTATCAAGCTTCCTGAAAATCCAAATAATTTAAGTTTTATTAGCAATAGTGCTTTATTACATCAAATGCTTTGCTAAAATCCGTGTAGATAACATTTGTTTGCTTACCAAAGTTAAAATTCTTGATCGCTTTCGATGCAAATTCCAACAAGTTGGTAGTTGTGGATTTAATTTAGATTTAAATATAAACGTTAACACTTTTTGAAATGTGGCTCGGAATAGCCTCTTCGAAGTGGAAATGCGAATAGTTCCATTATAGATGACGCTAATTCATCTGCGAGATAATGTAAAACGCATGCCAATCGGCCATCCAGACATCAGAATTATTTAATTTAAGCTTTAGGGGCATTTAAAACTGTCTAGAAATCAATTATAGGTAGTGCAGTGGAACCCGAAGAAATACTAAATGGGTAGGTTGTTAAACTATACGTTGCAGACGAGTATGATGACTTAAAAAATTAAGCAAAATGGCTACCAATAACTTCAGTGTTATTAGATTCATGTTGATAAAGTTTCATATATGAAGGCTATACTACACTTTTTCTTTTAGTGTTAATGAAATTCCAAAATAACTTCGGATCAGAGTGTAAATTGAATTTCACCCTCTCTAGATAGTTTCAATACGTTTCTTTACATAATTTATGATATCTGTAACATGTAACTTTGTAACTGATGAAACTAGCAGCCGTACGTAGCTTACAGTACAATTTATAGTGATTCGATTTCGAAGTCCTTGCTGCACATAGATCCTTAGGGATATGAATGAATGTTGTAGGAATGATTTGTTAATTATTTTTTGATTGAGTGCGATATGGAAAAGAGGGTGAATAACGGCCATTCTTACCTGCTTGTATATTTTTACACGAAACGCGACTCTTTTGGAATGCAAAATGATTATATTCTCCTTTTTGAGTAGATACTAACTTCCAATAAGAACTAATCAAAAAAATTTTAATATTTTAAAAGTAAAAATAAACATGTAAGCATTTGATTTTTTTGTGCACCCTTATTATCGCTTGATGGAGTTTGTCAAGTAAACTTAAGACACAGTAATAATAATACTCAGAAGAGGTTGTAAAGGAAACCAGAATCTAACAAAATTAATTTTAAAATAATAAAATTTATGACTTAATGAATTTAAAGCTTAGTTCTTTCATTAATTTTTGATAAATGTACAAAGAATATTTGGTAAATATTTTTTTCTACTCGGCAGCTACCTAACCTTCTCACAAGGTGTTGTAAAAGAAATAGAAATCTAAATTGATTCATTTTAGATCTATAAACTCAAATGTATTTATTTACAGTTAAATTTTTACATATATGTACATATTTGCAAAGCAAAAGAGTATAGAATGTCTGAGTTATATACAGGGTGTTTCGCATAAGAGGCGACAAAAGACTAGGGTGTATAGGTTGACTCGAGACAAAAAAAAAATCGTATGGGAGGGGGGCCAATAATCTGGCAATAAGAGGACTGTAAAAAAATGTGTTGTTTGTTAAAACCGATCTGATTTATATTGAAGTTGACTCAAATCTATTGATGGCATCGTTTAGCCTCTGTAAACGATCCACGAAATTGCTAATGATTTGCTGGATTTCTCGCCGAACTTCTGTTGCGTAGCCACTCATTCCTCGAATTTCGCCATGATCGCCTAAAAATACTAGCGCACTTGATGATATCATGTCGGGGTCTAGGAATTCTAGGGGATGTCTAGGAATTCCTCCGTCAATATTGGCTTCTCGTGATTGTTAAGAGTAGCTGGCTCTTCTACCAGATACTCTTGTACCAGACTTTTGTGTGTGGTGGTATTTGGCACTGGAAACAAATATTAACAGGTGATAGGATAGGATGATAGGTAGTTTGGATAGTGAAATTAAATGGTGAATGACTTAACTTAAAAAATTTAAAGAACTGGCGAAATCAATGTGCCATATGTTGCTTGCTTGCAATTCCAAATTTGAACAACTAGTGTTGTCCATCCAATCTCCTGTCTTTCTCCTGGTTCGTCTGTGTGTTTTAGTTTAATTGTTCTGCAACTGGAAGTTGTAGTTTATTCATTGGTAATGCAAACTTTGGTCCTAGCGATAGTACTTCCTGTATCATTGTTGGTATATTTCTGTTATTAACGAACCATTCTCTATTATATTTTATCTTTATCTCTTTCTTTTTAATATTTGAAATTTTTGGAGTCGTGTTTGTTTATTTTTGTTAATTATGCTTCTATAATATACATATGTGTATTATTCGTTCATTTTCTAAAGTCATTCTTAGTTCGTCTATTTTAAGGTGTTTCTTTAGAAGATTTTTGGTTTTGCTAATTTTTATGACATTACTTTTTATGTCGTAATGTTGTTTTGTTACTCTATGATTCTTCCGATGTTTGTTGCCCATATTACAATTGAATGTTGCGTTTTTGGTGGAATTTTTGATGAAGTTTTGGGTATATAGTTTCTGCATTTAATAAGGAACGTTAAGGACGTTCTTAACGTGGCTTTTAATTAATTAACATAATTTTTTGAAGAAATGGCTATAAAAATTTTTGGAATTAATTTTCCCAAAAACTATTTGACGTAGGAACCTAATTCATAAAGGAGGTTGAGCAGCACATATTTGTCTTTCAAGTTTAGGAATGATCTAGGTATCACCGTAATTTTTTAATATTTTTATCCAATTTTAAAAGGTGCTTGAAATGGTCCCTGCCCCCCAATGGGAGGAAAATGGACCTCTCTTCCATACGATTTTTTTCTTGTCTCCACTCAACCTACACGCCCCAGTCTTTTCTCCCCTCTTATGCGAAACACTCTGTATATGTATAATAATTTTACTTAATTATAGAAGTAGCTTGGGTACTTATTTTTTATACATATCGCACAGAACCTTCTCCATTGGTGTGTTTCCAATAGTTCGGTGAAAATAAATTGCTTCAATTTTATGAGATTCGACTATTCTCAGCAATGACAGCATTAGTAGTAGTCTGCCGAAGCGAGCAATTTGTGCAGAAAATTGTACTCGGGTATGTTGAGATAGCATTACCTATGTAAGATGTTTGGAATTAGATATATTCTATATATACATAATATACAGTCAACTAACATGTGCCTGATCTTGCAAATTTTCAATTTGTGATGGATCTTTTAAACCCCGGGTTTCAGGACGAAATAAGACTATAGCTTTCATGCAAGCGAACTCCGCTGGATCCACTAAAACCGCTTTAAACTTGCAGAAAGTTTCGTGTAAAATTCTTACATCAGCAGCTATCTGGAGTAAAGTAGTAATTGTAGTTGTGTGTGTGTATATAACCATCAAACCTTCTATAGCGCAATTTTCACGTAATATGGATTTAAAATAGTGGTAGACCTCCTACAACGTAGTAGGACATATGGTAATTCGTATAATATAATTCAAAGAACTTGACTAGATTGAAAATATTATTTATAATATCCGAGTACCATTGTAGTACAAATTTCATATGTCGAATTTCTAATAATCGCTTTATAGAAGACTTGACTATACATGCAATTATTCTAACTTCCGCTTCCTACCTCAGACTTTGAAATGCAGGTGTTGTTATTTGAATTATTGTAAAAGTTATAATGCTCTGCAACTGAGAACAAAGCACACCCCACAGTATCCAATGGAATACACCACTGAATGGCATTGAGTAGAAATAACTCAGACCACGACTCTTCTAATAAAATTACCTAAAATTTGTATTTTCAGAAAACAAGTTAAAGCAGTCAAGCGAAATGTTTTACTTGATCGCGGAAGGACAGACTAGCAAAACTAGGTAAATTTTTAGCCCACTTAACAGCCATAAAAAGGAGACGGGCGCTTGTTTCATATACAGTTTCACGAGGATGTCCATACAGGTTTGTTGCTGTTAACTGAGTTAGTCCCAGTGGTTTATTGGGTTGATTTTCTTGTTCCATAGGATTTTCATCATTGGTAACGTCAATGGAATCATCTAATGAATATAGTAAATTATTTATAAGAATTTATTCTGAACAACTTACATATGTATGTAAATTTATTATACCATCGTTTTCATTATCAAGTATTGGACTAGAGGAGCCAATAGAAGATACACTCCTACTTATTATTTTGTTTATAGGTACGTCAACTGCAAAGACAAATAAAAATATACCATAGTTTGTTACATCAATGATATTTAAACAGCTTTTATTAATTTCAAAATATTTATTACATATTTTAAAGTAGTATTTTTTCAAAGTAGGTATTTCAGTATAAATCAGAGTTCGGAAAACCTTTCTTTTTTATATCGCTCAATTCATATCCCTCACTGAAGATAACAATATCCATAACAACATCCTCATTGATAAGTATCTTTTTCATCTTAGTTCAAAAAAATACATATCGCTCACTTTCAAAATAATTTCGATCTTCCAATAAAACAAACATTGCTTCAAAATGAAGTTTTATTTGTGTTTCGTATGAATATGTTTTTGTTTCACAGATTCAAACTTTGCTGAAACGATGTAATATTATGTAATATGTAATTTCGAAAAGAGAGAAACTAATTTGCATTTTCCTAACCGACCAGCCGAGCATTAAGTCCGTTTCTGGGAAAATAGGTAGAATGCCCAAACAAAAGTCGGTGAACACACATGCTTAGTAGAATGAAAGTCCGGAAACCCCAACAAGTTCCTAATTTTGTACCTGAACGAAGGTCCGTTAACACCCTCGACAAAATACATAGCTAGGATGCCCGGATCATGGATCAATAAAATTCAGCCAATTCCCCAGCCGCAGGCAGGAAAATCCTGCAATCGCAAAGGATTTTGTTAACAAAATTACAATGCAGTTCAAGCGTTTTGGAAAGATTTGGAGCTCGAATTGAATAGTGCTGGTTCACCATCCAAAAATATATCGGAGTGGAGTATTGTCAATTAATGTTCTCACAAATTTCATTGGTAATTGGTTTCACCAGGTGTCGGCAGACCAGAAGCGGTATTTGAGGAAGAAAGCTGCTGAAAATATGCAGTCGCAGAGAGGAACAGGAAATGGACCCAAGATGTGCAGAAAGCTCTCACCGGCAGAAGAATGCATATATGATCTCTTGTCCGTGAGAGATTATGTAGAAGGCGTGGGAGGAAGCCGACGTATTGGTTTGAGTAGCGAAAAAGAAAATAGAGAGTCGCTTAATAACCTGCCGCTTAAGAAATCCAATGATTTTGTGGACGAAGCTCCAACTTCCACCCAATCCATGTCATTAAAAAAAAGAGCTATGAGAAGCACTGCCGAAATTATCGAAAAGAACTAGAAGTGCAAACAAATTTAACAGATGTGTTAAAAAGGTGGTAAAGGTAATAGACTCCCACCACAAGAAAATGGAATATTATAATAAAAAATGTGTGGACAGAAATAAACGATACCAAAAAGCTTAAATTAAAGGAGCTCGAAAGGCACAATAAAGCTTTGGAATCTCTAAGAGAGATTCAATCTAATGCTATGTTTACAACGACCACAAATGCGCATTTGTAATCACGCATTTAAAAAGTGTTTACACCGCTTTGTTCGCATTTGGTTTGACAGACCATCAGACCAAATTTATGTTTTTTGTTTGCCTGATTTTTTTTATTTTACAATTGTGTTTTGACAGCTGATTGACATTATTTCCCTTCCATTTCCACTGTTTTGTTTTGGGATTTTTTTATGCCTACGACAGACTGATTCAAAATATCAAATCGTATGAAAATTTTTAAAATTTCGCTTCGCATTTGGGATATAGAGCTCAAATGCGCATTTGAGGTCGGTGTAAACATAGCATAAGAGTATCTGAGATTGACGGTAATATGGAAAGAAACAAGAAAATTATTCAAGTACAAGAACGGAAGTTGAAAGTAAATTATAACTAAATATAAAGAAATGCAAACTGAAATGGTTTAAAGAAGATTAAATGTGATCTCATTTTCAATGAATTAGTTGAATTATTGAATTTTTTTTTAATTTTATAAGTTAGGAATTTAAAATATGTAAACTGAAATTTGATCTCAATATTAATGAATTCGTTGAATAGTTAATCTCGTTTAGTTTTTTAAGTTATGAGTTTAAAATATGTAATTTCATTTCATTTCATTTTCAATGAATATACTTTTTGTTCTTTCAAAAATATATTTAGCTTTTATATTTATTATTTGTTACGTATATTTTAATTTTTTACAAACTAAAATTTAACTTTGAAATGAATATGGCCCATATTACATTGCAACAGTTGTTTGATCAGTCACATTGTTTTTATTTTCTATACAAAGTTGTCAATTCTCAGTTCATCCGTGTTGCTCAAAACGCGTGTGCAGTAATATACTTTATTTTAACAAGTGTTAATTATATACAAGGTTTATAAAATAGAAGGTTGCGCCAGTAAACAAAGATTCATTAAATGAAATAAAATTTCACTTTGTGTAACTGCATAAATTTACTTGCCGCGTGTCATGAACGCACCTAATAGTTGCAAGAAAGTTGTGTACTGATCAGCTGTTTTGACAAGAAATTAATAAGGATGCCGAAAAGTAGCGGAAAAACAAAAATTCATAAATTAATTGAAAGTTCTGATGTAAACAATTTGCTTTTATTACAGTGTTTGGGGAAAGATTATGGTATCTAATACTTCGTCAAATTTTACAACTTACTAACGTATTCATTTTGTAGATACCCAATGTGAAGAATATAACATTTGGGAGAAAATTACCCTAATCTTTGCCACAGTGGAGCATTCCCGGTATGCAATGCCATTCCTGCATAATTCTGTACCAAAATCGAATGAGTTCCTCACTTTTGTGATACCAAATTTGGATGAAACCAGATTTAAGCATTTGCATAAAATTATGTACACTATTTACACACCAAAATAGTTGCAGAAACTTTCATCGGTGTAAAAAAATTTCCATACAAAATTTGACATTTAAATTACGAGGGTATAATTTTACGCAGTTTCCGCTATTTAAGAGACCTTTACGCGTTATCATGAATCACCCTATAATAAAAATGTTTGAAGTAAAAAAATTGTTATTGCTGTCAAAATCATACGGTTTTCATGAAAATTTTCGGAATGAAACATATTTTTATGATTAAACCATAGAGAAAGAATAACAAGAGGCCGAATCAGCCAAATGTACTCAACGGCGACATGGAAGCGGTCGGTCCGCAAGGGAAACGAAGAAGCGAAATGAGTGCGAAATGAATCAACACGCAGAGAGCAAGCAATGTCAGTTTCTCAATTTTTGCTTTGTGTCTTTCCCTCATTATTCGGATCTACATATGCATGATGACTTTGTGAGTCAGTGTGTAATTTTTTTCTCGGAGCGGATGATCGACTTTGCTTCTGTTATTTTGCACTAACAATGCAAGCGAATATGCGAAAGAAGAGATCGATCCAACACTCGTAGGCCAGATAAAGTGCGAAAGAAAGAATCGATCAATTTCTTGTGTACAGCGAGCGATGAGGAGAACGGTGCGATTTGTCTTCGTTTGCTTCTCTTACAATAACAAACCATGTGCAGCCGTCCGTCCGTCTGGAATCGTTTTAAATTTTGCATTTTATGGTTTTTGAAAGAATTTTTGCTTTCGTAGCTTTGTTCTGCTTCTTGTTCGATGTCCAAGCTTTGTAAAGAACTGGCACCATCTTCGTTCCGAGCATAGGGTGCTCTTGAAGAATTCGTATAGGCAGAAGATTTAAGAAGAAGAATACTTAGTCGGCATATATTCACATTTAATACCTTATTCGAGTAAAAATAAAAAGTTAATGGAAGCAAAAATAAAAAATGAAAGAATGGAAATATTTCAGAGAAAATATTTATATTATGTAGCAATTCGAACACATTTTTTATGAGTATGAAGGAATCGGAAGATCGACTTTTATTTGTTATTTTGTACTAACAACTGTAGTGCTGCTGTCTGACCGTCTATGTATTTTCCTGTAGTTATTGTAGTGTCCAAAACTATTATTAAAATTAAATTAAGGACTAAACTTTTTAATATTTATGTTTTTAGTTCTATTAAGGAAGCATTGCTTATGGGCTGTCAATAAAACGAAATATTGGTACAACAAAATAATCGCGGGAAAAAAATCCAAACTTGATAGACTTATAAACGTAAGCACCTGTTTTTTTTTATTGTAAAGGAACCAAAAAGAAGTATAATTCCCTTGTTCCCTCAAACCCTGCTTTCAAGAAGAAATCGATCAACCGATTCATTCTCATCTCCTTTGACATACAAGACTCCATCGCTCAACTCTTCTTACGCATAATCATTTATGAAGGAATAGAAGGGAACCCGATTTGTATTTATACAAAAACAAAGCAATGGCAATGAGAAGCGAATAACACAAACGATGGTAAACAAAGCCAAGAGAGCGAAGCATTGAGTAATGTATGAACGATCCAGTAGTGGATAGGAAACAAATGCTCAGAGCAGCAATGGAAACACACGAATGTATTGTATTTATTGGCAATAGCAAAAGAGAAGAGCGCGAAACACTCAGAAATGAGTGAAAACTCGATCCAGTACTGGATCGACCATGGAAAATATTTTTGTTCAAGATTCGCCCTCTTGTTATTCTTTCTCTATGATTAAACGTAAACAACACTTTTGAGGGGAAATTTTTGAAGCCATACGAAAATCTATTTTGAGGTCGCCTCAGGGTTTTTTGTTGTTCTCATAAGATTTTGCATGTGTTGTTTTGTGGGGGCAATGCCTTAAATGGCCATAATTTGGAAACTATGATGACAAAGAAGCTGTTTTAGAAGCTATTTTACAGGGAAATTGGCAGTATAATCTAGGGGTTCACTAGAAACGGATTTTGGAAAACTCCGCCCCCTTTGAAACTCTGTGGCATAGAAAGCTGAAATTTTGCATGGTTATTAGTCGAGCACTGGATAGAATAGGAAAAGTGTTAGGAAAATTATAAATAGTTAATAATAGCATAAATAGTTCAAGAAGGCATGGAAAAACGTACCATAAGTTTAAAACTAAAACTGCAAAAATTTTATAAAACTATTTTACAAAAAATTTTACCTATAATAATCGTGGCAGCAACGTCGCTAGTGTACACGGTTTACGAGCGAAGCTGCTGGTGGTACGCTACGGTTTGCGTATTCGGTTATGAAAGGTGCCCTGTAACTACGTCTCGGTTGACGTGTGTGCTACAACGGTAATGATAACCTGCGGTAGGTATCTTCGGAAAAGTCGTGGTGACTAATAAAATGTCATACACCAATAGGACGAAAGTGATGCGATGCCCACCAGCGCATTTCGATAAGTATAGCTTAATATAAATACTATAAATGAATAATTGACTAAATATAAAAACTATGTTTAGGAGATATAGGTATGAAAATCACTATAACCAAAATTTGTGTTATAATTTCTGACTATTACTGCTGAATCATTGAAGTTATGCACTTTATATTCACATCATATGTTCGTGAGGTTCTCCTGATTGGTTTTGTTTGTTAGATGTCCCTAGGTGGCGCTGGGATTACTTTTTCAAAAAATTCTTATTTATGGAGCGATTTGGCTCAAATTCACGGCATATAAAACTTAAATGAAAATAAACTTTTTATTTACTTAGCAAAATTTAGACCCGTTAGGTGGCACTGCGGTGGAGACAGTAGCGGATTTCTAAATAGGCTATAGCCTTTGGCGTCAAATTTCGAAGGCGGCATTTCATATACATAATTTTATTACCTATTTTTAGTTTTGTAAAAAATATGGGCAGCGGCGATTTGACTTATCCTATACGCGGCGCATTTATAAACCCGCCTCTATACCCGGTGGACATATTTACGCAATCGTAGTTTTCCCTGTATGTCATCTGTCATCAGAAATTATTTACATTTTGTTTCAAATTAAAAACTTAGTTTGAATAATTTCCTTGTTTGACAAATTTATTTACATTTTTTTGGGGAATTTGAGAAATTTCATCGAAAAGTAGGGCATACTGCTTTCCCAAAAATGAGAAAGTCGAAAAAATTTGTCAGAAAGTTACGACGATGTGAGAGAGAGCTCAACGACGTGTTCCTTTTCAATTTTCTATAGGAATGTCGTTGTGTTGTATATAGACAGATATTCCAATTTAAATTTCTGAACGACAGGTTTGAAATTTTTTAATAAAAATGTATATAAAATTTATTTTTAATAGAAAATAATTAAAAAAAAAATATCAAACCTTTTTTTTGTTATTTATTATTGTGCCCTACACTCTGAAATGATACAGCGAAAAATGCCTAGACACTGACCAAGATTTATAGAATAGAAGTTTGGGCTAGTAAACAAAAAAAGGGGTCTCGTTCTGCGCATGTACGTCACAAAGTATTTTAGGGGTCACTAGGGTCACAATTCACGGCACAAATGCCAAACTTGAAAAGTGTTATGAAGAAAAGTTGGAACAGGTTAAATGTTACTCGAACGCTCCGATTTTGTTTTTTTTTTTTGTTGTAGTTTTATACGGTAAATCCAACAAAAACAAAGTTTCGGGTCGGTCTCGTATATTTTCGGAGTTACATCCCTTTGGCATTTGGAAATTCCGAGAGTATATCTCTTAAGCTATACAAGATTCTCTTAACTCAGTCCCAACGTTTTTACGGTTATCTGATCACCGTGATCATCAATAATGTCGAAATCAACAATTGCATTTTCCTTGTCTTCGCGCTCTGTGCAAATTTCCTGTTATTCTGATGACACTTGTTGTGAGATTATCGTTGGAAGCATGGGAGTAGCTTCAGTCTTTTACCTGATTTTGTACACGTTATATAAATTAAAAAAATATAATAAATTTACTTACACATATTCATTTACAACTCGTTGTTAAAGCAATTTACATTAAAATGAAAATCCTCACAGGTGCCTGCATCTTTGACTTCGGATTCTTTGTTTCGCAGTCAAAACTCTGGCCAATTTTTGATAACTGAACATATGGATGGAAAGTAGAAAAAACTCTTACCACTAACTTTTCCTTTAACATTATTGCAAAATTTCAATAAGCACCGCAACCCTAGTGACCCTAGTGATTTTAAAAATACTTTGTGACGTACATGCGCAGAACTAGACCACTTTGTTTGGTTTACTGGCGTAACTTTATTCTATCAACCTATTCAATTTATTTTGACAGAAAAAATAACCTCATCCGATTGTTAAGGCAAGTTTCCAATCAATTACAAAACGATAATTATATGATCGTTATTAAAGCCGATAAAGTGCCTATTGGGGAATATGCGTGGCGTTTTAACGGTCCAACAGTGAATGAAGTAGGAATAGTGATGACTGGCGATATATTCGAACAATGAACATACGCATCATGCGCCGCAACAACACCACATAAGTCATTGCAGATACACATCGTTCCTACGACGCACTACAGTATCCTTTAATTTTTTGGGAGGGCGAGGGTGGCTACCATTTAAACATCAAACAAAGGAATCCTGCAACAGGCGAAGAAACGAATGCATTTCTATGCACACAGGCTTTCGGACCAATGTAGACAATCACATATTAAAATGCAGACATTTATACCACCAATTTATTGTCGATATGTCCGTTAAATTTGAAAGTGAACGTCTCCGATATATTTGATTCAACCAAGCAAAATTAAGGTCTGAAGAATACATCCATTTGCGCGATGCCATAAACAATAATGTGGATTTCAATGTAAACCCTAATGAAATTGGTCAAATGTGCATCCTTCGTCATACCACTGGAAGTCCTTGGCATATACAGGAATATATTTAAGATGCAATGCCCTCCGTACGTGCATGCGGAAGACCAGATTTATTAATCACATTTATATGTAACCCGCAGCAAGAGGAAATCAAAAAATATTTATTGCCAGGCCAATCAGCCAATGATCGGCATGACATAACGGCGCGAGTTTTCAAACAAAAACTAAAATCTTTATTGGATTTTATATTAAAACACCACTTGTTTAGTGTAACGCAATGCTGGATGTATTCAATTGAATGGCGTGGTGCCATCAACCTTAATTCACCATGTATGGATAATGATAAATGCACTAAACGCTTTCCCAAAGATTTATTATCGGATACTATTACTGGAATTGATGGATATCCACTATATCGTCGCCGATCTACTGAAAATGATCTCCATTCCTTTGTAACAAACTCAAACAATAAGCAAACAATATTGAAATAGACAATACACAAAGGCAGCGACATGGCCGTTTTTTTATGATCAAAATGTTTTATATCAAATAAAAATGACAATGTTGCGTGTTACTAAATGGGCGGCTATATAAGCAGTAATGAACTAATCTGTGTTAATGAATGTTAATGTTAATTAAAATTATTGCATGTTTTATTGCAAAGAATCCCGATGATTCCAACAGGTTCTCCATTTCTATTTAAACGCTTATAATTTCCAATTCGCCTGACATACATATATGTACAATGGCAATCAACAAATCTCAAGATTAGTCGATGCAAGTCTGCGGCTTGGATATGAAAATTCATGCTTCGCTCATGGTCAATCACATGTAGCCTTGGTAAGCCCAATGATTTGTTTGTATACGCCGAAAATGGAGAAACAACAAATATTGTCCACACGTTACCTTTACAATAAAGTCAATTATTATATGAAACAAAATTGAATTTATTATATCGAAAATAAAATAATTCGAAAATTAAATTAACCGTAGAGCTACGCTCAAAAAATATTCAATCCTACCCTGGAGTGTAGATTTCTACACCCAGAGATTTTCCTTTACTCTCCAAGAAACTTCTGTTGTGTTACAGTTTTTTTTTTAATTTATTATTTAAAAATAATATTACACTATTTAAAATGAAAACATACACGGTTTGGGCATATGTTTCTTTTGTGCATTGCTTTGGATATACTTTTTTGCAGATGCAGCACGCTAATTCATGATTATATTTAACTTTTAAGTTTTTCCCTAAAGTACACAGGAAACATCTTCCCCTCTTTTTTATATTTTCGAAATTGCATCTAGTCTTTGAACCTTTTGGGCTAGTTCATCTTCGCCTACTTCAGATACACGTTTAGAAACGGATGTCAAAAGTGCTTGTGAAGGTGTTTTTTTTCTCTGTTTTTCGGGCCAATTGGGATCTATTGTATATAGAGAAGAAATATTTACAATATTTTTACAGAATGTTTTGGTGTCTTTACGTACTTGTTGTATATAACATAAGCATTTAATGCTGATGTATCAAGCATATTGCAAAAGACTGCCATGTTTTGTCAATTACTTCGTTGAGCTTCGGCTTTCTTGAATGATATCTGTTGGTGTGTTTTCAGCCAAGAAAGAATTACCTTCTCCCGCAATTAACTGCTTTTAGGAAAGTTATACTGTAATACTTCCACTTTTCCCCCCCCTTCCTTGCACCACTGCCGAATCCTGTAATCCGAAACCATTTTGTCGACGGTATCGACTCCGCCCTTTGTTTGGGTGTAAAATTTTATTATTTCAGGTATTTTCTTACTGTCATCTCCGAGAATTCCTCCTGAATTATGTAAGGTGCTTTGGAGGACAGTACATTTAATTTTTATGTCAATACAACATCAGGGTAGTATTTGGGGTGAAAGCAAAAGACGAACTGTAAAGTGCTGACTTTTTGCATTTTAATAATTTTGGAGGAATTGATAACTTGTTTCTCCGCATAATTCCAACCATTTTACCTGAGACGAAGCGGTCGTAGTTATGACAGGCCTCTTTCGCAACACATTTGATGCTTGGCTCCGGCCTTTTGATGGAAAAGGTGATGTACTCAAAACAATACCATCTTTAGACGTGAACAACGAATCACAATCTAAGTTATCCTAAGATTCTTCATCTTCCACGGAATCACCTTCAGAAACGTTATAAGATAGCTCTAGTTCTTCCTCAGCCGTTTGGTAATCTTCATCGCTTCTCAAGGAAAAATCGTCTTCATTTTCACATTCTAAAAAAATTTCTTCAATTTCTTCTTTACACAAATATTTTGGTCCTGCAATTTTGATCAACTGAAACTTAAACTGCACAACGAAGCAAGTGTCACATTAATCAAAGCATCCGAAGAATAACGGTAAAAACGACGGTTGCGATTCAAAAACAAATGCGGTTTACACGAGTGTAGTTTTCTACACCTTAAGGCGTTATACTGAAGTTTTTAAATATCTTAAATATATTAATCAATAATACATTGACATTCCCCGTATTTAGCTCATATTTAATAATAAAACAATGTCACAAAAGCTGAGAATAATATATTTTATACTTTGACGAATATTTGAAAAATAATTTTTAAAAATGTAGTTTTCTACACCAGGATAGCTCTACGGTTAAAAAAATTCTTATTAACAAAATTCCTATTGTAATTGAAATACAATTCAAAACAAATCATGGAATTAAAGAATTAATTTAGCCAGGTCAGCTAGTATTCGTATAATTTCTTAAAGTAGTACACAATTGTCTTTGAAATCATAAAGTTGAGAATTACACGGAATTAACGGAAAATGTGCTTTATGCATTTAATATTCTCGTTGTAAAATGTGCATAAAACTGCACTAACTAACACAACCACTTACACCGATTTCCAAAAAACATAGGTGTTACAGTTAAGAAGAGGGGAAGAGATTCAATCAGAACAACGACTACTGTTGAGCCATAAATGTACATAAATACATACTTTATGAATTTCAAAAATTTCCCAAAAACTAGATCCGATAGACTAAATCGGAAATTAAATTGTGTCGTCATAGTGGCTTCAGTCTTGTATAAAAAGTAGGCGTGGCCTTGTATCGATGTTATCCATTTGAAATACTAAACTTCTAAATATAAAAAAGGATATGTGTCCCAAATTTCATCCATATATCTTCATATGTTTTCGTTCAATCGACTAAGGAGGTGACATACATATGTATACTATAGTTTTCTACTTTTCTATACCTGCCACGGCTCCTGCTGTGCGTTACAATCGAAAGGATAAACTCAATATAGCGTTTAATATTGCGGGTGTGGGGTATAATAAAAATGTATTACAATTAAATATATAAATTTCTTTTTCTTAACAGTTCTTAATCTTCGATTAAGAATATATTTACTTACTTGGGTGTGAAGATGGTGAACTTAGTTCTCGTGTATGGCTGCTAGACCCTGTGCTTGCAGATATTCCATTGCTAATGCCTAATGTAGTATCATTTGTGTGAATGTTGTTGTGAAAGTGGAAATTTTCAGAATTGTTGAAATTTGAGGGCATCTGCATTGGTGGTAAATGATTGTGTTGCAGTATACGTCCCGCTAACAATGAGGGCATTGCTATATCATATTTGCGTCGGTTATATTCTTAACGATATTTAACATTACTTACAAGGCGGAGTCAGTAAGCCTGGGCCATAGCATCCCGGTGACATTAACACAGGGGGTCTGTGTAATGAGATAAAATAATTTGGAAAAATGTAAATTATTAAAAGCAACAAATGAAGGTGACAGCATTGATAATGATGTTTTACCCAAAAACACCAACGGCTACAGCGGCTTCTCGCAAAGCACGCCCATGCTCCATCTCCCGCAGTGTCTCCGGTCTTATGGTAGCGGTATTTCTTGGCTGTCGTTCGTTTTGAACCGCTACAATTATAAATACAAATAGGTAGTGAAGCTAGTGAGAAGCATTATATTTTAATTTAACCCCTAAATCTAAACCTTAGTTACATAAAAACATACCCTTAATTATAAGCTCTAGTGTTTGGACTGAATCGAGAAAAGAGTTATAAAGAAGTGCAAGGATAACGTTGAGTTAAAAGACATTGGAGTGGGCTGGTGCACCATATTTGCACCGGCATGGTGCACATTCCTTCCTTACAGCTCTCACTGCCAGCTGAGATTCTGAGAGTGTAAGATTAGGCAGGGTAAGCTTCGGTCAGGTCGAAAATATACCTCTGCCTAGTTTTTCTTAACACCAAGTCAGTGGTGTAGCGTGGATTTCTGCCACCCGGGGACAACGCTAAATTTTCCGCCCCCTATTTTCGCAACCAACCCACTAATGACTGGTAACACCGTGAGCTCAACTCACACGTGTAGCGGGCGAAAATTAGTGAACTAAAAAGCCCACTTTTAGAAAACAAATAACTGTCGAATTGACGCAAAACAACGAGAAGCACAAAAAGAAACAGCAATTGCTGCAAGTTGTGCCAGTTATGAAATAATGCCTAATATTTTCACAACTAGTAGATAGTATTTCAAAGGTAAAGATTAAATATTTTTAAGAATACAAGTTTTATTTAAATTTATATTATTTTTTTATTTATTTAAACTTCATCTACCGGGTTGATACCTTTACAGATTGTGAAAACCTTAAAACTAAACTAAAAGTATAAACATTTTTATAGATATTACTCTTAAAGGCATCTACAAGCCTTACTGTCCAACCACAACGCAACGATGCGACGTCGCAAACGATAACGATTTCTCTCTCTCGAAATCTTCGAATGAGTGACATCTGTCGTCATAAATTATTTACATTTTGTTTTAAATAAAAATAATTTGAATAATTTCCTTGTTTGACAATTCGTTTGTCAAATTTATTTACATTTTTTGGGGAATTTGAAGAATTTCATCGAAAAGTAGGGCATACTGTTTTTCAAAAAATGAGAAAATCGGAAGAAGTTGTCAGAAAATTAGAAAATTTTATGACGACGTGAGAGAGCTCAACGACGTGTTCCATTCCATTTTTCTATAGGAACATCGCAATCGATTGCGACGTCGCATCGTTGTGGTTGGACAGTTATACAATTTTTATATGAATTAAATACTAAGTACTTAGGTTGTTTGCTAGCAATATGTCTACCAGGAGCGTCTTGAAAATATTTCTACTTAGAGTAAAGTCAAGCTGGTTGACCATCAAATCACTATGAGATAAGCATCTAGAAACGGGGTCATTAAGACCGTAATTGGTTCTATGGTTCGTTATATAAAAATATTTTGCTTCCCTTAAGGGGTAAGCCGGTACATTAAATGGATTGAGTTCAAGTAATTCGAGAGAATTTATTCTCCATCGATTATATCTTTGACAAATAGAATATTAGATAAAAGACGTCTTTGCTATAATGTAGTTATAGTGGATGTCGAACTTAAACTTGGAGTCAAAAAAGATGCCAAGGTCCTTAACCTCACTAATTTTAAAGAAACTTTCGCCACTATCGCTGGTATAACTAAATTCAATTGGACGTTTTTTTTCGAGAACAAATAACAATTTTGCATTTAGAAAAGTTTAACCCTGTAACAGGTAAGAGTGCCTCAAGGCACGAGAATCGAAGCTTCCTGGGACTTAGTTAGATGGAAGGTGAGACATTTGAAGTTATCCTACAAAAAAGCAACAGACTAGAGGAGGTCCAGGGGTGCTGGGCTTCTTGAAAGCGATGCTAGAGTTTTCAGGGTAGAGCCAATCTTTTTTAATGGTTTGAATTGTGGCAAATAACTTTAACTTTCAGAAAATTCTGCAAATGTGTCCCCACTGCACTCAGCTGAATGATATTTTCTGTGAAAAAATTCGAAGCATGGGAACCTTTGATCTGGTTGATCACTGGGGATGCGTAACCAATGGAGCAAGTTTGTTCATCAGTATGCGATAAGGGGGAAAGTAGCCAACCTAAACCACTGCCAGAACCAGAGTAGAGTGCAGTGTTTCAAAAAAACAATGAACTTTGCCGAAAACATGAAAACATTTCCTCCGAAATCCTTGCAGCATATTTGGCTACGCACAGCAATGTTCAAAACTAAATTCGACTGAGAGAAAGACAAATGCGAAACGGAATTAATATTAAATGAAAGGAAAATAAATTTTTCCATAGCACTTAGAACGATATGAAATCGAAATACTTCATTTAAATAAATAAAGTTATGAAATTTACAGCTCTTATTTAGTACAATATTTAAAATATTGAAATTGAAAAAGATGAGCACTTTAAAAATAATTTATTGAAAAGATTTGGTACATTACATTCAACATCATTTAAACCGCATACCTTTTGTAATATCCATTTGTATATTTTTTTCCAATCCACTGTCTTTATTTTTTACATTTTTCGATTTAAGAAAAAAGTTTTTGTTTTCAACCCTTTTATTATTTATTTTCGTTTGTTAACAAATACATACATGTGTATGTGTATGAAAATGAAATTAAACCAGAAAGTGTGTTAACTTCGGCCTGGCCGAAGATCATATACTCTACACATGTTTACTTAAAAATTAGGCGTGGCAATGGTCTAATTTTTTTTCTTTTCAATCTCAAATATCCTGTGATGACAGAGAATATTCGTACCAAATTTGATGAAAATATCTCTTCGTTCTCCTGTGATCTAGTTTTATTGAATTAGTGGCCAGACCACGCCCATTTTTTGTAGTCTGTTTTGGTCAAAGACAGTTGATTTGTGAATAAAATTTCAAACTCAAATTCATTCTACAACCTGATGAATTGAGCTATAAGCATGGATTAATTTATATGTACTATAAAAAGTAGGCGTGGCAATGGTCCGCTTTTGCCCATTTTCAATACCAATGAGTTTCTGATGATAGACAATATTCGTGCCAAATTTTATGAAAATATCTCTATTCGTTCTAGTGTATTCGAGCTTTTCTAAATTAGTGGGCGGACCACGCCCATTTTGGGTAGTGTGTTTTCGTCGTTTCTATCTGTCTATCATCGTTTTCTAATGATAGAGAATATTCGTGCCAAGTTTGATGAAGATATCTCTATTGGTTCTCTTGTAATCGTGATTTCCACAGACAGACAGAAAGACAGACGTACAGACAGACGGACGGACATGGCTAAATCGACTCAGGAGGTCACGCTGATCAAGAATATACATATATACTTTTCTATACCTGTCACGCCTCCTGTAATGCGTTACAAACGGAAGCACTAAGCGAATATACTCTATTCACTTCACTTCACAGGGTATAAAAATGCTGCATGAATTAACAATTGTTATGTGCCTTGAAATTTAATTTTAATTTATGTAAACATCAGTGAATATGTCGGCTTGTCGCTTTATTTCTCCATTACAGTTCCCTCAGAATCTGTAGAATCTCTGTTACCCATTGTCTGGTTCAAATTGTTATTCAAATAGCTAAGCTATTTCATCATCACCTAAAATATTATGCATAATGCAACAAACAAGAAACCGATCGCATTCTAACTTATGGTTTATTTTTTTGGGAAGGCGCATTTTCAGGTGCTTCAGGCTGCTTAGTTTGGCTATTTGTATGGGAGGAGGAGTATGGAATCGTTGTATGGGAGGAGCACTGGATGCTTCGTATCGAATGGAAGTTCTGACGAGCTTAGCTCGAGCTCTGGCAATGTGGCAAGGGTGGCAATCCACGAAGTTGGCTGGAGTCAGTTACAGTTCCTTTTGACTTGAATTTTCGTATATCCTCTTCGAAGTCGCTGTGTTGAACTGCATTGATGATGATGACCACAGCTTCATTTAACTCTGTTACTGTGGGTTGATGGCTCGATGGCTGTTGTTTGAATAGTATCCTGATGAGGAAACGATGCATGTATGCAACTATTCTCTACAAGTTCAATCCTTCCGCTAGACGATATTTTGTGAGAATGTTCTACTCCAAGCAGTAGGTCAATTAGTCCAAGTAGAACATAGTCCATACGTGGTGCCGAGATTGATGGCAAATTGGTAGATACTAGTGCAGCCGGTTAATGATCGAAATGTTAGTTGAAGTTGATGCCGGGCATTGTAATAATTTAGTGTTATGCTTCTTGTTGCATTTTTTGCAGTCTCATGAAGAACATTGAGGAGCCATGTGACCAAACTTTAAACACATTAAGCACCTCTTTTGCGTGCGAAAGAGGTTGAACCGTTGTGCTGGATGAAGCTGTAGGAACTTTTGACATGCAAAGAGTGGATGTGTCTCTGTTTTGCAACATTTGCATGCAGTAAATCATGATTCGATAATGCAATTGATATGTACGCCCATGAAGTTGCTTGAATGAATGAAGCCCTTTCTCCGGGGTCAAACCGAACTACAAATCATCCTTGAAAAAAATGTTTCTAGAACTCTTCTGTAGTAGACACACCAGGTAAAAAAGTGTTATATATGGTACCCATTATTCAGAACAAAAGGTTGGACAACATTACATATATTCGTTGTCGATTTCGTACTTTTTATCTTTAAACTCGTGTTCAATGGAAGGATATACAGAAAGTGATAGCGATTGCGACTTTATATTATAAGTCTACTTCATAGTGGTCCGATAAATATATTACAATTTGTTAGCAATAATTGCAATACACAAAAACCAGGGAGATCAATGAGTTTTATATGATGGCTTCTTTAACGAATCGCATTCTTTTTGATGTAACGTTTTCTCAAATAAACAATACAAAAAATAAAACCCAGGCGGATTTGGTTGCAACCAAATGTTTAACTTCTAAAGAAGTAAGAAGAAGTGCCCAAGTAATAGGTTTTCTATATAGTATATAGTATATAGGTTTTCTAATATACATACATATGTACATATGTGTATGTTGATGCAAAGGGCCCTGCAGTAAAAATCGCAACTAGTTCCAAAAAGAAATAGTTTGCTACTAGTGCAAATGGAACCATAATAACCCTAGTTGCAATGTAATGCAGCTAAAGTGATTATTTGTAAGTATATTCGGAACTGGATATTTACTAGTTCCAAAGTAATGCGGCTGGGAGTCAGTCGATATTGAAATTTACCGTTTTGTGCAAATTGTATATAAAATAACTTCGTGCGATCGGTCGCTAGAAGAAACGAAGTTAGTTGCAAATCGTTCGCAGAAGCAAAGGGACTTTCTGTGCTGCGGAAAATTTTATTTTAACAAAGTAAGTAAAAGAGAAGTATATTTATTATAAATATATTTTATTAAGCATATAGCCATGAGTAAACGCTCTATAAGAAGGAGAATAAAACTCCAAAGGGATTTAAACATAAAGATGTTGAAAAGGCCTACTGAGAACAATTTACCGCTTGTAACGCATTACACCGACAATTCTGGGAACTGTGCGGTTCAGCCTAAAAAGCATTTAACGCTTTCTAGTACAGTCTACGTTTCAGAGGAAAAATCTCTTAAAGAGAAATTAACAGCTTGGTATTTTAGGAATAGGCCTTCAAGAAGGACTTTTGAGGAGCTGTTAGAAATGTTAGAATGTGAGTAAAAGCCTTCAAGAAAAATTAATATTTGACTTTTTTATTGATCTACATATATTCTAATGACATACATTTCGTTTTACAATAATATACTACATAACTACCCTTTTTGATTTTCAGATGAGAAAAAACACACTTGCAAAAACTGCGCCGAAATTCAAGAAAAATTGGATAATATCAGCAACAGGCTTGAAAAATTTGAACGTAGGTAATCAGCTGAACAATACATTATAATATGTAAAGGTAAATTATTTTCAGAAAACCATTATGCAAATAATTCTGCAATTATGGCAGCCCTTGCAGAGCAAAAAATTTTACTAGGAAATTTGATTCGCCAGGAGTCTTCGTCAGGTGCAGTGGTTTCAATGTTTCCCGTAAATGTTTAAAACCTGCAACATGTGGATGCCAAAATAATTCCAGTTAATCGCAGTATATATGTAGGTTTTTTGAATTTTAACAGTCTCTAAATTGCTCATTACATCATACCGTTTAAGGTATCCACTATAACCACCCTTCTACGCCAGTGCCTCACAAAAAATTTGAGAAATATTTTAAGTGAGGACGTATTCTTAAATTTTAATATTGATGGGACGCACGGAAAAAAACGGTTAAAGGATTTTAAAAATTTGTATAGTGCACTACTAGGTAAAATTTTATAATAAACGTCACTCATTTATTTAATTACAATGGCTAGAAAGTTCTCAAATTTGCAGATTCTATTTCAACTTTACCGGTGTTGGAGCCACCCGAAACTCAACTGAGAAAGGCGATACAGCTACAAAAAAAGAGAATTTTTAAAAACATATGCATCGAAAAGAAGAATGAATACAAGAACGTTTCAATTTGTTATATGTAACAAAAAATAAATATAAGTGAAAGCAAAATTCAATGAAAAATCACTTTGTTCTTAATTGACCCGCTCTGCATTACATTAGAACCAGTTAAAAGATAGTTCACAAATGACTCTTCTATACTAGTTCAAAAAGCACTCTAACTATTCTAGTGCTTTTTGAACTAGTATAGAAGAGTCATTTGTGAACTATCTTTTAACTGGTTCTAATGTAATGCAGAGCGGGTCAATTGCCACCTCCTAGGACACCGCCACGTGAAAAGCGACAGTTCGTTCCATTAAAATAAGATGCAGTGAGGGTTACTACTGGTTCGAAAAGAACTACTTATTCTACAGTTAAGAACTAGAAGATTTTACTGCAGGGATGTAACAAACAATAAATATAAGTGAAAGCAAAATTCAATGAAAAATCATTTTGTTCTTAATTGACCCTCTCTGCATTACATGAGAACCAGTTAAAAGATAGTTCACAAATGACTCTTCTATACTAGTTCAAAAAGCACTCTAACTATTCTAGTGCTTTTTGAACTAGTATAGAAGAGTCATTTGTGAACTATCTTTTAACTGGTTCTAATGTAATGCAGAGCGGGTCAATTGCCACCTCCTAAGACACCGCCACGTGAAAAGCGACAGTTCGTTCCATTAAAATAAGATGCAGTGAGGGTTACTACTGGTTCGAAAAGAACTACTTATTCTACAGTTAAGAACTAGAAGATTTTACTGCAGATCTGCATTAAAATTTCCAACACAATGTTGAAGAACGCTTCGAAATCGGTGCAGTTAAAGTGTTAACTATTCACACTTTTCTAAATTAATATATACATACATAAATTGCATGTTTCTCTCGTCTTTAAATTCTTTTATAAGCCTTAATATGTACAAAATCAGCGATAACAACTCAGACATTTACACAAATGCCAAACAATTAATTGTTATTGTATTCCAATGTATCTACTTGCCGCCGACAAAGAACCGCCAGAGACATTGATAACACTGCCAACATTTGCTGGGTGAGAAATTAATGCAAAATGCCCTTACTATGCCATCTATACCATAGGATTTCATTTCATCTAAATTATTTAAAATAAATTATTTGCATTAATTAGTGCATGGCATAGTTATTGCCAATAACAATGTTATTGCATTTGCATTAACTTCTTATTTAATTTTGCAATAAAATGCTTATTTGAAATAAGAAATTATTTCAATTTGAATACTATTGAATTATTTCAATAGAATACTATTTTGCAGGTAATGCAGAAGAAAAATCTTAGATTAAAGGATTAAAGGACCTCCTAAGTTTCGACATAATATCGTCTGCATCATACAGACACAAAACAACCGACCACGTTTGGCACATTTTTTCACCCCCCACTTTTTCATATCATGTTAGATGATTCGGATTTGAGTATGATAATTTCGCCGATATAATTTTCCATAAATTAAAAAAATATTTCTTATAATAAAAACTGTTTTGGAAAAATATGTGTATACATATGTACGAGTAAGGTAGGCTTACCGTCTTTGTTCATTCCCATTTGAAGGCACTTTTTTAAACGACAAGCTTGACATTGGTTGCGATGAGCTTTGTCCACAATACATCGTCCTGTTCCAGCTTGACATCTGTAAAAACGGAAAATTCATTTACATAAATAAGATGAAGTTTAATTGAAGAAGATGAAATACAATTACTGCCAAGTGCTGACCCTAACAGAATGCAACTTATAGAATACGTATTTGTTAAACATGTTCGGTGGGATACCTTTGTTAAGAAGTACTAAAATTGTAACATTTGTTACTCCAGTACCTCACCAAATTTCTAAAATAAGAAGTTCAATCTTTAGCTGACAATTGACTACACAAAATCTGTGTACATTATTTGTTCAATAGAAAATTTGCCCTCCATTCGAAATGTAGTGATCCTTGCACAAAAAACTCTTATACATTTCTAATATTTAATCGAATAACCATTCAAGTTTGTTCGTGCGAACTTAATTCTACTCAAAAACATCCACAACAAAGAAGAATCCACTTCAGCAGGAATAAATTTATTTTTGTATTAAGTAGAAACCACTGGTGTCTTGTCTGGTGTTAGACGCATGAAGGAAGTAATATACAATATTAGGGGAGAGCCAGAATAAAACTTGTAATAATAATAAGTATATAATTCATCATTATTTGTAAATAAAGATCATTTAATATACAATACTTCGGTCATATAAATAAATTTAAAAACATATCATTTAATATACAATACTTCGGTCATATAAATAAATTTAAAAACATATCATAGAAATACTATGGCAAAACCAAAATAAAATGTTTTGACCCGTAAAACTAAGAGAAATAAAAAATTAACCAGAAGGAGTGGTATTTGTGGCCTTGCCAGGCTGTGGATCACATTTAAAATAGGTCTCTGGTACGCACCTTCTGATATAAGTTTTGACTATTATTGGTGCAGCTTATAGACCGAATTTGAAATTGAAATTTTATTCATGAGACCATACTACCAAAAATGGGCGTTATCCGCCCACTAGTGAAATAATACATGTAAAGTATTGTAAATACAAAAGTATTGAAAAATGGAGTAAAAAGTATGTAATTGTAGCAAATATAGACAGGAAAAGTTTCATGTGTTTTCTTGCAATGATTTCTTGCTTGCTTTCATAAATTTGCTTCAAGAAAATGAGTCTCTCTGAGACGTCAAATGTCCCCAATATGTGAACCGTAACGCACGGCAAAAAATTTGGAGAATGTAACATCGCAGTTAAAAGCCACTAATAATGATATTGATATAAAAATTGAGGAAGACGATTAAAGTACTTAGAGAACAGTACAGCAAACAAGTTCGAGCTACTTCTAAAAAGCTGGAGCTCAAAAACTTTGGTTCTTTGGTTTATTAAATTCTTTTGCGCCCGGCGCAGAAATAAGAGATACGCAGTCAAATTTAGAGGTATGTACTACTATATTAGGTATTAGGTGTTAGTAAAAGTGTTTTAAATCTGTTTCAGGACATTTTGGCGATTTTAGTTACTTGGATTATTGGACGATAATATCATCGGCCTGAAAGTATGCCCACTGTTTATATCGAATTTATTTTAAACTGATATACGTGGAGCCCGAAAGTATGTGGTTTGCCCCGGTATCTTTTACTGGCAACCAAGCAAAGTGCAATGGTTGCATTATTGAACTCAAGTTGGCCTTATTCTTGGTCTTGACCTTGATCGTTCGTGTTGCGAACGTGACACACTACATTACTGAAGTTTATCCTACCAAAGTCGGATTTCACATTCGTATCTGGTTTACCGAATTCCAGTAGTATGCAGAAGTACCTGAAAAATTTGAAGGGACTCCACATGAAGTTATGTGAATTACATTTTCAATCAAAGGCAAATTAATTGTATTTTATTGCATAACGATATATACGAGTATGTTCACTTTATGTATGTATGTTTAAATATATTGATAAATTTGTAAAATATATAAAATTACGAATTAGTTTTCTTAAAATTATTTGGTATAGAGATATAAAGTATCGCATTTCATTTTCATAAAAATAAGATCACATTTCACGTCGATAAAAATAAGGAACACAATAACCAGTAAGAGTTATATAAGGGCTATATTCGGCCTGGCCAAATCTTACCCTACACCTAAAAGTTTTGAAAAAATTGAATTGAACGTAATAGTTTTATGTATTTAAATTTTTAATTTATTTAGATTTTTCATTGCAGAAATAACATTATAGAGTGAAATACAAACTGAAACTAAAGGAAATATGTGATTATAAGGAACGCTACTTTATAATCACATTTAATCACAGACGGGTATAAATAAAGTGGCGTTGCTAGGGTGACGGTCCGCCCCGGGCGGCACAACTCCGGGGGCGGCAGTTTTGGAATTCAAGTATTGACTTATTGAATTCTAGGAATTTTTGGGACTGCAAGTTGATTGGAGCCTGTCCCGCGCTCCATGAGTCCTATCAACGCCACTGTATAAATAGTAGGCGAGGTCGTTACCTGTTTCCAAACCAAAATAACCAGCTTAGTAGTTTTATTATTGTGTTCAAATTTAAACTGTATTTGTGTAGTAATAAATTTGTTTTCATGAGTAGTGTAAAAGTGGGGGGACCGAACCCAGTTTTGCTGTTATAATGTTTTATTGGAAAATAAGTTGCTAGATTCAGGAAGTTTATATATTTAACAATATAACCATTTAAAACTCTCTTTTGCCTGTGTAACCTAAAAGTGGGCATATTAACGGATAATGGTACTCTATACCCAGGAATGAATTTTGTTGTTATAACTCAAAAACGAACACTGATATCACATTTCTAATAAAAAATAGGCGTGGTCGTTGACCGATTTAACCCATATTCAATACCAAACTGCACACCATAACAAACAATATTTCTACAAAATCTGCACTACAAAGGCATTTAATGACGCCTTTTTCCCATCAATGCATGTCAGCGGCAAAGCTTATGTACAACCACAGAATAAATAGTATACAGAAGACGGATCTCATACAAAGCAAATTTTCTTCGTGGTTTCAATATTGGCACCCTAATAAACAGAGAGTTCAAGCATGAGAACATGCAAGAGAGTATACAAAAGAAAATTGGGAAGGTGGTGCGAGCGAAAGAGAGTTTTGTTTTTACGAGAGCAAAGCAGCTTATGGGTGCGTGTGTATGCATTGATAGCTTCTTCTATCGTAAGCTCGCATGGTGGTGTATTGCTTTTCTTGTTTCCGATTGTTGTTTGGATTCGAAATCACTTTGGAATTGTACTTTCATGCGAGCGGTTGTGGTTTTCCTACGCTTATATATCGACTCCATTTTTACTTTGTATTTTGATCTTTGACTCTATTTTTGGTTTTGCATTGTTGCTGTTATATAGACTTATATTATTTATACGGCTTGTTACGATTTAGGAAAATTGGATTCTGTACCGACTATTGGTAAAATTTTCCAAAAGTCCATTTATGCTGCATAAAAACATGCGGTAAATCTAGGCGATATGATGAAAAGATAAGAATATTTAAGTTTCCTAACTATTAGTCGGCTATGGCTACTCCTCCCTATGAAAAATTAAATTTGCGAAGTATTACAAAAATTGAAGCTGTAACGCAAGCATGCTGTGTGCTGCACAATTTTCTGCAGTCTGATACACAACACGTTGCACTTGCTGAAGAATTTGACGGTGGGCTTGAAAGTATATGTACATAGCCACACCGAAGAGACCCACGTCTTTCCTGTGTGATATTGGTTACTGTGAGTAGCAAATTGACTAACATTAAGCTTACTTTATTAACTTAAGTAAATTACATACATATATGTATATAAATATGTAATAAATATTAAATAAATCTTGACATTAATTTTATTCCAAAGTCGCACACTTTGTCTGACATAAATGCATTAAATTAAACAAAAACAAAAAATAGTCGGAAGTTACTATTATTTAATAAAAATTCAAATAATAATTTAATAAATTTCTATTAAATTCACAAAAATTAAATGTTCTAGTGTCTAGAGACTTCATATCGATTGGAGAATCAAAGCCACATTAGTGTCAAATTTTTGTTGGTTCTCCCCATACACTCTTTGTCCAAAATTTTAAGCACTTGAATAATTAAAAATTCAGCGGACATAGCATAGCGGAATGAGGATAGCTGTAGCAAAATAAAGAATGAAAGCAGAGAAGATACCAGCGTGGGATTGGTTTACATACAAATAAAACTACCAAACCAAGCAACAAGCAAAATTAGCGCCAGCGAATGAACGCAGTAAGAAAACACCAAACTAAATGGATAAAATAGTGAACAGAAAATAATTACGGGCGTGAAAACTTAAATATTTTTTAAGTATTTCCTGAAACCATAACTATGGCAATATATATTGTAAAAAGAATAATAATAAAAAAAGTTTTAATTAAAGAAGAAAAATAGTGAACATATTTATTATATTGTATGCGTGATGTACACTACCGGCCAAAAGTTTCGAAGCACCCTTGAAATTTCTAATAATCTTACTAATAGTTATCCAAAGCTTTTAAAAATAAAAAGTTTCATTATACATTTTAAAGTTTATTGTATTTGCTTTCAAATTACATTAAAATTAAATTTTAGAAATATTTTTACCATCAAAATTTTTACAAAAATGTCTGAACTGATTTTTCATAAAAAAAGCCCCCTTTGCACTGAATAACTTTTGCTACAATTCTTGGCATTCTGGCGATTAATTTCTTTATGGTTTCCTATTGTATATTGTTCCAGGATTCCAACAATGCATTCCACATTTCCTCTTTCGACGTAGTCGCTTTTTCTCGCACCTTTCGGTCCAGCTCATCCCATAAAAGCTCTATTGGATTGAGATCGGGTGACTGGGCAGGCCAAATCATATTTTTTAATATTCCAGATGTTTGCTTGTCCTCTAAATAGCCTCTGCACAATTTGGAGCTGCGTTTGGGATCGTTATCTTGCTGCATCACGAAACCTTCGCCGATCAATCGTAGGCCTGATGGTATGGCATTGTGCTGCAGTATCTATAGTCCTCCTTTCGCATAATTCCATCGATTCGAATGAAATCGCCTACTTCATTGCTTGAGAAGCATCCCCAGACCATAACGGAACCGCCGCCGTGCTTCACTGTTGGGATTACACACTCCGGCAGCATGTTCTCTTGGGCACTACGTTTGGCGAAAATTCTTTGATTTGACCCAAACAACTCGAACTTTGATTCGTCGTTCCAAAGAACAATTTTGAAGTCCTCTTCGGTCCATTCCTTATAGGTTAGAGCCCATTGAAGTCTTCTGTTTTTATTTCGTGGTCGAACTAAGGGTTTTTGTAGCAATCCTTCCATAAAGATCAGCATCTCTTAGACGCCTTTTTACAGTTGTTAGTGACACCGGGTTTGATCGACTGTTATTGATCTCTGCTTGTATTTCTGGAGCCGTTTTTCTTCTGTTCCGTCTGCTTGATATTATTATTGCTCTATCTTCATGATTTGTTGTCGATCTTGGCCTTCCGGACTGCGTAATTACCCCATCATAAAAAAATTACCCTGAGTATCTAAAAAACGTTTTTATAACCCTTTTTCTCGAATTTGTGCGGCATGTGCAATAAACAAAAAAGCACAATTTGTTGAACGAAAAAAATTCAACGTTCATACAGCATTCAAAATAAGAAATAACTTGAAACGAATATTACCAACCAGCACAAACGAAGAGGACCCACTGTACAAGCAAGGCATGTACAAACTAACTTGCTCATGCCAATACAGCTACATAGAGCAGGCAGGACGCAAGCGCAACGCCGGAATCCAACTTCGCACCCCCATATGTCTGATAACAAATGTACCCCAAAGCACATTAAAAAGGCAGTAAAATTATTACATGTATAGCATAAAGGACGACGACTGAACATACTAGAAAACATGGAAATATGCAAACAAAAAACATTTGACGGGCGTATAATAAATGAATAAACAAACAGTATCTCATATTTGAACCCCTGAAATTGCTCTATAAAAACAGAACAAACACAACAACGGAATCATAAACGCGAATACACAAGATCAAACTATAAAAAACCCACCAACAAAGAATCACTGATTTCTATTTACCTACGCAGACACCATAAAGCTGCTGGGGTGTCTGCTGCAATAAACACGGATACCGGAACCGCCGAAAACCCAATTAGCAGCAGTCAATAAAAACACAAAAAGCTAATTGATCCCAGCTACCTGTAGACAAAAAACAAAAAAAAGCTACGTGACGAATAAATACCAGAAAACTAATTATTGACACAGAGACCACAAAATCTTAATAAATACGAAAGAATAAGAATGAAATAGATAGAACGAAAAAAGACACTCAAGATGGCACAACGCCGAAACCGGTTTGTTATCAAACCAAAATTTGACACGGGATGACGAAGAATCGTTCCACAATACATCATTTCATCATTCTGTTGGAAAACCCCATTTCATCATCACCCTGTTGGAAAACCAAAACAATTTAAACAAAAAATATGTTCAAATTTTTCAGCGTTTAGAAATATGCAAATTAAATAATTGATTTGCAATAAATACAATACAATAACAAAACGCAAAAACAGCGTGGCGCGCTCATACCCAAAAAATGCTCCTATCTCATGCTTGATTCCGAAACCGGCCTGCATACCATTAGATGGATACTATTTTTTGGTCTTGTTGAACTCTTTTTCAAGGTGGGCGGAAATAGTTCCAACCACATCCATCACTACTCAGCGCACATTAGAATTTCTCAGCGAGATATTCTCTCGATTTGGATTACCGACGACCATTGTTTCAGACACCGGTATTCAGTTTAAGAGCTCACACTTTAAACAGTACATGGCAGAAAATGGTATCGAACATCTGTACTCAAGTCCGTACTACCCGATGTCAAATGGACAGGCTGAACGATTTGTAGACACGTTCAAATCTTCGCTAATTTAAAATCTTCAAACTTTTCTACAGTCGCATCGCTCAACTCTAAACAGGAACACATACAATTCAAAGTGACCAGATGAAGTCGTGTTTGGAAGCTTGAACCTTATCAAACCACCAAAAGTAAGTGATATTCATCAAAACCAAGATGAGTCTACAAATCATAAGCGACTAGCACTGTCAAAACAATTCAATCGAAAATTTGGTACCAAGATGGTTTAATTCAACAATCAAGACTTAGTTTACGGCAGTATACACACTAGCAAAAGCTGGTTTCCAGTGGAAACCAGGACAAGTTGTCGAACGTATTGGTAAGGTTATGTATAATTAGTTTATGCATATGCACATCAACTTCGAAAAAGTCTTGGCGAAGAGCTAATTATGAAACCTCAAGTTGAGAAGCCATGGAACACGGCGCTGGACGTGTCTCAGTTTCACATGAAAGAGCTCTACCATCAGGTATGATGGTACCATATTACCTCGAAGAATGACATCAATTTTAAGACTTCGTCAAATAACCCCGCAGCACGTTTACTACACATACCAAGTCGCACTTTGTATTTGGATAATGTCAACATTGCAATAATGAAAAAAACTACTAAGAGTGATATATGTATTCGGCCTGGCCGAATCTTAGATACCCTACACCAGGCATGTCAAACACGCGGCTCGCCAATACATTCATTACAGCCCGTCGAGACTTTTTAAAAATTTTTAAATATAAAGTTTTGAGCATAGAGTATAGAGTAGAGTAATATTAAACGGTGGGTTTGTCTACATATTTTAATTTTTATTTTGTTCTGTTTTTTAAAAATATGTAATATATAAGTATTAATGTATTAAGTTTGACAAATAACATGAATTATAGAATGTCTAGGTATGTACATTAGGGTGGACCTTAGCTGTACTTGGCGAAATTTTGTTGCAGCATTTTTTTACGCCGCCCCTAAAATTGTTCCATTGCATAAAAAAATAATTTCTGTAAAATATGAAGTTGATCGGATAACAGAAAGACGTGGCACATTCATATGAAACTTGCAAAAAATGTGAAATTTTGTATCGAAAAGGAATGAAGCAAACATTTTTAATAATGAATATATTTATTACATTATATGCGTGATGTAAATACATACACCACCCATATTTTTCCGGCTTCAGCGTTTTTCACTTGCAATGGGATTTGAACTCGCAACCTGACTGGCGAGATCGTATAGCTATTTCGGAACATGCCAACGTTCCTCATTAGCGATCCTTTTGTCGGTGTTTATTTTTGTACAACATTCGCTATATAAGCTTCGTTGTTTTGCAATTAATAACTTAATACGAATTACAAGCTAGAAGAGACTTAGAAGCAAATAATTTTCACTTTTCTCGGAAACTACAAAACATAGATCCTTCCGGTTTGAAGCATTCTCTCTAGAATTGATTAGAGAATTTTATGGACGGAAACAATTTATACTTAATACCTTTGGCATTAATTTTCTCAAAAACTGTTTGATCTTTTATTTCCGTGGTAATAAATTTGTTTTCATGAGCTATACCGTATAAGTAGTGTAAAAATGGGCGGACCGAACCCAGTTTTGCTGTTATAATATTTTATTGGAAAATAAGTTACTAGATTCAGGAAGTTTATATATTTAAAAATATAACCATTTAAAACCCTTTTCTTTTGCATGTGTAACCTAAAAGTAGGCGGATAACGCCCATATTTGCATATTAACGGATAATGCTATTCTATACCCAGAAATTAATTTTGTTGTCATAACTCAAAAGCGATCGCTGATATCACATTTGTAATAAAAAATTACATTTTCAATGCCAACCTGCACAGCATAAGAAAGAATATTTCTGCAAAATTTCATGATGATATCTTCACCGGTTCTCCTGTGATCGTGATTTCAACAGACAGTTCACAATTATCTAGAAACAATAACCCATGCAGAGTCCTGGGGAGTTCTGGATTAGCTCAGCTTAAAAACTTAAAAAATTAGTACTGGAATAACTTTAAAAGAAACATAAACTTGATCAATATGCTCAAGTACACAAAATCTAGAGCTAAACCAAAAATTGAGATAAAAATTACCAAAAACCAATCAATTAACAGTTTTACATTACATATTAACCCTGGCACTTCCACTGGCAAAATATGAAACAACATTAATCGTTTCAGTGGTTTTAAAACTACTCGTGGCATTCATTGCCTAGTTGACCCTAAATATGCATCGGAACCCACCACAGACAAAAGTTGCATTCCCAACATTTTTATTTACGTCTGGCTACCAATTCCTCTGACTCGCAACTCTTTTTCGGGAAAGTAAAAAAATGCTATCTCCCAAACGGTCTAGTACTAATATCCATGGTATGGACAGAATAACTCAATCCTTGATTAGAACTTGATGCTTCCTCAGTAATTAATTACCGAATGATTAATCTTTTCAATAACATTCTCACCAACTATATTCCTCAAAATACAAATCAATACAAAGGATAAAACTACTACAGTCCTATTTCTCTTAGTTCTTGTATGTTTAAACTTTTAAACATCTTTAGCGAAACCTCTCTACATGATTAAACGCTTAGCTAGCTTCAAATTCAACTGTTCGACCCATATAAGTTACAATACATACAATACATTTTGACCCATATAGTGAAATCATTTATCATACAATATCAAAAATCAATACGGCTTTATGGATTCTGCAGCAGATCCCTATTCAATAAACTAAAACGTACTCTTAATGCAGCTATTAGACTCCTATAATTAATATAGTATGTTCTTTGAAGCCAACATACTCACCATTGAAAATAAGACAATTACAGGTTAATAAACTAGGATCAGTTCTCTATTCTTTATTGCTGAGATGCGCCATTATTCAATATAGTACATAAAATCTAAAGATCCCTAAAATTAGTTAAATCTGCTTCAGCATTATCAAGAACAGTACATAGTTGTGCCGAACTCTTAATCCCAATTTCCCCACTGAAGATCAATTACTCTTCACTGCCATCTTGGGATTTGAAACCAACATTAATCAATTTATCACTACGCAAATACAGCAAATCTAACACTTCTCCTTTACAGTTCCAGACAGTTCTTCTCTTTCTGGAAATTAAGAACCACCTTAAGCATTACTCCGTTATTTTCACTGATGAATCAAAATTCCACGAAATTATAAGCTACAGTGTCACAAAGCCATTAAAGGACGTATTCTTTGTGAATACATATCAGTATTTTCAGTTGAAAAAACCGCCATATATAAGGCCATGCAATATGCTAAAAACAGGCACGGCAGATTTCGCCATTTGCTCTGATTCACTATCCTACCTGGAGTGTATATCGAATATTCTACACAAGTATGTACTTCTACTCATCTCAGTTATGGAAGGTCATCCTAAATTTGTTTTGATCTATACTCCGGTACATGTAAATATTATAGGCAACGAATTCGCCGATCAAGCAGCTAAATACGCTTGTATACCAGCAGTATACTGCTTCCATAATTTGCACTTCCCACTCTAATTTCTCGTAACTATTATACTTTCTAAAGACATACCACTATAATACACATAAAATATATTAACCCTTTGAAGACAATTGTTGCTTATAAGCAACTTTTAAATCAACGGCACTAAAACTTTAAAATGGGAGTCTCTGATTTATAACGGTAAATTGGATACAAAGATCGATCTTTTTTTAGTAAAATAACACAAGAGTAAATGTTCTAGTTTTTTTTATTCTTTCATTTTATTAAGTTATTCAATGCAACTTAAGTAAGAAACAACACGTACGAAAAAGGTGCCGCGGAAAATAATTTTTTTAAAATATATAGATAATAGTTACAAAACTAAAATTGACACTATATCTCAATATAAAGGTAAGTTATTTTATTTATAAATTTATTTGGAGCAAAGGTGTTGACTTTAGTGAAATAGAATTTTTTTAACCTAAAGTTGCTTATAAGCAACTTTGGTCCATGGTGGTCATAAAAAATTTAAATATAAAAAATAAAATTTAAATAGAAATATGAAAAAATATACATAAATATATGTATATATAAAGTCTGCTGGTTCGACAATAAAAGTGTCCAGCTTTTGTCCACACATATGTGTGATAAGCCAATGGGATCCTGCAAGCGTTGGAGTAGCAAAGGGAAAAAAATTTTCAGTGTGCCACGACCAGCTATAGTTGAAGATTCCAATCGGCATATGGGGGGAGTTGATTTGTGTAATATGCTCTTGGAATTATATAGAATTCACCACAAGTCAAAACAGTGGTATATGCGTATTGTGTATTGGCCTATTGGAGCAGCTGTGGTAAACGCTTGGCTTTTATATCGAAAACATTTGAAGTCTTCTAATGATTTCTGCAAACCAATGAAGCTTATATACTTCCAAATGGAAATAGCGCATTCACTACTAAGTTCTATTCCTCTCACCACCAACATAAAACGCGGCCGTCCTGCTCTACAGTTTGTGGAAACACCACCAACTCCGCAATCGCCGATTTCGTCCATTAGATGGACGTCCCCGTTGCATCATCCGTCACCATCACCCTTGAGCAGTGCATCCAGGTTTTCAAAACGGAAGCACACCCAAGATCCACCAAAGACTTACGATATGATGAAAAGGGCCACTGGCTAGTATGGGGTCAGAAAGGTCGCTGCCGTCTATGCAAAACCGGAACACCGCTTTCCAAATGCCTAAAATGTGGAGTTCACTCGTGCTCCAACAAATAAAAATTGTTTCCTGTCATACCATACCTAAGAAATAAGATTTCGTAAAAAAATGTATGAAATAAAAAACAAACTTTACTCATTTATGTGTTCCCATTATTTACCACCATGGACAATTGTTGCTTATAAGCAACTTTTCACAGGACCTCCCAAGAAGGACGTAGGGCTTTGAAATTTTATAAATAGCTTGCTTAGGGGTAAAAAATGATGGCCGGCAACACTGCGAATTTTTGACACCACAGGCTTAAAAGGTGTCACCAAAGGGTTAAAGAACCTCCTAAAATACATAACTTTTATAAATAAAGTGTACTAAAAAGCATAAAATAATTTTTGCTTTCTCAGCAATTTTATATTTACAGCGATAAATTTACATCTTTTCAAGTGCTTAGGAACATACATACATACATATGTTGATAAACAATGTTTATGAATTGGAAAGAAATACCTGATATCTTTTAATGCAGATAAAATCTCGCCTCGATTTTTTAATCGAGAAAGAGAGAGAGAGAGAATAAAGAAAGTAGAGAATAAAAATACCTACAAATCGTTGTATCGTTCATTGAAATTGAATAAACGGTACATATGCTAGAAGCATTAGAAGATATATTAGATTGTAAGAATAAATCGATACTATACAATATAGAACTTCGTGAATTAAATAATACAATAGGTAACACAAGGTTTATTATAAAATTCCGCCTGTAATTGCAAATCACTGAACTGACAGTTGGCTGTCATTAAAAGGTTTATTAAAATTTATATAAGTTGCAGTTAGACAAATGTGAGTATAGTTATGGAGCCCAAACTTTTATTAATTCACTTGAAGAGATGTACATAAAGTTATCGCTGTAAATATAAAATCCCTGAGAAAGAAAAAATTATTTTGTGCTGTTTCGTGTATTTTATTTATAAAAGTTATTTATTTTAAAAATTTTTTAATATACTTTATTTTCTACTTTTTAGTATACAAAATGTGAATTTTCCATGTAAAAAAATGCTGCAATAGTTTTTCGATCGAACTCGGGCCCTTTACATGCAAAGGGAACAATCTATCCCCTGAGCCATACCGGCTATATGAAAATACATACTTAAATATTGTGTACTTTGTCGAACTTCACTCTCAGAGATAAAAATATTTTTCCGTCCGGCCGTCCATCTGTCAGTCCGTCTTCATATTTCGTCAGTCGTCTGTCATATTTAAAAACAAATTTCTGGCTTTAGCCGAGGCTCGAACTTAAGTAAGTCTTCCCGTAAGTACGTCCGTCCATCCTTCAGTCATATTTTTAAAAAAATTTTTTCTGGTGTTGGCCGAAGGTCGAACCTGATTCCCTTCGTGTCTGAGGCCAACACTGTATCCTGTTGTGCATACTGTGCATCAAGAAAAAGCAAAAGAAGGAAAAAAATATAATATAAGGAATTACGAATGTCCAAAAGTCCAAGGATTGAAAAATGTTTTTTCCAGTTCTTTCATTTTATTCATTTTCTATCAAAATTTCAGTTTTTTCTAAACTTTATGAAATTCTTGTAGTTTACTCAAAACCACTGGTAATCTAAATTTATAAGCTGAATTCTTTAAAATTAGTGCATACAGCTAGCGCTTTCTGAACTATTCCTTCGGAAACCGGAAGCCGCACGTCCGTGCGTCACTCAGGGGAGACAAACCTTTTTCGCCAGTTTCTGTAAGTATATAAAAGTTATTTAATAAACTAATTTGGAACTCATCATCAACCTATAAAGACATAAACTCTAATAGAAATGTAAAGATTACTTACCCCCTTCGCATGGCCATTTGATGAATACTAATTTCAGCCCTGTATGTAACTGCTGCATCATATCCTCTACTAAACTGTTATTCACACTATCACACACATCACAGTATCTTCGTGAATGCCGTCTATTCAGACAACTAAGATTCAATATTTTCCTTTACAACGATCCCTTATCCATCCTTTCCAATCCTTCGTCTGCAGATATTTATAATTTTATAAATTTCTTAAAATCAGCCCAAGCTTACAATTTAATTTAACTTAATTTCAACTACTATTTAATTTGTCCACTATTATTTCTCCTTTATACGTTAGGAGCCGAAGAGCATTGCTATTTATTTGCTGCTTTTCTTTTTATATATTGTAATTTGCTATCAATTTATTTAATTCTAATTATTTGCAATAAATAAATAAATACTTTCTGCTTACTAACCTATATATTAATTTTCTTCTTACACTCCGCTTGAAGAAGCCGGAGCATCCATTGCAGGCCAAAATGCCGTAGTGTTTACCGGAACTTGTATCACCACAAACAACGCAAATCAGACCCACATTTTGAATTTTGCAACGATGCGGTGTAGTCTTTGCATCGTAAACGGAATCTTCGTTAGTGCGATGACTCCAAGGCACAATTCGTTTGGATTGCGAATACTGAATTTCCAAAGAATTTTGTAGTTCTGTAAAAAAGTAACTTATAAAACATGTTCATATGTATATGTATGTATGTATGTATACACATTTAAATTTGTAATATAAAGAAGTCATGTTTTTATAAGCTTCATAAAGTCTACATGCTTAAGCTTCAGTTTGGTATATTATCCAATTAATCTAATATAACTGCTCACAATAACACAACGAAATTATTCATGTATTCAATTTAGGGTGACTGATTCAGACAGAAAACACAAAACCCCTGGGACAATCAGTGGCCAATCACACCCTAATTTTATTGTAGTGAGTGTTTGATGCACTTAGTCCTCAGCTGAAGCTCATGCTATTACACTTGTCTGAAGACCAACTGTGGCCTAATAGCAAAAAGATTAAAATCATATGCTTCAATTTTATAAGGATATTACGCACACTTTCACTAACTAAATAAACGATTTAAAATTCTCTAATAGATTTTTTTATTCTTAGGAATTAAATACAATTCATTGATACATTCACTATTAAAAATAAGGTTTTTCTAATATACATATCTTTTAAGCAACCGTTGAGCTAAAAACATAAACCAAGACAAGCTCACAACGAAAAGATTTTACATTTTCAGGAACGCGAACAAGGGAGGAAATTATAACTTCCAAACTTATCATAATCATAGAAACTTACATTTTCATATGTACACAGTCGATTAAAGTTAAACCCTCTGATCTAATATGAATGATACTCGATTTAGGAGCTTTAAAGAAAAAGGAATTTATAGCCGAAAAATATGCCAACGTATTCTACATGTTTTGTTGAATATTATTCTGTGATTTACAGCCTTATAATGGAAATTGTTTGAAAACGTAAACGAAAACACAAACGAAAACTAAAACGAAACGAAACTACACTAGTATAATAGAAGCTTTTCATCTGTATTGCAGCCTTTCTTTGCAGACAGAAAATGTAGCCATGTGTATAATGTTTAAAGCATTTTTATAAGTAAATTTTAGAAACGCAAAGATTTCGTGTAGAGTTCAGTACAAATGCGCGGCGGCAACACTATACACAAAAAGAATTCGACATAGAACTTCCAAACTACGAACAATTTTCAACTAGACGATATCCTTTTTGGTTTCGCGTCGTTTATCAACTTTTTTCTGGAAACTGCGTTTTATCCATTATAAACCGCGTACACGATAAAAACAAAGCATGTGAAAATACCAACAACAAATGTTTTTGGTGTTTAGTGTATTTCACTCGATCTTCTGTTATGCTCCGTTGCCAAACAAACGAAAAACCAGTAAGAAATCTATATTCGGCCTAGCCGAATCTTAGATACCCTACACCTAAAAGTTTTGAAAAAATTTAAAAAAAACTAAAACTAGAGGGAATATGTGGCTATAAGGAAAGCTACCTTATAATCACATTTAATCACATATAGTGGCGTTTAATCACATATAGTACATTTAATCACATATAGTGGGGGTGGCGGTCCACTCTGGGCGGCACGATGTCGGGGGTGGCAGTTGTGGAAATCAAGTAGTGACTTATTGAATTCTAGGAATATTTGGGGCTGCAAGTTGATTAACCGTCCCGGGCTCCATGAGACCTAGCTACGCCTCTGTATAAATAGTAGGCGTGGTCATTACCTTTTATAAAACAAAATAACTACTTAGTTATTTTATTATTGTGTTCAAATTTAAACTTTATATCCGTGGTAATAAACTTGTTTTCATGAGCTATTTTGTATACATAAGTAGTGTAAAAGTGGGCGGACTGCACCCAGTTTTAATGTAATAATGTTTTTTGTTGAACAAGTTGTTATCTAAAGTTTTATTCAGGAAGTTTATATATTTTACAATATAACCATCTTTTGCCTGTGTAACCTAAAAGTGGGCGGATCACGCCCATATTTGGGTTATTAACGGGTAATGCTACTCTATACTCAGGAATGAAATTTTGTTGTCATAACTTAAAAACGAACGCTGATATCACATTTTTACTAAGAAATAGGCGTGGTCGTGGATCGATTTTGCCCATTTTCAATACCAACCTGCACACCACAAGAAACAATATTTCTGCAAAATTTCATCTCGATATCTTTACCGGTTCTCCTGTGATCGTGATTTCAACAGACAGACAGACAGACAGACAGACGGACGGACATGGCTAAATCGACTCAGGAGGTCACGCTGATCAAGAATATATATACTTTTCTATACCTATCGTCTCTATTTCTATGCGTTACACCATGTGGTAGCCACATGCAAAGACTACAAGACTGGAAACTCTTTTTTCGGTTTAAATGTATTGGTGAAATCAGGCTTGGGTGTCGTAGATTACAAAAACAAAACGCATGTAATTTTGACAGTTCGGGAACAAATTTTGACAGTTCGGGAATTTGTTTACAAAATATTTTGAGAGAGGAATGAACTCTTGTTCTTCTTCATAGAAATAAGCCAGAAATATGATTTTTCAAATACGTAAAACAGACCCAGGAGATAGTTTTAAAACCAAGGCACGCTTCTAGAAATGTACATGAAACCTTTTTTAAGTCTTATAGTTGCACAATCTTGAATATTTTGCAAGTAAAACCAAGTTAAAATTCATAAAAATTGCTCATTTCACAAATTTAGTCAGCTGTTTTTAACCTACCATGCGTATTTTTAGCCGAAAGAGATGCCAACGTATTCAACATGTTTTGTTGAATATTAATGTGTGAAATGGTTTAATATTTAGTTAATTGTGATGTTAGTTATTTTGGTCTTTAATTTAAATGAATTTAATTTTAAATGCATGAATTGAGAATTTGTTTATGTTTAACTAATTTTAATTTAAATAAATGAAGAGTAAATTTATTTGTATCAACACATTTTAATTTAAATAAAAGAAAAATGAAGAATTACAAAAACAAATAAGTTTACATTACTTTTTAATATTTTTAAACAGCTTAGAATACGTCAGAACCTCGAGAACTCATAAATGAAAAATAGTTTTTCTATTAATGTTTACTTAAAAACCAAAAAATAATTAGTAATAAAGTTGTGTCATTGGTATCCCTGCCACTAACTCACCCCAACATTTTGTGGTGGTGTGGTAACAAAGCAAAACGATTTACCTTGTCAGATATCATGCTTTGAGATGGCCTGTTTTAGCTTGTAAGAAGTCGACAATTTCACCATGAAATTCACATACACTGTATGTGAACACGCGGACGGACATTTTTTTGAGCTCTCTCACGAAATAAGAGGAGTTTCCAGTCTTGTAGTCTTTGGCCACATGAGTGGCTAACCACATTCTGTTACATGTATGTATGTATGTGGTAGCTACATACATACATACATACATTTTTCTCAGTGCTGAGAAAAAATCTGCCAAACCACGCTCAAAATGTGATAGTGTACATTTGGATATCCCCAACAGTCTCGATATTCATTCACAATTGTATTTGATACCACAGCCCAAGCTTTTCGTAGGATTAAGTGCTGCTGTACAGCGCAATAAAAAATACAAGATGGGAAGTAAGAAAGCATTCTGAAATATTTGAGAGCATATTTCGAATTTGTTTTTCAAAACGGATTGTTGTTGTTAAAGACTGTAAAAATTGATCTACTCATCATGTTCTACCACAGATGATAAAAAAATATGCATTCGCACAACAACAACAAACTACCGTTAGTCCAAAATTTTGAGACGTGAATTTGGGCACGTGAGAGAAGTGAGAGAACTTTTTTTGATTATTGACTCATAGCCGGTGTTTTATTGAATTTTGCAGCTTCATTATTCAGTGATTTTATTAACGATTCTTCACAAAATTTATTAAAATTATGAAAAATTTTTCCGTCAACTTTATGAAAAGTTTATTAAATATTAAGGTTAAAGCGTACTTATTTAAATTTTATTTTTTTTTTTTTGTGAATGTCTACGATTGTATACTCACGTGTTCAGGTAAATATTGTTTTCGTGTAAGATAATATAAGTATGTGTAATATATCGTATTTTAGACCAACTTAACATGAAACGGGTAAGATAGAGTGGAGCATCGTACAGAAGTAAGAAAAAAGCCAAGGAGGAAGTTATGAGGCGCTACGAAGGGGCTATACTAAAGTTTGTAAGCATTTCCTCTGAGACGACAGTTTCTAAGTCATCAGAAGTGAGCTCTTTAGAGGCTAATCAAGGAGCAACTGAACCTATGCATATTCCTAATAGTTGCGACGCAACAAAAGCTGTTGAGAAACCAAAAAATTCTGTAACTCAGGCATCATTCGGCCCAGACTTTACCGGAAATGATATTGGGAAATGGCCTGAAAATATAGATTCCAACATGCGTTTGTTCTTAATACAGCGAGGTCCCGAAGTCTATCAACACATTAATACAGACTTCGCGGAAGAGCCAACAGTATCACGCGTGATTCAATTAGAGTCAGGCGTGGACGCTATCACACTATAAGTAATATCAAGGAGGCGACTAACGCGAGAATGGTTTTTTCGGACATTGGCAAATGGCGAAAAAGTTCTACGAACATGGATGGCATACGCTCCTTCTAAATCATCATTATTTTGCTTCTGTTGCCGTTTATTTGAAAATGCACATGCACCCAATGCATCAAAGTTTTACTCCTTATGTGGATTTAATACTTGGTGGAAACTGAAGCCCAAAATCGCCAACCATGAATTAAGTACTGCACACAATAAGAACTTCTACAAATGGAAAGAGTTAGGAACAGAGATAATGAGATAGGACACTTCGAATTCGCTGCTTCAAAAATCGGTTTGACTTCTATTTTTTATGAGCTGTTGAATTCATGTACACTATGGGTGAGAGCTACCATATTGTTGTTCTTGTTTTCTGTCTTTCAGAATGTTGAAAAAATCAGCTGTTTCATGTTTCACCACGGATTCGTTTAGTTATGAAATCAGCTTGGCTAGACGCAGTATCATTTAACCGGTTTCACTACTGGTATGCCGATACCATCGGTGGCTACACACTGTGGTTTCTCATTTGGTTTCACAAGTCGTAAACACGTGAAGCCAAAGTTTGTGTGAAATTGACTGAATATCGAAATGTTGGCCAGAGTGAGAGAAAATATGAACACGCGTTCGGCAAACTATGTTGCTCTTCTTTCGTTTGACAACTGCTTTCTTGTGTGCGTGCAAAGAAACTGAGAAGCAGGGTCTATTTTCAAAAATTCTCGACACTCGATACCAGAGTATAGACTTTTCTCTTTCTTCCTCATCTCTCTCTCCAACGAACTGAGTGAAACCGGTTTTAAAAGATACTGCGTATAGCCAAGGCCATTGGCTTTTAAAATATAAATTTCACCATATATAAACAAAGGTGGTGAAGTTTCCCAAACCTAAAATGGTAGGTGCGAACGGATGTTTGACCCCCCAAGTGCATTAACGATGTATAACAATACAGAATTTTCAAAAATATTACAAAACAAATGAAAAAATATAAATGCGACCATTCTGGAGTTATAAGTCGTAATTCTTTTTGTCACAAGGTGAACAACTATGCAATTGCAACGAAAAATTAATACAACGACTTATTTATACCAAAGTAAAAATGAGAAATAAACAAGCAATACTTGGTAAAATATGGAAGCATATATTAATTACCATTATACGGAACGGGGAGTTATGTTTTATATATATTTTACACATATAAAAAGGATAATATTTTTATTTTTTGTTTTGACGTTTCATAAACGAACCCCCGAAAAACAGATTTTGCATGCGTTCATGCGATCAGGTTATTTTCGGCGAAGTACAAATTTTTTGCAGCGAAGTACAAGTTTTTCACAGCGAAGTACAAGTTTTTTGCACAAAATCACAATTTTTTATCGTAGTGTTAGTGAAAATGCCATTGTGTTTTGCGACGAATTCGAAGTGTCCTATCTCATTATCTCTGGTTAGGAACAAGGTTTCGTAACAACATTACAATAGATAAAAACGTTCAGGAATTAGTTTTAAAGGAAATAAAACCAGTAAGAAAGCTATATTCGGCCTGGCCGAATCTTAGATACCCTAAACCTAAAAGTTTTTAAGAATTTTTAGAAGTTAAGGTTTTATACCAATGCATTTTTTTATAAATTGATTCTATATTTATATGGTGTATATTCGTTTTATTTGCTCGTTTACAAATCGGAACAAAAAGAACATTTACACAAAATTTCATATTAATTGATAACGCATCATAAAATTACAGACTTATATAAGGATTTATGTAGGACAATTGTGCCATATTACCCTTCCGTCAATGTAACCTAAAAATATGCGCGCCACGCCCATTTTCTGCAACGTAAAATATAATAATGTCGCTAGACTTAAAAATATGACAATGGTAATAGGGTACCGGTTAATTTGTGCGGGTTTTTTTCGAAAATTGAAGCTTTACTGTAAAAAAATGGTTACAAATTTAATATTCAAAGTATTGTCCATCGCTAGCTATAACTTCTTCCCATTTTTCTGGCAATTCACGAATACCCTTTCTGAAAAATTCGGCCGGCTTCTCCGCTATCCACGAATCGATCCAATTTTTTACTTCATAATTGGAGAAGTGCTGGTCAGACGGGCCATGTTGCATTGATCGGATGGCGCAAGATCTAGACTATACGGCGAGTGGGGTAGGACATCCCATTTGAGCATTTCAAGGTAGGTTTTGACGACCTGTGCAACATGTGGCCGAGCACTGTCATGTTGCAAAATTACCTTGCCGTGCGGTCAAAATTGCCACTTTTAAACCGTGCATACCACTTCTGGCACGTACGCTCAGCTAGAGCATGCACACCATATGACAGTATGGTCTGAGAGTCAGTCTGAAACTATATGACAGTAGCTTTCCAACACATATTTGGAAAGGTGAATCATTGGAATAAAAGTCAAGTTACGCCATCTGTTAGAAAACCGCACGAATTAACCGGTACCCCTATTAATAAATCCGTGACCGTGGTAATAAATTTGTTTTCATGAGCTATGCTGTATAAGCAGTGTAAAAGTGGGCGGACCACGACGAGTTTTGCTGTAATAATGTTTTATTAGAAAAGATGTTGTTATGTAAAGTATGATTCAGGAAGATTACATATTTAACAATATAACCATTTAAGACCCTCCATTGTCTGTATATGAAGTTGTCGGATGAAGTTACTCTATACCCAGAAATGAAGTTGTTTTGTTGTCATAACTAAAAAACAACGGCTGATATCACATTTTTCCTAAAAAATAGTTATGGTCGTGGACCGATTTTGCCCATTTTCAATACCAACCTGCACACCCTATGAAAGAATATTTTTGTAAAATTTCATCACGATATCTTCACCGGTTCTCCTGTGATCATGATTTCAACAGACAGACAGACGGACGGACATGACTAAATCGACTCAGGAGGTGACGCTGATCAAGAATATATATACTTTTCTATACCTATCGTCTCTATTTCTATGCGTTACACATTTCGTGACAAAGTGAATACATATACCCTTAACCTTAAGGTGTAGGGTATAAAAATGGCATGAATGTTCGATATTATAAAATTTCTTGCGAAACAAAATTTGGCTTTACGTGGCCACAGGGAAAACGACACCAACTCCAACAAAGGTAACTTCTTAGAGCTGGTGCATCTAATAGCCAAGTATGATCCGGTTTTTCGAGATTATTTATTGAGAATAAAAATAGGCATAGGCATAAAATAAAAAATAGGAATAGGAATCTAAAATTCGCCAAAAAATTATATCTGATGTTCACAAATCCAAATTTTTTGCAATGATATTCGACAGTACACCAGATATCTCCAACAAAGATCAAACAAGTCAGGTTTTGCGATATGTAATGTTCGAAAATGGCCAAGTTCGAGTAGTGGAATCTGTTCAGGACTGGTTTTTCCTGATTGTCCTTGTGTTTGTCTATAGATTCGGTACTTGGGACCGACTCTATTAGTTTGTTGATTTTGTATTGTTGACAGGTTTGGTACTTGAACCAACCCTGTTTCGAATTGACTAAAACCTTACTTGATAAAGTTTGTAGAACGAATGCCGATTTTTATTAATGCTTTAATTGCTTATATAATACCTTATACAAATTTAATCAATATACAAACTTATAAAATACAAGAAAAAGAAATGAACTTAAAATTAGTTGCTGCGTCTGCATGAGCAGAAACGGCGGTCATCGACATTGGCACTGCACAAGCATTGGTGTTTAAAATAGTGCATCGTATGCATATATGGCAGCGACGGTCAGTGACGTCCGTTGTCAGCAATTCGGCAGCTTGGTGAAACCTTAACTGGCTTTACAAGGGCGGTCAATGGCGTTGGTCGTTGACCGACGTTGCGTCGTCAGCATAACGTTTCTAAATGAACGCTGTTGTTTAAACATCCTCCGCCGCGTTGAGCCTTGCTTCAATAGGCTCAACACTACTTGTTGATTGTAGTTGTCTTGGGCGTGGTTGTGGGGCCATGATTTGTTGGGATTTCTTGCATCGCCTGTACCACTTCCAGATCATGGCGGCAAGCACTACGATGGATAATGAGAATGCGGAATAGCCGATTGTCATGTGATACCGACGATCCGCTATTATCTGATTTGGTAGTTCCAAGATGTTGTTGTTGGCTAGTTGGTGTTGAAGTGCGGTGAGTTCTCGCAGGTGGTGTTCGTATCGACTCAGATTACCGATTGTGTTGGTGCTGACTGACTCATTCCTTAAAGTCATTTGAGGTAGGTCAGAAAAGGCGGTGTAAAACACCTGGAAGCTTGTGTTGACGATGTGTTTAGTGTGAAGTGTGACAGAGTCACCCTTCATTAAGCATCCCGGGTCTACCTGCATCATTCCTGAGTTTATCAGCGTAACTTGTTGCGTTGATGAGTTACAAACTGCTGTTAATTGCAGTGGCCTTCTTGTTGAGTATATCCATTGGTTAGCGGTTGCCATCTTGTATAGCGCGACGCTGCGGTTTGAGTATTCTATCGAGCAGTGTGCGCTGCTTTTATTGTTGAGCAGTTCTATCTCACATGCGCACACCTCTGATTCCTTAGTGAATATTATATTTACATTTGAACACAAATACTCGTCATTCGTGATCATGACACAATTTGTATCCAATGGTTCTGTTAGCGGAAAGTAATGATCTCTATGCGGAGTTACCGCTAGTAGATTTGTTGTCTGAGTGATGGTGACCATCATGTTAGCCTTGAAGCTCGGAATCGGTAGAATGTTAAATAGTGAGAGCGGATCGTGGCCAGTCAGGGGAAGATGCACTTGAAATAAGATGTGATCCCTTGAGACTCCCGTCGTAACCTTCATCAGCTGGTATAACTTCATCAAATCCTTGGATTGGACCGGGAATTGTAGAGACGGGTCGACGTAGGTTTTTATGTTCACCATCTCCTGTGCTAGCTGATCGGGTGTCAGGATTAGTGGATTGATTTTCCCATGATGAACATCTGTGAGTAAATCCAGGATTAGAGCTTGAATTTGTTGCATGTCCACCCTTATCATTGATAGTTGTACAGCCAGAACAGTGAAGATTTCGAAAACCCTTGTCCGTAACGTTTCGTCCTTGTTTGAGAGAACTATGGACCTTAATTTAGCCAACTCGGCATCGATTTGTGTGAATTTTTTGTCGATGTTGACTTGATCGGTCTTGATGATATTGAGCGTGGAATTTATAATTGAAGCTTGATTTTTGAGTAGTGTCACAATGTGGTCTTCGTTCTGACTGATGTGCCGAATCGTTGTTGACATTTGGTCCGCGTATTCGAAATCTAATAAACCAAATAGAGAGTGGGCCACGTTGCCGACTATGTCCATTGCGGCTCTCTTTTGTCGTTTCGAAAAAGGTAAGTGGCTGTCTAATTGTGCCTGAGTGCGCGTTTCCTTGAATTGCTTGACCAGCATGCTACAGCTGGTTTGAGTGTGCATTTTTATACACAAGCTGTCCAGCGTCAGAATTCCGTTTTGATACCTTTCTACATTTCTCCTTATTGGTTGTAGGTCATAGTAGATGATTAGCTTCCACTCAGCCATGATCAGGTGGATGTTTCCGATCCCTTCGAAATACAGACCAGGTTTTTCCGGGAGCGCCGAAAGTATGACTGGTGAGGCGAATGTGAGGGGTAGTAGGAGAGCTAACATGAGTGTTACGAGTGTTAAGTTGACGGATGTGATTGATGATTGTTTCCATCTTGATCGTTTTGCTGGTGCTGCATCTGTCTCATCCTTTTCTTGATGCTCTGGGTCAGCATTTCCTTCACCATCTACTGGCAGCAACGCTAGTTTGTGTATGGGACGCTTCCATATTCCCCTTGAAGTTTTTATTTCTGCAACTCTGGCCATGTTGTCATCACCTTTGTAGATTTTAATGATTCTGCCTAAAGGCCATTCTAGCGGTGCAGTGTGGTCTTCCTTAATCAGGACTGTCTGTTTATTTCAATGTTTGGGCATGGGGTTTTCCATCGCGTTCTTTGTTGAAGCTCACATAGATATTCTCGCGACCAGCGGTTTCAAAATTCGTCTTTTATCTGCGTGATGATTTGCCAGCGCTTTCCCAATCTTGCCTTCATGGGAATTGCTCTTGCATCGACCTGGGATGTTAATGGCTCTCCTATGAGGAAATGCCCAGGAGTTAATGCTGCCAAGTCGTTTGGGTCTGATGACATCTTTGTTAGTGGTCTGGAGTTGAGAACGGCTTCGATTTCGATTATGGGGGTTTCCAGTTCTTCATAGGTTAAAGACGCCTTAGATACGCCTTTAACGAGCAATCCTTTCGTAGACCTTACTGCTGCTTCCCACAGGCCACCAAAATGAGGAGCCCTGGGCGGTATGAATTTGAAGTTGATCCCCTTTTTAATGCAGGTGCTGGTGATTGCTTCTTGAGCTTCATCAGAATGCATGCTGTATTCCAATTCCTTTAATAGGTTGTTGGCGCCCACAAAGTTAGTGGCATTGTCACAGTAGATGTTTTTGCAATGTCCTCGTCTAGCTATGAATCGTTTCAGTGCACAGAGGAAAGCATCAGTTGATAAGTCGGAAACCAGTTCAAGATGTACTGCCTTTGTGGCGAAGCAGCAGAAGATTGCAATGTAGGCCTTGGTCGGTTTCTTTCCACGAATGTTGTAATGTATGTAGCAAGGGCCGCAGAAGTCCACTCCACTGTTTATAAACGGTCGTGCAGGCTGCACGCGATGAGTGGGAAGGTTTCCCATTATTTGTGTGAGGAGTTTTGGCTTAACTCGGGAGCATCTTATGCACTTCTGTACAACTGATCGTGCGATTGTTTTGCCCTTTAAGGGCCAGAACCGTTGTCTTGTGTACCCCAGTAATGCTTGAGGACCGCAATGGAAGTTGTCCTTGTGATATATCTCCACAATTAATTTTGTTATGATATCATTGTATGGTAGCAATATTGGGTACTTGGCGTTGTACTGTAGTGAAGAGGAGGTGAGTCGACCGCCAACTCTAAGAATGCCGTTCTCATCAATGAATGGTGACAGCCCCAACAAGGGGCTCGATTTTTCGAGGTCCCTTTTCCTTTTGAGTTGGTTGATATCTGTTTGAAAATCTGCATTTTGCACAGTTTTTATGATGACAGTCATGGACTCGTCCAATTCTTCTACTGTGAGTTGAATATTGGCTTGCATTCTTGATGTGGGATCTTTCAAATGACGAATAAAGCGAAGTACATATGCGACGATGCGTTGAAGAGTGGCAAAGGAGTTTCGGTTGTTAATCTTGTAGATCAGATCTTCCATGCTAGAGTTTGTTGCTGTCAATGAGCTGACCTCTTGCTTCCTTTCTTCCCGTGACAAAATTAGGTTTTCCTTGTGTGGTGGTGCCGGCCAGGTTGATTCTCTTCCATGTAGAAACAGTGGTCCGTAGAACCACATGCTGCAGGAGGCGAGTTGCTTTGGTGATGTGCCTCTTGAAACTAAGTCGGCCGGGTTGTCTCTGGTGCCAACGTGACGCCACTGTTCTGGTGATGATAGCGCCAGAGTCTGTGCAACTCTGTTAGCAACAAACGTTCGGTAGATCGCAGGTCCCGTCAAAATCCATGCTAAAACAATCTGTGAGTCTGTCCAAAGATGGGTTGACTTGTCTGCGTATCCCACCATCGTCTTGACTTTATCCATTAGCTGCGCACACAATAATGCAGCGCATAACTCGAGACGTGGGATTGTTTGCTTTTTCAACGGTGCTACTCTTGATTTTGCAGATAATAGCCTTACGAGTACAGTCCCGTCTGGCATAGTCTTATGTATATGGCTGCTCCATATGCCTTTTCAGACGCATCTGCAAACCCGTGTAGTTGCAATGTTTTTGGACATGAACCCTTGTACATATGTCTGGAGATTTGTATCCCATTGATACTGTCGAGTGAGCAGCGGAAGTTAGTCCATTTTGTGTGCATGGACGCCGGCAATGCTTCATCCCAGTGCACCTTCATGCTCCATAATTCTTGAATGAAGATTTTTGCTGTGATTGTGACGTGTGCCAGGATTCCGGGTCAAATATTTTTGCCAATTCAGAGCATACAATTCTTTTCGTGATCCTTGTGCCTTGGTTTACAGTAGCCTTTATGCAAAAGACGTCTGACTTTGGAATCCAAGTTAAGCCCAAGGTTTTTATTGCTGTGGATGTGTCGTCGTCGAAGTTTAGGTTGACTTCCTGGTCCCTTGGGGGTATGGCTTGTAACAATTTTGGATGATTGGCACACCACTTTCTCAGTTTGAAGCCACCTGATAATAGCAGCTTGTTGAGTTGCTCTTGCATGGCAATTGCCTCGCTTAGGCTGTCGGATCCGGCCAGTCCATCATCGACGTAGAAGTTCTCTGCTAGCAAATTGCTTCCCAAGGGATATTTTCTCTTTCCATTTTTTGACAGTTCTTGAAGACATTTTGTAGACAGGTAAGTAGCGGCGCGTGTGCCATAGGTTACTGTGTTGAGTGTGTAGAGGTGGAACAGGTGTCTTGACCGCTGACGGTCCTTTAGGCTTTGATGTTCCTGGAGCGTCTAACGCAGCCCAGTAATCAAATTCCTGCGTGAACTTCTGGATGTAGTCCTTTGCTGCTTCTGAGACACGCTCGTACGAACCACTTGAAAAATACTCAAGCTCAAGAGTGCTTACAGAGTGTCCTGAGAGTTGAATCATTTTCTTCATATGCTTCGTACAGCTCCTGTAATCTGCTGAGCCTCTGCTGATAGTATCCCTTGGGTGTCTTTCGACTCGATGGATCCTTCTTAAAGTTTGATATTAGCTGTTGAATCTGCTCATCAAGCTCGTTTTGGTTCTTCAATAGATCGTCCACGTGTGCCATTGTTGTATTGATGAAGTAAATTTTCAAGTAAAAAACCGACTTTTGATGAGTATTTGCTCCTTGCAGTTGTGATCACAGATCACGTCGGGGTCACCAAAATGTTCAGGACTGGTTTGTCCTGATTGTCCTTGTGTTTGTCTATAGATTCGGTACTTGGGACCGACTCTATTAGTTTGTTGATTTTGTATTGTTGACAGGTTTGGTACTTGAACCAACCCTGTTTCGAATTGACTAAAACCTTACTTGATGAAGTTTGTGGAACGAATGCCGATTTTTATTAATGCTTTAATTGCTTATATAATACCTTATACAAATTTAATCAATATACAAACTTATAAAATACAAGAAAAAGAAATGAACTTAAAATTAGTTGCTGCGTCTGCATGAGCAGAAACGGCGGTCATCGACATTGGCACTGCACAAGCATTGGTGCTTAAAATAGTGCATTGTATGCATATATGGCAGCGACGGTCAGTGACGTCCGTTGTCAGCAATTCGGCAGCTTGGTGAAACCTTAACTGGCTTTACAAGGGCGGTCAATGGCGTTGGTCGTTGACCGACGTTGCGTCGTCAGCATAACGTTTCTAAATGAACGCTGTTGTTTAAACAGAATCATTTATAGATTTTATTGAAGCAAAAAGCAAAACAGCTGAAAGGATTAGTGAGATGATCTTAAAAAAGCTTAACACGATAGGCTCGACGTTATGAACTGTAGAGGAAAAGCGACAATACTGCTACAATGGGTGGGAGACAGACAGCAACGTATAAAAGATATAAACCCTGGAGCGAAACTTGTGCCGTGCTCAAATCACTCATTAAATTTAGTTTGCTTACATGCGGCCTCGGAGGAGGTAAATTCAGTTACTTTCTTTGGGACTTTAGAACGATGTTATGCTTTCTTTTCTATATCCACACACCGATGGGAGGTTCTGATTACTGCTACAGAGGAAACACGTTGGAGCACAAGAGGCGAGGCAGTAAATACAGCACGAAAATATTACAATATATAGAAATTTTGATAACGTTAGAAGAGCTAACAGGAATAAATGAAAGCCTAAATACGCGGACAGACGCAGGAACTCTGTCAGTGGCGATGCAATCATTTTTATGCCTTTGGCAACCGGATTTGCGTGAAGTGAATGATGCCCAAAATTATTTGCAAAGGGAAGGTCTTAATGTTCATCAGTGGAGCGGACCGCCACCTTCGGTGAAGGCTACGTTTTATTCGATGAGGCGATTGATATTAAATATTTTGTAATAATATTTCAAACTAGCAAATTTATCTATATATTAGGTCATTAAGTATAAAATGTCCGATTTTTAAACGAAAGTTTAGTTTATTTGATCTCTAATAAGAAACAATATGATTAATCAAAATATGCGCCTAAGCTAATGATAGTGTTTGTCATTTTAAGGGTAACTTTTTTATGCTTGCAGCGACGAAGTCTGCGGGGCGAGAGGCAGTAAAATCCGGAAAGGCATCTTTCACAGCTTCTTGAGAACTGAAGGATTTTCCATGTAAGAACTGGTCTGATGCCTGGAATAAGTAGCAGTCCGTTGGTGCAAGGTCTGGTGAATACGGTGGCTGACAGGGAGTTTCCCAGCCTAGCTCCTGTAATGTGAGTAGCGTTGTTCGAGCGACATGTGGTCGGGCGTTATCTATTGACCAATCTGGACTGTTTAATGAAAAGCTGTCTCATCATCACGTCCAACTGAATGCAGTAGACATTCTCATCTGATAAAGCTGTAAACGATAATTCCGGCGTTGGACCACCAAACAGACACCATAAGCGTTTTCTGATGAATATTTGGTTTAGGGCTCTGTTTCGGAACCACTTTTTTATCCAACCATTATGCCGAACGTTTTCGATTGTCGAATAAGATCGATTTTTCATTATACGTTACAATGCGGTGTAGAAAAGGTTCGATTTTATACCGTGACAGTAAAGAAAGGCTAGCTTCGTGATTGATCCAAAATTATAATATATCAGTTGCTCCAACATTCCGCCGAACTCTGACCTAGAAATTTACAATAAGCAAATTCATTGATAAATTCTTGTTGTGACAGTTACTGCAGAGTAACTGGATTATATTATATATTATAAGAAATCTATATAAGAAAATTGTAATGATTATTTTTGTCATAAACATATAAGCGGTTTTCAGCTTGTAAACGATTATTTTTGCTGTCCCCGACTGATTTTACGTGGATCAGCGCATTTAGTTAACCTTATTCTGCAGTTTAAAAAAGCAAGGAATCCTGAATCGATTAGTTTCTTTTCCGAAACTCGCAGGATAATAACATATCCTTGACTGGTTGGATTGTGGAGTTGCCGTTCTATTACGAGAAGTCGAACGACTTCTTCGTTGATATTGATTGCGGTTGCCGATATTTCCATGGCCTGGGATAAGGAGGCCATGTTTTTTCCACAAGTTCATTCGTGAGTCTATAAAAGAGATAGAATTTGTCTCGTTCGCATTATCATCTGGTATGGTTGAGGTAGCCATTATTCCTGGGCTGACACATGATTCAAGAATTCGATCGGCCACCTCCGCTAACTTTGTTAAAGATAAGTTCATACTACCCATCAACACTGTGCGTACATTTGTTGGCATACATTGCCTAAATCTTGTGTAAAGGAAGTTATCATGTATTATATCGCCTCCCAACTCTTTCATTTCTCGCTTTCAAAGTTTTTGTTTTTCCTCTTTTAACAGCTGACTCTTTTCCTCACGATTCGCTAGTCATTCTAGTTGACATTTCAACTATCCATGCAACAGATCTATTTCCTCTTCTTCTTCTACCTCTTCTTTATTGCTTGCTACCTTTGCATGTTCTACTGTTGTGTTCTGTTTGCATAATATTCTGAGCAAACTGCAAACTGTTGTGTATTTTCGTATTGTTTTGTGTAATTTTTTTTTTATGCGAGGACCAATTGTATGCGATATTTAAGCAAAAGATAAAAATACAAATGTCTCTAAATTTTGTCTCTTGTCTCTCCAGTTGTGTTTGAGGCATTACTGTCTAAACCAAGTCGAATATCGTTAGTAACTTTTAGAATGGCGTTAACTTGGCAAAGCAACAATTGGCAACAACAAAGCCCAAAAACTGATTAGGCGGTAACCGAACAGCCAGTTAGCTGCATTATTTTTGGGAATAGACAGAACGATTGCCATCTTCCAGAGCTGGGGAAATTCAGAAAAATGCAGGCAAGAATTGAAGACATGTGTCAGCACTAGTAACAGATACATGAAATTGATTTTTAGGAAATGAGGAGAGATGTTATCGGGTCACGTGGCATTGGATTTAATGGAAGAAGATGCTCGAACTGTCTCAAGCTGGTCAAAGCACCTAAAACAAAACTTTGATAGCACCGATATAGCAAAACTCACCGGGCTATTAAACATTTGGGGTGCTCTGACAGAAGGCGGAGTAGTTAGGGAAAACTTCTTTAGATCGAGGGGTCAAGATCACAGGAGCCATGAGATTTGCCAGAAATGCCCAGCCTGCGCAAATTCTCCCAGAAATTTAGAAGAAAGGTCAGGGTTGAGTTTTTCTTCAAAATACTATCTTAAGTTCACGTTCCCTGGACACTATTTGGTTTCTCATACGTTTGTACTCCTTCCAGTAGAAAACAATGCCTGACCTCTTATATTTATAGTGCAGATAATCGCGTTTGAATATGAGCATCTTCATTTCATTGGAGTATCATGCCAGAAATTTATTTGAAAAAATGCAGGTCCTCAGAACAACATGCTTTTCAAAAAGACCAATTATCTCTTGACTCAAGAGTGAAATCTGCTCATTAATAGATCCCGCATTGAAAATGACATCCCGGATAAACAGTATCTCTCGGATAAAAAGCCAAGAAAAAAACATGTGGATATATTCCCAGTACATCATGAATCTGACAGAAGAAAACATATAACTGAGAAATAGGATATCATGGTCAAAGATGCTGGGCGGGCTCACTTGATTTGAGAAAAGCACCAAAGACGGATCCGCATTAATGAATAAGTCAAGGAGGAATGCGCGGGAATTGTTAAAAAAGGTGGGCAAGGATCTGACTTACCGAAGATTAAGCTTTCATAGCAAAAATCTGAAATCATCCAATGGCCACCCGTGCCTAAACGGGAGAAATTGAGACCTCTACTGTACCATTTTTTCTTGTCTCGACTCAACATACGTGCCCTAGTCTTTTGTCACAGCTTATGCGAATCACCCTGTATATTAAGACTTATTTTTATGACACTTATGTATAGTCTTTCATAAATCATAATCATAACTCAATTTAATTCATAATAAAATCAAAATATGAAATTTATCCAGCACATATTTTAGAAATTATGATTCAGTTTCAGCTTCGTTTCATTCTAAAATCGTGCAAACTTTTGCTGAGCAGTTAGCTCTTCTACTTAGTGGCCCTTCTTTTTTTCTTATGAAAAATTTGAAAATACTAATTTCTAAACATTTGAACATTACCTACATAAACGAAATGTAAAAAACAAATTACACGATCTTGAAGGCATGGCCAGATTTTGAAGATAACGAAAATTCATTCCTTCAATAACTCCATGTTTTCACCGGCAATAGAGCATGTGGCATGTCCACATACTTTTGGATACAAAAAATTTGTATAATAATAATAAAGCCATTCAGTTATAAGCTACAGAACAATATTTAACGGTGGTCAAGTGCTCAAATCTTCACTGAACGCACGATGCAAACGACGATCCTTCGGATTTATTTCTTGCATCAATAAAATATGGAAAGCGTATAATCTAAGTGGCTTGTACAAAATCTCCCATAGAGTTCAGAAATGATCTCTGCCAAACATCTGTTCATTTTAAACAAAGAGAGATTTTTTAATGCGCTTCTTTCAGTCAAAGAAATGTTAACATGTCTCTGTCGAGTGAAGCACATATCGATAGAAGGTTAAGAACTGTTGGAGCTCAAAGAAAATTTTCAGCAACCGTTTTCACTTTTGCGTAAGAAGATTTTGCGACAACTAAAAGTACATTTTATGAATTTTTGTTTCCATATCTGCTAATTCAGGCTGTTCTCCGAACAAGTACGGATCTTTAAACAAATCCGTTATTTTTGGTTATCTTTCGTGGCATCTGAAAAAGGTATATTTCTTGGTGGTTAAACTATATATATCTAAGCAATTTCTAAACTGTTCGATTCCGGGGTTTTTTATTTGTCGGGGTTTGTTTCGACAATTGACAATTTTCATGTAGAGTTTGTTTATATCGTTTCTGATCTGAAGAACCGTCGTAATATCCTAGTTCTTGTAATATGGGCACTTTAACTAATTTAATGATTCTCTCTGTTGCGTGGTTCAAAAGTATTTGAAATTGGTGCTGAGCAAATGCTGATTTTATGGCGATAGTATGGCAAGCGGGATAAAAAATTCAAATTGCTACAACTTGAAATTGGCGGACCACGCCCAGTTTTGGAACAACAAGAACAGAATTGCATAGTATACCACGCCATACTCGGCACATGCTATTTAATTGTGATAACGCAACTAACAGCGTCAGTTTGCAATTACAATTTGTAATAAAATAAAGGCGAGGTCGTTGCCGGATTTTGCCCATTTTCAATAACAATCTGCACGCATTAACCAAGGATATTTATGCAAAATTCCATTCCGGATATCTTCACCGGTTCTCCTATGATCTTTATTTCCACAGACTGATCAATCGCTAATCAAGAATATATATATCAACATACGTTGCTAAGGACAAAAAAGGATCTAAACGAAAAATGTTGTTGCTGAGATTTATCCTGTGGTTGATCTGGTTGATTGAATGCGAAGAGGATGTGTTGTTGTTATTTATAGAGGAGCAGTCAATTTGAATTTTATATTAAAAAATTAAAATTTATAAAAAAAGGAATTAATTAAAAATGGGAATTGTTACTGGCCGAAATTTCAAACCACGACCCTAGTATCAATAAATAGAAAAATCACAGAAGTAAAAAACGGTATAAGTAAAAGTAAAAAGTACAAAATTAAATCTGAAGAAATCTTAATAATTAATAATAATTATACTTAGATAAATTGAGATATGAATTTTTATACATCTATATATGAAAGAATATATGTAATAGTTAAATAAAATAAAATATGTAAGTATTTTCATGAATTATACTACAGTTATTATGAAAATTTATAATAAAAATAACTTCAGTTTCCATCAATGACTTGTGGCTGTTTAAACTGTCCACAATAAATTAAGTTAAAAGTTTTTAAGACATATTGAAACGGTGTAAAAATATTTGGGGTCGAATATACTTATTATGTTGTTTTGTTTGTTTTTGTATATACAAACAAAAGACTATAAAAAAAATTACTATTTAAATAAATGAAGGCTTTTCCAAGGAATAGATTATACATATGTATATAAATATAAAATTATACACATATTATATTGCATACATACCTTGTGATTCCAAAAACACAATTGGAGATGGTTCTTCCTTGTTCATTTTGTTATTCATTCATTTAGATATCAATAAAGGATATATTCAAACTTTTTAACAAATTTTTTTCTCAGAAAAGCTCAAATATTTTCACTACATAATCTGATAATGGACCGATAATTATATATTCTATCCATCTTTAAGAAATTTAAGCACACACACAAACATATATTTCGGGTTTTAATTCACATTACTTTTTAGTTAAATATATATAAAAAATTTAAATTACACTGCATTAAAATGCTGTTTTAAGGCTCTAATTTGGCACTTGATGCTGTGATGTTGTTGCTCTGATCTGATGTTTGCGATTTGGTATAAAGTAGAGGCAGAAACATGCATTGCAGAAAACAACCCTCAAAATGATGGGCAAATAAATGTATACCATACAGATGTAAATAGAACATCACCACTACAGCCACATTTTCCATTTTCTCTCGCACAACTAAAAACACTGGTTCTGGTTTCTACCACCCAATATAACTGTCCTTATATAACTTTTTATATAAGTGATTTTTCTTTGCTTGTTGTGATTCGTTCTTCTGATTTAAGTTTTGGCCTGTTACCTTTGCTGTATGCCAGTTCAACAAACCATATCACCAATAAACATCAAGCATCAGCATAAATTTGGTGTAATCTTTTGTATATGTACATGTATGTATGTATGTATGAATATTATAACGCTGCACTATCTTTAGTCAAGGCTTTAACTCCACCCACTGTTTTGATACCACAAGTTGATATTTGTATTTTACAACTACACAGTTTATTCTTGAATAAGAATAAATATTTATTTAGTTAGAGATTATTTTATAGATCCTTTAAAAAGGTATATGTCATATGTATTTTGTAAAATATAGTCAATAACTGAAGCCAAAACGTATATATGTAGTGCTAAACGTCAATCAATAATTACCCAATAATTGAATAAATATTAAATAGAATTCACTCACTGCTACTGTGGAAGAGTTTATAAAGTACCTATTATTAATTTCAGTTGATAAAATTACCTCAATCAAAGGCAGTACAAAATTAACTGCCTGTTTAAAAATATATCGTTCACTAATAACATATTCTTTGATTATCATCTGAAAGTCCAAAAGGAAATTTTTACTTATTTTCGGGTGTTAATGAACATCATTAAAAAAAACCAAATTGCAGACGATAATAAATATTGTATAGCACTATTGAAGAACTTCAAACCGCACTTAAACTATTTTCCCCCGCTTTCAGTTGAAGAAGAATACGAGTATGAATGGCTAAACACATCAAATAGGACCACAACAGAAAATAACAGTTGATTGATTTAAGAAACGTTTAGTTTTACCGTTCAATATTCTTAGAAAACAAGAATGATCACGCAATAGAAATGAAAGCTTATCGAGTATACGCGATTCAATCACCGACCCGAGCATAACGGTTCAGTTTCGCTCACTGTTCAGCGCAAGGCGAGCCTAAAGAAGTTTTCGCTTCAAAAATATATAAATATTTTCCAATTGTCACTTCTTAAATAATACACTGATTATATAAATGAACACACGATAAACTCAGAAGCATCATGTAATAAACTAAAATGACAAACTTAGCTGTTTTGCTGACAAAAGGTCTAGTAAATTTTTGTTCCAAGTCAAATACATCACCTGCGCCGCAGCGAAAGAGTCATATTCGTTACGTCCGAAAATTCCGTTCCCAGCAAAGCGCCGACGCATAATATTTTCCAGAGCAGAGAAGCAGCTGCAGTTTAGGTCTTAAGCTTAGAATGATTTTTTAAGTTAGTCTAGTTTTTATGCTTAAGTCTTACAGTCTAAATAAAGTGGCAGTATCCAGAAAAAAATAAATATTTTTTTGAAAAAAGGCTTAACAACAAATAATTTAATAGGCGCCCAATGTGGGACACTGGAGTTCAATGAAAGATAAAAAACAAAAAGAAAATAATATCAAAGTGCCAATGCACACATAAGTTCCCCAAGTGGCAACGAATACTATTAAACTTCCCAAGTGGCAACGAATACATCACGAGGTTGGAAAAGTGCCACAAGTATCGATTGTTAGTACATAAATTTGTACTATCAATCAGTACATGTATTTAAAACTGAAAGTGTTAACAAAAAATTCAGAATCATATTGAAGCCAAACTGAGTGAAGCTAAACTATTGGACGAACTAAACCTTAAGTCAAAGACGTAAACTATGCTCACTTTTATGTATTTTGAAATATTATTATATAAGGAGTATGTATAATTTAGTATATAATTATTCACCATTTTATTTATTAAATTAAATTAAATATTTTTAGCAAGTGGGGCTCGTTGATATGTTAACAAATTTTTTCCAAATTCACCAAACGGTCAACAACAATTCAATGGGAAATTACATGTATAATATTTTGTGATGCACCCAGAACTAAAAAAAAACCTTTTTTAAAAAATTAGGTACTAACTTCACAAACGCATAACAAGGACGTAAGCGAAGCATTTGGAAGTTGTGTGACCACAGAAGGATCTAGTAGATCCTATAGGCCATGATGAGGTACAGCTCTTACCTTTAACGTTACACGTTGTCACTTATACATGGGGTACCGGTAGACTGCATATTAGGAAGAGATAATATGTGGAACAAATCCGTTATAAATACAATGCAAACGAGTTTAACAATCTTCAACGAAAGCAAAGAGTTTATTTTGGAAATACCAATAAAAATTATAGAACAGATATACGAGGAAAATAGACAAAAGTATATACCAATTGTCTCAAGAACAATTACAATAGAACCATTAAAATATTGTACAAAATTTAAGAATATTGTAATTCATAAAGAAGAAATAGACATAGGAATGTACATAGCATGTAAAAAGATAACATGGTTTATGCTCTGATATTAAATAAAACAGAATATGATTCCGAGATATACAGCGAATTTAATCCAAAATCCACAAATTTCGACGAGTACACAATTAATAGCATAGGCAACGAGCTAGGTTTCAGGTCTCTACGTGGCATGACATCAAATTCATTTGGTCTGGATGTAATCTGTCATTCCTCTACTGTAGAAAATTGCGAGAATTGCCCCAATTCCCAAATCTGCAAACCCTGTGAGGGTCGAAGATTTTAGACCTATTAGCATTTTACCATGCCTGTCAAAATTATGTCAGGTCCTGTTGAAAAAGCAAATTATGGATTTTCTTCATCGGGATGGCAGAGTAAATATTTTCGCCAACCAGTTTGGTTTCAGTGCAAATCATAGTACAACATCCAGCACTCTTAAGTGTAATGGAAGCCATACGCCATAATATAGATGCTAGAAACTTATCTCTGTTGCTTATGTTACATTTCAGTAAGGCTTTTAATTGTATTGACTTCACTATTATGCGCAACAAACTCATAGATCAATTCTTTTTCTCTGGGCCGGCTTGTAGGCTGATGCATTCATATCTGTCCCAGAGAAAGCAGTGCGTTCAGATAAATAGTAAATGTTCTAATTTTCTTCCAATTCACAGCGGTGTGTCTCAAGGCTCAGTACTTGGACATACACTCAGGGAAATATCGAAATATAAAAGTGTAAACAAAAATGTTGATTCCACATTACTCAACTTCATACGCCCACATTTAAATTAAAGTTGTTCAACGATGATTTAAATATAAACCAGTAAGAAAGCTAGGCCGAATCTTAGATACCCTACACTTAAAAGTTTTTAGGAATTTTATACCAATGCATTTTTTTATAAATTGATTCTATGTTTATGTCTTATATTCGTTTTATTTGCTCGTTTACAAATCCGAACATAGAATATTTAAACAAATTTTCATATTAATTGATAACATATCATAAAATTACACACTTATATAAGGATTTATGTAGGACGATTATGCCATATTACCCTTCCGTCCATGTAACCTAAAAGTATGCGCGCCACGCCCATTTTCTGCAACGTAACATATATTAATGTCGCTCGATATTGAGATTTTATTGTCATATCTTGAAAACTAGAAGAAATATGTGGTTATAAGGAAAGCTATCTTATAATCACATTTAATCACAGACGGGTATAAATAGTAGGGGTGGACGTTACCCGTTTTCAAAACAAAATAATTGGCTTAGTAGTTTTATTATTGTGTTTAAATTTAAACTTTATTTCCGTGGTAATAAATTTGTTTTTATGAGTTATACTGTATAAGCAGTGCAAAAGTGGGCGGACCGCGCCCAGTTTTGCTGTAATAATGTTTTATTAGAAAAGATGTTGTTATGTAAAGTTTTATTCAGGAAGATTACATATTTAAGAATATAACCATTTAAGACCCTCTTTTGCCTGTATAACCTAAAAGTGGGCGGATCACGCCCATATTTGGCATATTAACGGATGAAGTTATTTTGTTTTCATAACTAAAAAACAACGACTGAACGACTGCACACCCTAAGAAATAATATTTCTGTAAAACACGATATCTTAACCGGTTCTCCTGTGATCGTGATTTCAACAGACAGACAGACAGACAGACGGACGGACATGGCTAAATCGAGTCAGGAGGTCACACTGATCAATAATATATATACTTTTCTATACCTATCATCTCTATTTATAGGGTATAAAAATATTGGTTTCCGTAAAAATATCAACGCACATATTTAAATTTAAGTTATGTCTAGGTTTGTTTTAAATACAGAAAATATGCTTGTTGTAAACGCAAAAAATAGTGTTGCTTCAAAGGCAAACAACCTCAAAATGAAAATGTTTGCGAACATGCTTTTTATCTCCTGGGATATCAACTTGATGCTTTTAAATTACAATATAATTACGTTTAAGAATTTTTATTCCATGTTCAAATACAAATACAAGTGTAATAAAAAGGGCTTAAGGAAAATGTGTAATTAACCTCCATATACTTATCTCTCAATTCTAAGGAAGTAGTCTGTTAGCTTCCTATGCAAATATTTATCATTACAATTGGTGGAGAGGTTTACGAGAAAATACATTTAAAAACCTTAGAAAAATAATGTTAAATGGAAATAATCCTTATTATATTATTACAATAATCTATAAGTTGGCAACACTTTTTTATGAGCTTGCGAAATTTTTAAATATAAATATCAGTTTGGTTCTGCTTATCACTTTGTGCAGTTGTGAATAATTGCGTTTTGACAATTTTGACAATGAGTTTGGATTCCGTGAACATTTTTACTACAGAAGATGAGGAGGATGAAGAGATGCTCAAAAACCTTTTAAAAAAATTCGAGTTAATAAATGTTTTACAATACCTAAAAGGTAAGAATTCACCCGTTGTAATAAAAAGATTTTGAGTAAATTGTATTAAATATTCTTTTAGATTCAAATGTTACATTCAGGAGTCTCAGATACATACATATATAAAGAAGACCTCAAAGAAGCTAATCCACCCCTTGGCTTAAGACTAGTTTGCCGGGAAAATTTTTTATGTGGAGAATATAATATGTAATATGTATATGAAATTATACTCGTTTGTATTGGTGTTTGATCTTTGATTAGACGTTGTAAAAAATTTCCTTAACTAAAAATGCACTATTGATAGCTTAAACCATTTGTACATTTTCATGCAAAGCCAAGGTATAATTTCCACTTAAATAAAAGAACTCGCCAGCAATTTTTAAAGCAAAATTGTCTTGTAAAATTGGTTATAATTTTTTTTTATATAATTGAAATTTCTAATCAGTTTGGAATCGATGACGAAACGCTATCCGCAGGGAACAAGGCCACCGAATGGCCTCATGAGCGTAACTCTACTTCACCATCTTCTGAATCGGATTTTCACCGTGTGTTAAATAAGGTCCTCACCTCCTATTCATCTTCATTCCATAAATAATGGGAAAAATATGCACAAATACAGTATTTGTATTGATTTATTATAAACTTATAAAATCGAATAAATTTTTATAAACCCATTGTTGTTGCCTTTTTAATAAAAATAAATGCTTTTTTAAAAGTAAGTATAGTGTGACGTTAAATACAAGCATTCTTAAGACGAAGTTATAACAATTAAAAATAAGCATGTAGTAGATATGACTTAAAACTGTACGCTCTCATTTCAAGAATTAAAAATGTCCTTTTGAATTAGGTCAATTTAAAATTAAAAGTTTTTATATGTATTTGTTTCCAATAAACAACGATATCAATTTAAATACGAAAATCTGAAATCAATGTTACTGCATTAGAAAATCATCAATGCCGTAAATACGATTTGAAGTTGAAGGCTTTTAATTCAAAAGTTAAAAATCTTGGTTTGAAGGATTTCCATATAGAATTAAAATTGTTTTTTATTTACTTTTACTATGCAAACACTTCATTCCAAATGGCTATGAATTTAATTTAACACTACTTAATTTCAAACTCACACTGCGTAGAATGTCAACTACGATCAACTTTGAAATTAAAATTTCCCACTTTACCTGGTGTTTAGCCAAGAAGCGTTTTTCTTAGCTGTTTTTATATTGCTGGCACTTGAACCAGAATATAATCTTGATATTGCTGGCACTTGAACCAGAATATCCCTTTAAAACACAAATCAGAACAACTTTGGTTATTGGCTGCAAAAAGACTGACTTTATTAAACAATTGATTCATCTTTTTATAATAACTTAACACTAATACAGAAAATAATAATAATTGTCAAAGCACATACACATGGCTAACTAAATGCAAGCATTGCAAAAGCCCCAAAAATGCAACCAAATGCAAATAGTGCAGGTAACGGAAAAATGCGGATGGCTCGTGTTGCATTCTGTTTGCGCGACGCGTGGGAAAATTAAATGCTGAGTTAATTAAACATTGAAGTATTAAAGGCGTGTGAAATGATTAATTTCGAGCTTCACAAAGTATAACACGAGCCATTAGCATTTATTCGTTTACATATATACATATTTTGATACGTATAGACATCCTCCCCCCAGTTGAGGACCACCTCAACTTAAACTTCTTCTGTATTGACATTTAACTGAAACTCTGAGATTCTGGGAACCGGAATCGGATTTTGTGCTGCTGTTCTTCTTGCTCGGAGTTGATGATACTTGAAGTAGAGGTAGACCACGATGGCTAGGGTGACGAGTAAGCTGACATAACTAATGCTGTAATGATGAATCTCTTGATGAATCCCTTGATCTTCTTGTTCCTTTAGCTGCTGGACTCTTGTTTGAAGATCATCTAATTTAGATGTAAGGTTGCCATAAATGTGAAGTGGTGATAATGTAGTCATAGTTATAGATGTATCGTTTTGTAGTAATACTGCAAGATCTATGGTGGTTGCTAATGAAATTGCTGATGTAGTCGTGAATGTTGTGTGGGCCATTATCGTGCTTGATTCGTCCTTTAACACACATCCTGGAGGAATAGTAATGCGTCCAATTCCTGTTAATCTTAGTACAGTGACTGAAGAATTGCATAGAACATTCACAGTTCGTGGATGTTCGCAGAAATACAGTATTGCATTGGTTTCTAAAAGTTGTATCCAATGTGGCAATCTTAAAAGCCTTTTAATTGTACATTTTGCTAACTTGGGTTTTTGGATGAAGAAACTCATTTCACAAGAGCTGGCACTTGATCCTAGTCTGTAAATTGGATGTCGCAATTTACAGATATATCCAATGGGTGATACTATGGAGCATCCAGTTAATTCTTGTGTAGTTAGAGGGTAGTATTGATCCTGATGTAAGTTGATGCCTAAAAATTCAGCGTGGTCCTCAATTATTACAAACGTATCATTGCTGAGCCTTGTAGGAATCGAAATTACGTGGATTAGCTGGAATGGTTCGTGATCGAATAATGGTAATTGTAATCTAAATATTATTTGAGTTTTCATTATTCTTCCTTCGATTGAGAGAAGTTTATATAACTCTATGCTGTCCAGGTTACTGCTAGGAACCGTTAGGTATGCTGGAATTTGGCTTTTTATAATATTAATTTGGTCCTTTAGTTGAGATGGCTTTAATAGCTCTGGATGAACCTTGCTGTGATGAGCATCAGTAAGGACTTCAAACAACAATGATTGCGTTTTCTGGTAGCTATTGATTACCATAAAAATTCTTAACGATAGGGCGTTAAAAACTTCTGCTCGTTTGTGTTCTTGTGACCAGGAAACCAGTTCTTTGATTTGACCTTGCACATCAGTGAGACCTGCTTGTAAGTTCTGGAGTTCTTCATAGCCTTGTTTCATGATATTTGCAGTAGCGTCAATGACTGAAGTTTGATTTTTCAACAGATTCAGCAGGTGGTTTTCTTTTTGATCAATGTTATTGATTATATCAGACATTTTCTCTGCATACTCAGAGTCCAATATTCCAAATAAAGCATTCGTCAGGGATCCAATAATTGCGAATGGAGCTGCTCTTTTCCCTCTTAAATTGTATGTCGGTGTTAATAAAACATTGAGTTGATCAATTTCTTTCAATTTTGCGTTAAACTGGGATATTGTATCTGCGCATGAGATGAGGTGGTTTAACGGCTGACAGAACTTACTAGCTGCATTTACACCAGTCACGATATTTTCATATTCCTTCCAGTACGAGGTCATGTTGAAATAAACAACCATATTCCAGTCTGTACTGGTCAAGTAAGCCAATCCTAATGACTCAAAATAAAGTCCTGGTTGAGCTTCAAACGTTTTCATCTGCACGCTGGGGTTGGCAAAAGCTGATCCAATTAACGCTAGAATGACAGACAAGACTGTGATTGGTGACAATCCTCGTTGTCGCTTAGATGCCTTGTCTTCGTTTTTCGCAGGTCGTTTTTCGCGTGGCTGATTAGTTGTTAGTTTTGTTGAGCTAGACGGTACTTCATCATTGTCATGAATAGGTAACTTAAATTGTTGACCATCATTATGTTCAGTTGAAAACAGTGGAGCCAAACGATGTATTGGCCTTTTCCAGATTCCCTTCGCGGTTTTTACATCCGCTACTCTCACGAAGCCATCTTCTCCAGTGTATGTTTTAAGAATTCGACCTAAAGGCCAATGCAGAACAGGACTGTTGTCTTCTTTGATGATTACCATAGTTCCTACTTCGATATTAGGTGATGAATCCTTCCATTTGGTTCGATATTGTAGTTCATTCAGATATTCCTTTGACCAACGTCTCCAAAATTCTGCCTTCATATGAGACACCAATTTCCATCTGGTCAGAAGACTTGTTTTAGCTGCTGTTGCGTTTACGTCCGGTGAAGCAGTTAAGGGTTCCCCAATTAGGAAGTGACCGGGAGTTAATGCTGTCAAATCGTTTGGGTCGTTTGACATTGGAGTTAATGGTCTTGAGTTTAAAATGGCTTCGATTTCCGCAATGACCGTCCCTAGTTCTTCGTAAGTAAGAGATGCTGTTGCTGTACTGCGCACAAGAAGATGCTTGGCAGATTTGACGGCTGCCTCCCATAAACCTCCAAAATGTGGAGCTCGCGGAGGCACAAATTTAAATGCTATTCCTTTAGTATTACATGTATTTCGGATGATGTCTTGAGATTTGTTGTTGAAGATTGCATCTGACAATTCAGCCAATTGATTTTTGGCTCCCACAAAGTTTGTCGCATTATCACAGTAAATGTTTTTACAATAACCTCTTCGAGCAGTGAAGCGCTTCAACGCTCCCAAAAAAGCATCAGTTGTTAAATCGCTGACTACTTCTAGATGGACAGCCTTTGTCGCAAAGCAGCAAAACACAGCTATGTAAGCCTTTTGAGGCCTTTTACCTCTACATTTGAAGTGGATCAAAAATGGTCCACAATAGTCAACGCCCGTATTTAAAAACGGTCGTGAAGGTTGCACACGGGTTGCTGGCAAATTCCCCATAATTTGGTTGTATAAAATTGGTTTTGCCCTATTGCATCGTACACAATGTTGGACAATGGATCGTGCCATGCTCTTTCCCTTTATGGGCCAGAATCGCTGTCTTGTCGCCGCTAGTAGTGCCTGTGGGCCATAATGGCGTTGATCTATGTGAATAGATTCCATCAGCAATTTGACAATCGGATCGTTATGCGGAATTAACATTGGGTGTTTTGCATCATAAGCCAAAAATGAGTTCGTGAGTCGGCCTCCAACTCTCACTAATCCTCTTTCATCAAGGAATGGAGATAAATGGTACAAACAACTAGTTTTTGCTACGTTCTTATGCTTGCTTAACTGACTGATCTCCTCCTTGAAGTCGATTTGTTGTATTACACGAATGATCACCACAAGTGACTCATTGAGTTCCTTTGGAGTGAGGGCAATATGTTGAGGGCGAGCCAATCTGTTTGCTTTTCCATGGGTGGCGAATCTTAGCATATAGCCCACAATTCTTTGTAGTGTTAAAAAGGAGTTGTGAGAGTTAATGGTGTAAAGTATGTCTTCTGACTCAACTTTACTGACGGTTGCAACAACAGCATTTTTTTTGATTTCTGTGTCATTAATTAGTGCGTGTTCTTTAGAAAATGGAGAAGGCCAAACAGACTCTCTCCCATGAAGAAATGATGGTCCATAGAACCACATATTTGACGATATTATTTCTTTTGGTCGCAATCCTCGTGACAAGATGTCGGCAGGATTGTCTCTTGATCTCACATGTCGCCATTGTTCACGCACTGATATTGCTTGTATTTTTGAAATTCGGTGGGCAACGAAAGTCTGATAAGAGGAAGAACAAGAATTGATCCAATTTAAAACTATTTCCGAGTCTGTCCAGAAGTAATTGGGTTGATCTTTATAATTCAATTCCGATCTCACTCTGTTCATCAGCTGTGCGCTTAGCAGCGCAGCGCATAATTCCAGACGAGGAATGGATTGCGTCTTCAGTGGCGATACTCTTGATTTGGCACAGAGAAGTCGCACTAAAATTGTTCCATCCTGACATGTTGATCGGACATAGATTACAGTTCCATAGGCCTTTTCGGACGCATCAGCAAAGGCATGAAGTTGTATAGATTTAGGCTGATTGTGATTGAAGACGTGTCTCGGAATCTTTGCGTTATTCAATTCTTGGATGTTGTTGCGGAAATTCAACCATCTAGTATACATTTCCAGCGGCAAGGCTTCATCCCAGTCCAATTTCAACTGCCACAACTGCTGAATGAATATTTTTGCAGAAACTACGACTGGTGCTAATATTCCTAGTGGGTCATAGATTCTGGCTAGATCTGAGGTGACTGTCCTCTTAGTAATTCGATTAATGACTTGCGAGCTTGCCTTGATATGGAAAGTGTCGGTTTTTGGTGTCCATACTAGTCCAAGAGTTTTGACAGTGGCATCAGCATTGCTTGAAAAATCTAAGTCCACTTCTTGGTCTGAAACTGGAATGTTTTGCAATAGTTGAGGATGATTGGCACACCATTTGCGTAATTTGAGACCTGCTGTATCTAAGATGGTGGATAACTGCCTTTGTGTATTTATGGCTTCATACAGGCTATTGGCTCCGGATAAACCATCATCTACATAAAAATCTCTCTGAAGTGATTTTGCTCCTGAAGGAAATTGATACTCGTTATCCTTGGCAAGCTGCTGTAAACATTTCGTCGCTAAATAAGGAGCAGCACGCATTCCATACGTAACTGTACGAAGACTGTAGTATCTCAAAACATCATTAGGATTTTTTCGCCAAACAATAAGTTGAAATCTCTCATCTTCTGGATCGATTAATATTTGTCTATACATTTTTTCCACATCTGTAGTAAACACGAACCTTGGAAAACGGAAACGGAGCAATATGGAAAAGATGTCATTTTGGACAACTGGTCCATTGTGCATTATATCGTTAAGAGAACATCCAGACGACGTTTTGCAAGATGCGTCGAAAACCACTCTAAGTTTTGTGGTGCTGCTATCCAGTTTTATTACAGAATGGTGTGGGATAAAGTAATGTGGTGTTAGTATATTTTCGACATTTATCTCCTTCATGTGTCCCAATGATTCATATTCGTCCATAAACTCAATATATTTTGTTTTAAGTTCCGCGTCCTTAGATAGACGCCTCTCGAGTGCAAGGAACCTGTTTTGACAGACGTTAAGAGATTCCCTAAGCGAGGTTGGTTCCTTTGAAAATGGAATCCTGACCACGAACCGACCATCAGACCTGCGACGAGTATGCTGAGCGAAATGTAGTTCGCATTGCTTTTCTCCCTCACTAAAAGTTGGTTTGTCTTCGATTATAGTGTCCAATTTCCAAAATTTTTCCAGAATTTGGTCTGTTGTGTCTTCGTCTTCACTGCATACACCGCATGTAACAGATCCTTTGCAATTTTTATTTATCCTTCCAGAAAGTATCCATCCAAAGACGGTGTTTTGTAAGATTGGAAGATTGGAGTCCATCTTAATTAGTCCAATAGAGAGAAGCTGGTGGTAATACTCAGCGCCTAGTAGAATATCGATATTATCTGGTCGTTGAAAATCAGGGTCTGCCAATTGAATGTTTTTTGGTAAAGGCCATGTCGATGTCTCTATGTATTGTGTTGGTTGCATAGATACGATTTTTTGTAACACAAATGCTTCAAGTGGAACTGTAAAACCATTTATTCTTGACTGAATATTGGTATTAATTCGAAGCGTTGTACCTTTTGTACCTTCTCCAATGCCTTCAATCCATATTGAACTGTACTTAGTTGTTAATCCCAAAGCCTTAACGAGTTTTGCGGTTATCAAATTAACTTGGGATCCTGAGTCCAGAATGGCTCTGCACTCAGTATATTGACCGTTGGTGTTGCTGATTTTGATTCTTGCAGTTGCGAGTAAAACATAATTTCCTTTGACATTTTTGCTTGAAGACATCAATGTTACAGACTCTGTGGAATTGTTTGTTTGTTGTCTATCTCCTTCTTGAACTGAGGTTTTGTCCATATGCAAAAGGCTGTTGTGTTTTTGAGGGCACTTGGTACAACCTCGCATTGAACAATTGTTGGATTTGTGTCCTGGTTTTAAACAATTCAAGCAGCGTAAATTTTGTTGAACAAAGGTAAACCTCTGTTGTACCGTTGCTTGTAGAAACTGCTTACATGCATAAAGTGGGTGATTTCCTGAACGGCAAAAGTTGCACCAATTGACTGTTCCTTGTTTTGGTACAATGGATGCAAGAGCTCGTGCCACACTCCTTTCCTTTTGTCCAAGTACTTCTAATGTTTGGAAACGGTTTTCCAGGAATTTTAGAAAAGGTTGAATTTTCTGATTCTCTTTAGGGTTTTGCAATGATTGTTCATACAAAATGTGACTTTGCTTGTCTAGTTTCTTTACCAATATATGAAGCAGCATTGGGTCCCAGGTAGAGGTTGATACGCCCAGATTTTCTAAAGCAAATAGATTTTCCTGTGTAACGTCATACATGTTTTTTATAGTATTTGCTGTGACATTGTTCTCAGGAATGCATTGCTGTCCTAAAATCCTTTGAATTATTGTTGATGTCAATATCCTTTTATTTTCGTATCTTTGTTGAAGCGTGCTCCATGCGGCCTCATAATTCTCGCTTGAAAGACTCAGATGGCGAATCAATCTTTCAGCTTCTCCACTCAAGCTGGTCTTTAAATACCAAAATTTTTGAATGTTTGGTATTGGTTTGCTGTGGATCATTTGGGAGAATAAGTCGAAAAATTGACGCCATGTTGCGTAATTTCCATCAAACTTTGGAATGTTCACCTTTGGTAATGGTGAGGAAATTTCTGCAGGGATAGCGGCAGTTGGGAATGTTGTTGAGTGGTTGACTTGTACCTTCGATTTAATTGCTAATTTGACTATGGTGTCTTGTACCAAGTCTTCCATCTCAAAATATCCGTTTTGATCATATCCCAATCCGTTGATTGTGTCATAGTCTTCCAATATAGTAAAGTTGATGTCTTCAATTTGCTGCCAAAGTTGCGTCAATTTTGAAAGTTTGACCTCATAATATTGTGACGGTTGATTTTCATTGACTGATGATAGTGAGGATATGAATCGTTGTACCGAACTGATCATGGCAGATTGTCTCCGCAAAAGTTTAGAGAAATCGTTGGATGTTTCGTTCATTGGATCGATATCCTTGACTGTTGTTTTCCCTTTGGCGGAACTAAGTGGATGATGATCTGGTTTACCCTGCATAGTCCTTGTGGCAGAACTAAGTGGTTGATGATCTGGATTACCCTGCATACTCGTTGTGGCAGAACTAAGTGATTGATGATCTGGATTATCTTCCACTGACGGAGTATCTAACCCTTTTGAGTCCATGAGCTTACGGAATTCATTACGATATTGTTCCGTCAATGATGCGATTTTACTGTAGTAATTTTCAACGAAATAATCATGATTGAGCGGTGCTGGATCCAAAATCCTGATCTGGTTGTCGTTATTCTCGAACCTTTCCCATGAGTCCTCTAACCGTCGTAGCCTCTCCTCAATGTAACCTTTAGCCTTCTTGCGTTCTCTTGAGTCCTTCTTGAAATTCGTGATTATCTGTTGAATTTCGTTGCCTAGTTGCAACTGTGACTTGCCTAAATCTTCCATGGATGAGTTGTTTTGATTTGTTGTGTGTTAATTCGAATTGAGCGTGATTAAAATCACGTCGGGGTCACCAAATGTTTAGCCAAGAAGCGTTTTTCTTAGCTGTTTTTATATTGCTGGCACTTGAACCAGAATATATTCTTGATATTGCTGGCACTTGAACCAGAATATCCCTTTAAAACACAAATCAGAATAACTTTGGTTATTGGCTGCAAAAAGACTGACTTTATTAAACAATTGATTCATCTTTTTATAATAACTTAACACTAATACAGAAAATAATAATAATTGTCAAAGCACATACACATGGCTAACTAAATGCAAGCATTGCAAAAGCCCCAAAAATGCAACCAAATGCAAATAGTGCAGGTAACGGAAAAATGCGGATGGCTCGTGTTGCATTCTGTTTGCGCGACGCGTGGGAAAATTAAATGCTGAGTTAATTAAACATTGAAGTATTAAAGGCGTGTGAAATGATTAATTTCGAGCTTCACAAAGTATAACACGAGCCATTAGCATTTATTCGTTTACATATATACATATTTTGATACGTATAGACACCTGGCTTTCATTTACGTTTATCTTAGGTTTGAAGTGGAAAATGTTGATTTTACATTGTTTTTTCTCTGAGTGTATAGTCTTTGTTCTGTATATAAATGACCATTACAAGGTGGTGAAGCACGCACAGGAAACATCTTTGCGGATGATGTGCATTTCCTGCTGGATTGTAAAAACGAGGAAACAGTCTTGGGGGTTCAGAGGTTAGGCGAAGATCTTACTGCTATCTCGTCGTGGGCTGTGGCTAAGATTAAATTTGGAAAATACCCACACCATGGTCATAGGAAATACAACAGCCAGCAGCTTTGTACCACAGATTCATATTGATGCGCAAGCGGGTGTTAGGAATTTGCATATATCCTATTTAGAAACGGCTAGGAATCTGTGTGTATTTCTTACAGAAACTCTTTCGTGGGATAATCACGTATCCATGATTCGGAGGAAAATTTATTCGATCCTCCGGAATTTGTATCGTATAAAAAAGGCTTCTTCCTAAGCAAACTAGACTGCTGTTGGTAAAGTCATTAATTATCCCTCGTGTACAGTGTACAGTGCATGTAGTGAGCAGTGCAAGAATAAGTTATGAGTTTGCTTAAATTCAGTAGTCCGGTCTTTTTATTACGCAGTAGAGACCACACGTCTCATCTTGTTCCTCTTGTGCTTGGTTCGGACTTGGACACCTTCCTTAAAAGGTACAATTCAGCTCATCAAATAGATCGCGGATTGTTATACTACCTCACTTTTCGTCACTAACAATGGAGAGATCTTTTTTTGTGAGAAGTATTAGAATTTGGAATGCTCTACCTAACCATCTAAAAACATGTCAATCCGTGGTAGTCATTAAAACTGGCGCTTTGAATCACTTGACGATGACATGAGGTTTTATGAGATCGTTTTCTTAAATCGGTTGTTGTTGCAAAAATCGGAAGAATATCTTAATCAACATGTGGAAACATGTGGAGTGAAGCTGTTGGCCCTAGAACCAAAATGTCAAGAGAAAGAAAGAGCCATGAGTATACTCAATTCGACCACTAGAAAGATGACAGACCGAGATGAGTCAGGTCTTCATCAATTCGATGAAGTCTTCATTCAATTCGACCACCAGAAAGATGACAGACCGTGATGAGTCAGGTCTTTTGTGGAAAATGGATCCTCCGCCGTTTGCTGATAGTTACCAGATGGCTCTGAAGAGGCTGGAATCCGTAGAAAGAAAGATAAGCCGTGATGCAAGTTATAAAGAGGACTATAATAAAAAAATAGTAAACTATGTGATCAAAGGCTATGCTAGGAAATTAAGTGATGACGAAGACGCTCAGGAAAACGACAATGAATTTTACTTGCCGCATTTTGTAGTGCGAAATCCCAACAAAAAGAACCTAAGATTAGTGTTTGATGCCGCGGCTGAAGTTAATGGCATTTCTCTAAATAAAGCATTGTTATCGGGACCTGATTTGAATCAGGCACTAATGTCAATAAACTTGAATTTTAGACAACTTCCAATCCCGGTCTGCGGCGACATAAAAATGGAGAAATGTTCCATCAAGTGGCAGTGATTAAAAAGGATCAAGATAGCCAGCGCTTCCTATGGAGAGACGGAGACACATCCAGGCCACCCGACACATACGTAATCCAACGCTTATATTCGGAGCCTCATGCTCACCAACAATGGCGCAATTCGTAAAACACAAAAATAGCAAAATTCATTCCGCACGATGTCCACGTGCAGTCGAGGGTATCATTAGGTATTACGTCGATGAGTATATGGTCTGTTTTGAAAGCGAAAACGAAGCTATGGAGATCGTAAAAGAAGTAATCGAGATTCACAAAGAAGTACGAGTACCACGTTGTTATTTTCGAGGGTTGGGAAATGGCCAAGAGAATTTACATATATTCGTCGATACGAGTGCGGAAGCAATGGTAACGGTGGCATACTGGCGCGCTACAAAGGCTGAAGGAGTTCATGTGGCGTTCGTTGATGCAAAAAGCACTTGTGCTGCTACAGGATTTCATTCCACTCCAAGATTGGAGTGGAATGCTGCTGTGTTGGGCGAGCGACTAAGTAACGCGATCATCCAATGCCATTCTTTCAAGGACATAGGGCGTACGTTCTGAACGGATTCATATACTTTAGCCAGGTGGATCCGCTCAGACCATCGAATTTACAAGCCATACGTGGCCAACAGAGTAGCGGAAATTCTGGAGAGTAGCTGCGTTGACCAGTGGCGTTGGTGTCCAGGCAATCTCAACCCAGCAGATGATGCCACGAGAGCGAGATTTCCACTAAAGTATGAGGCTGAAAGTAGATTACTAACAGAACCGTCATTTTTGCGTGAAGAAGAAAATTGGCCGAAAGAGACGCTGATGAAAGGGTGCAAGGACGAAAGTGAACCTGAGCTCCGAAAAAAAAAATTATCTTTTGATGACCAGGCAGAAGTTAATATGTTTGCCCAATATTGACAATTTTTCCTCGCTGAAACGTACCGTTTCCTGGATATTGAGGTATAAAGTTAATTTGAAGTCAAAGGCCAAAGGAGAAGCACTACAACACGGTGAATTATCGTCCGATGAAGAAAGAATTGCGGAAATATATTTATGTCGATGGGTTCAGCGGGAAGTCTTTCATGAAGAATACCTAGTCCAAAACGCAGTAATTGAAAAGAACAGTTCGCTGAAACTTCTCAACCCGTTTCTGGCTGAGGATGGATTAATCAGAGTTCGTGGTCGAATCGAGAACGCATTCTGTTTGCCAAGCGATACTACATATTGCCTAAAGATAACCAAATGACTTTTCTTCTTCTTGAACATTATCATAGGAAGTTACACCATGCGTATGCTTTGACAGACTTATGTGAAATTCGCCTTCGATACTGGATTCCATCAATACGAAGAGAGCAAAAAGTGTTCAGTCAAGACAACCTCAAATGGGTGTGCAGTGGCAGAGTAACACCGTTTATTCGACCTCCTATACCGGAGTAGATTACTGGTTAAGGTGTCAGTAGCGCGCCGAAAAGAAAAGAGATGGGTGGCGCTCTTCACTTGCTTAACAGTACGCGCGATACATATATACATTATTCTAAGATATTTGCAAAAATTGATGCAGAAATTATTTTGGCCAACAAGAAATGCAAAAGATGTATGAACCCATCTTTTGGATTCAAGAAGTTAGTTAATAAACTATTCAGGAAACATATAAAATTATTAGACCGGCTAGCATAAAAATTGTTAAAATAAAATTTAAGTGAAAGTTTAAAGGAACCCCGAGGAAATAAAGTGTAACAGCGAAATAAAAGAGCACGAAAACAAAATAAAGTGTATACATTAAATATATGCCTAGGAAGTGTAATGAAAACCGGAAGACGAAATTGGTAACCGACAATCAACCGAAAACGAGAAAGGAATTGAAAGACAAAACAGGACTAAGGGCAGACCATTTCATATTTCTTAAAGTTCCTTTTTGTTCTTGGCCTAGATATCCTCAACAGCGCTTAAACAAATGTGTCGATCATTATCCTGCATTAAGATGAATCTAGCTCTTATTAAGCCCAAGATAGTATATAGTATTCTTCTACAATAAAATTTGTCTGTACTTCTTTTTCATAGCGCTACTCTACCGTTAAGGCCTGCGGCAGCTAAACCGTTTTTGTCGTTGTAACCGATATCTGCTTTGAGTGCGAACGGTTCAACTCTGTGTAGATTTCTGGAGATGTAAGCTGTCGATCCCTCTTACTTATTAATTTTATTGTTTGATCCTCTTATCTGGTAGTTAATTTGGGCCTTTCCTGAATGACTTTCTACAGAGACTTAGGGTGCCATACACTGCAGACTTGGATATTTTCATTTCGTCCTCAGTGGCACACACAGCATGCCCTTTCTTATGTAAGGTTATTATCCCAAAGCGCTTCGCTTCAGATTCTTCTTTGTTTCTTCCCACTTGAGTAATTTTTTACAATTTTTTTTTAACTTCAAAACGTAGGACTTCGAGAAAAACTGACGCAAAAACCATATAAATTCCTTTTATAGAACAAAATCGAACCAACCAAATTAGCAGTTTTCTGTTATTACTACCTGCATCAGTGAACCTACAAAGTTTGGTCCTTTTCCTTGAATCCTACCTTGTGATATAAAAAAGCCTAATACTGCCTACAACATATTTTAAAAGAATTTTATCATTATACATAATTGTAATAAAAATCGTTTCTCCGGAATCTTATGGACGGCTGGGCAGATTTTACCTTCAAAATCCACCAACTTTCCACATAATAAATATATGGAAATAATGAGAAATTTTTTAATGAGGCATTTTTTACCTTATCCAATTATTCATTTTGAAAATAAAGTATCAATTTAATTTGTTAACTCCTATTTGCAGTATTCCTATAAATCGCACTAGTTTTCTTACTGTACTTGCACTTGGGGTTATAAAAAATTATATGAAAAAACCTCAATATTATAAATGTTTTCTTATTTATTTGTCATTGTTTTAATTACGTTATTTCGAACGTAATGTTAGAAATTTCATACATATCACATACACTTTGTTTAATTATCTGCATAAATAAACACATCTCACAACAAATAATATTACGAAAATTATTTGCCTTCGTAAACCCCAACACATTTTTTAACCAAATGCATGGTCGGTATACATATATATATTTTATGATATTTGCTCTTTAGCAAGTCGTTGAATTGTAAATATTTTATCAATGTGTGCGAAAACTTCGTTCGAGTTTTTGGCGGCATCAACTTTGAAAAGCAATCCTCTAAGCGCATAATAGTTTACAAGAGGTTTCGTTTGTTGGTGATATGCTTCCAAGCGTTTCATTAGAGCTGTAACGTTATCATCACTCCGCCGTATTAGAGGTTCGCCAGTAATCTGACCAGAATAATCATATAAGAACGTAAGAATTTAATTTAAGAATGCACTTTTAACTTACATCATCACACATTTGTAATTTTGGTGGTGCGAATTCTTCATGGTAGGAACGACCACTGGATTGGTGTATCAAACGTCCTGATATGCGGCGAACCAGTAAACTATCATCTATGGAAAACTCAATGACAGCATCTAACTCAACTTTTCTTTTGGCAAGTAACACGTCAAGCTTTACGAAAATAGAAGATATACATGTATAAAAACGTATAAATATCTAAATTAATTCAACCTTTTCAGCTTGTACGACTGTTCTAGGAAAACCGTCAAGTAGAAATCCGTTTTTACATTCCGGTTTATCAAGATTACTTTCGATCATATTAACAACAAGATCATCTGACACAAGTTTTCCAGCGTTCATTACTTTTTTAAGGTCCGAACCCAACTGTGAACCTGAAGCAATTTCAGACCGAAGCATATCCCCAGTGGACAAATGACATACACAAAACTTTTCTTTTAATAGAGGGGCCTGAAAGTAAAACAACACATAAAAAATTATATTTTTCTGAAATAAAACTCCTCTCATTTCGTGACCAAACTCCAAAAAATTTCCGTCCGCGTGTTCACGTGGAGTGTGTGAATTTTATGGTTTATTTATAGTGAAATTGTTTCCTTGTTACAAGCTAAAACCGGCTATTACAAAGCAAGATAAGTGAAAAGGTAAACCGTTTTACTTTATTACCAGGCCGTCACAAAATGATGGGGTGAGTTAGTGGCGGGGATACCAACGGCACAACTTTATTATTTGTTTGGTTTTTAAGTAAACATTAATAGAAAAACTAATTCGCATTTCAGACATATTGCGGTTTTGACGATTTCTTAGCGGTTTGGAAATATGCAACACAGATCGCAGCGATACCACTGAACGCTTATTGAAAAGGTGACACTGCGACCGTCACTCTCAGTGTGTAAACAACGAAATTGGTGCAGTGGTTGGAATGTTGTTCACGTTTACGTAAAATAATGAAAAATTGAGCTATATTTTGCCGTATTATTACGACAAAGGGAAAAACGCTGCTCAGGATTGTGAAAAAATTTGTGCTGTCTATGGTGAAGGTTCTTCATCAAAATCTGCTGCGCGGAGATGGTTCGGACGCTTTCGTTCTGGTAATTTTAATGTGAAAGATGAGTCACGCTCTGGTCGTCCAATCACTGGAAAAGCTGATGAACTTCTTGAGTCCAGCAAGATATGCATATCAGCAGTGTCGATATTGGTATGGAGCTAGAAATTTACCACAAAACTGTTTTAAACCATCTACACAAGGCTGGATAACAAAAGAAGCTTGATATATGGGTTCCTCATGAGTTGGGCGAGAAATACATGATAGACAGAATTAACATCTGCGATGCGCTGCAGAAACGCAATGAAATCGAGCCTTTTTTGAAACGTGTCATCACTGGTGATGAAAAATGGATCACGTATGATAATCGAAAGCGTGGGCAAGGGATGGAGAGCGGTCCTAAACGTTCACAAAGCCGGGATTGACGCTGAAAAAGGTGATGCTGTGTGTATGGTGGGACAGAAAGGGTATCGTTCAACATGAGCTACTTCCAGTTGGTAGAAATATTGATTCTCAACTCTATTATGAACAGCTTGAATGCATTTCTCAGTTCATAAACATACTACAAATTTCAGGAAAATCCAACATATTCGCAGAATCGATTCAGTCTTTATCCACAGAAGACATACACTTTTTAAACTTACGTAAGGAACAAGAAATCGACAGGACACTACAAACGCTTATTTGCTCTCCACACTAAAATTTAAAAGAAATCTTAATTCCGGTTCTAAATATTAAAATTTACTAACAATCACAGATAAACACGATGGCCCGAAGTTTATCCTCTTAGAAATATCTTGTCTTCAACTGTAGCTTTAACTTTTGTTCAAAACAAACGTTGTGTGCATACTAAGACGATTTGATTGATTGAGTAAGAGGAGGAGGTGTTGTTGCTATTTATAGACGAGCAATCACTTTGAATTTTACTCTATATTATGTTATATTAAACAATTTTATAATAAAACAGAATTATGTAAAAATTGGAATTGTGATTGTTCGAAATTTCGTTCAAGACCGACCCTAGTATATTTTAAATGCTTTCCGAAATATTTTCATTGATTGTATGTGTCTATTTGAATTTTGTTTGAAAGAAAAAATTTTATAGGAGCTTTTTTTTCTTGCATTTGTAAAACTAATTTCAAAAATTAAATAAAAAATGAATTTATTTAAAGAAATGAATTTATTTAAATAAAAGCTTTCAAATGGTTAAAAATATATGTTAACTATAACCACAATATCATTTCCATTAATATTTATTGTCCTTTTTATACCCTACACCTTAAGGTAAGGGTATATTCACTTTGTAACGAAATGTGTAACGCATAGAAATAGAGACGATAGGTATAGAAAAGTATATATATTATTGATCAGCGTGACCTCCTGAGTCGATTTAGCCATGTCCGTCCGTCTGTCTGTCTGTCTGTCTGTCTGTCTGTCTGTTGAAATCACGATCACAGGAGAACCGGTGAAGATATCGTGATGAAATTTTGCATAAACATTGTTTCTTGTGGTGTGCAGGTTGGTATTGAAAATGGGCAAAATCGGTCCACGACCACGCCTATTTTTTATTAAAAATGTGATATCAGCGTTCGTTTTTGAGCTATTACAACAAAATTTCATTCCTGGGTATAGAGTAGCATTATCCGTTAATATGCCAAATATGGGCGTGATCCGCCCACTTTTAGGTTACACAGGCAAAAGAGGGTTATATTGTTAAATATATAAACTTCCTGAATAAAACTTTAGATAACAACTTGTTTTACAAAACAACATTATTACATGAAAACTGGGTGCGGTCCGCCCACTTTTGCACTACATATACAGTATAGCAGTATGAGAACAAGTTTATTACCACGGAAATAAAGTTTAAATGAACACAATTATATAACAACTAAGCTAGTTATTTTGTTTTGAAAAAGGTAATGACCACGCCTACTATTTATACAGAGTCGTAGCTAGGTTTCATGGAGCCCGGGACGGTTAATCAACTTGTAGCCCCAAAAATTCCTAGAATTAAATAAGTCAATACTTGATTTCCACAACTGCAGCCCCCGACATTGTGCCGCCCAGAGTGGACCCCCACGGCCGCCCTACCCTAGCTTCGGCACTTTTTTCAAAACTTTTAGGTGTAGGGTATCTAAGATTCGGCCGGCCGAATATAGCTTTCTTACTGGTTATATTTTTTTTACTTAGCGCACCATGCTGCCATCTTTTCAGTGTACCTCAGAGAGAGATTTCTTTCGCAAAACAAGCTCCCTCGGAGCTTCACACGTTGTTTAATATTCTCCTCAGCCGCTCCGCCCGCACCATAATGTGAAACAGCATCGAAGGCCGAGATGCACCTTCTCTATACGATTCATTGTGTGCTATAACATTTTTTGGATGAAATGCCAAGTTATTTATTTTTTATATCCATGACATAGTTTTCAATTCCAAAACTTTTTGTTGTTGATTTTCATGAAGACTCCAACAACATCAGTGACACAAAGATAATAGGAAAACATTGTCTTTGTGAAAGGAGCTTAATTTGTGTCCCAGTGGAAGGCAAATAAATAAATTCTGACTGAAATTTTTGTTATCATGGTTTTGTGAAAGTAAACCAAAGGTTCTATCAAATTTAAAGCGACAGAAGTGGGCAATATCGCGTTGGATAGGTGTTAAAACACGGCTTCCGCGGCTAACACGGACAGGTGTTAAATTTGGCTTCCAAAACCAGTATTTAGAAATTATCTAGGTAGGTATCACCGTTATTTTTTAATATTTCTGATTTTATGCCGGGTTTTTAGAAATAGGTTCCTCCCGCCTCAACGTGGAAAATTTACCCTCAATCACCGAAACGATTGTCTTGTTTCGACTCAACCTAAATGCATAGAAAGGCAAGAGACTACTCTTTTAATATTCAGATAAATATATAGGTTATTTATAAATTTTACTTAGTAGTAGTACTAGTAACCTATTCGTAGGGCCAGACCCGTACTGTGGTATCGGCCTGCACACGCAAATGGAGGTGAGCAGAAGAGAGGAGGCAGACAGTAGGAAATTGACGGGACTTCTCACCGGTCATTGCGGACTTAAAGGGCACCTCAAGAAATTAGGCATTGAAACATACTGCCGGTTCTGTGAAAACGGCCATGAGACGACAGAGCACCTACTCTCCGAATGCGAGGCTGCTACTCGAAGAGGGATGGAGCACTTGGGCTCCCATTGGCCTAGGAAGCAGGGACTCAATGACCTGAATCCCCCTTGGCCTACGGATCTTCCTCAGAAGCCTTGGATTGGAAAAAACACTGTGATACACAGGACCTATGAAGGGAGAACAATAGACCATCTGGTCGCGGTACGTTAACCCCCATAATAATAATAATAGTAAAAAATTAATGACTGAATAAAAAATTAATGAATGAATACAAAAATTAATGAATGAATAAAAAATTAATGAATGAATAAAAAATTAATGAATGAATAAAAAATTAATGAATGAAACAAAAAATTATATACAAATTTTACAGCGTCAACGCACAGCCAGCCACATTCATAAAAACTTATAAATTCCATACTTCTCTCAGGGAGATTCGTGTAAGTACGCTTTAGAATGATATGAATAACAGTGTCAACTGTCAACCCAAAAACAAAAAGATTTGCTCGAATCGCTGCAGCCGCGCAATTGAAATTTAAAATTCGCCATACTTTTTGAACAGACTTCGTATATCGTAGTATATACTCGTATATAGAAATAGTTTATGTATGTATGTATGTACGCTTTATAAGCATTTTCCTGTAGCCAAGTCTAAGATGCGTAAGCGGATATGCACTTAACACTAATTTTCAATACACGTGGTCAAAACTGTAAGAGATAACCCAACATACTATATTATATACCGCTGAGAAGTAAAAATTATAGGCTTTCAAATGACAGATTCAAACTTGTACCTTAAGAGAAAAAAATCATTTTTTAATGCAACTTCCACCATTTTTTTCGTCAAACTAAAATATCTCCATAATTATATGAAAAAAATCAAAAAAATGCATTCTTTTTCAAATCTTCATTCCTAAGTAGACCTCTCGAACAGTATGCATGAGACAGCTATATTTGTCATGCGTTAGAAAATACCGCTCATTCAAAATCTGAAATATTTGACATTTTTACGCCTTGAGCTCCTAAACAAAAGCCACGGCCCTAAAAATTTTTGGCGGTTAGATTCGAGATGGCAGGTGGTGGTATACGCAGTGTTTTAAAGAATTTTCAACTATGTTAATTTCCTATAATGCAAATTCCTTGTGTCAGGATCTGGCAATACTGACTGGTAAATATTTGAGTTCCTCATAGTTTGCTGTTCACTGATCTCCTGTGTTCTTTCTTGTATGTTATGGTTGTTATCTTTCTCTCGTATCCTCTTTTCAAGAGCAATTGATTTTGTTTTACAACGGTTATGAACGATAGGTTTTCTCTTTCTTTCACATATTGATAATGTGTTCCTACTCATTTCCACAGATCGTGCTCGTTATTGCATTCGTCATTTAATATTCGTATAGTGTATGCGTAGCTAATTTTGCTAGGTTGTGTGTGAGTGGTAGTACATAGGTCGAAATCCTTTCCAAGACCTTGCTATTTTTCGGGTTGCAGGGGGAACAAGCACTACTAACGTTGCCATTAATTTGCCTTCATGTTCGACTAAGAGTTACACTGGATCCTAAGGTGGATAGAAAAGAAGGTTGCGCCACGCGCAGGTCCGTTATCTTTTTTTCGTTTGACAGGAACGACAAAAGACGTCACAAAGCGTTCGTATTGACACCGGTTGTAACTATAATTCTTTTTTTTAAATGTTGGGACTGAGTTAAGTCTTGTATACCTTAAGAGATATAGTTTCGGAATTTCCCAATTTCAAAGGGACGCAACTCCGAAAACATACGAGACCGACCAGAACTGTTGTTTTTGTTGGAGTTACCGTATAAAACTACAACAAAAGAGCAAAAACAAAATCGGATCGTTTGAGTAACATCTAAACTGTCGAGATTTCTTCACACCACTTTTAAAGTTTGGCATTTGTACCGTGTGTCGTGACCCTACTGATTTAGAAAATCCTTTGTGACGTACATGGGCAGAACGACCCTACTTTTTTTAATGTCGCAACCCTCTCTTCTATCAACCTTGACAGTATCCCATAAGATAGATATACATTTTAACGGAACGCCAATGAGTTCGAAGTACGTTTACATTCGGCTAACTGAGCCTTCACGAAGGCATACGGAATTTGTATGTTTTCGACGTACTGCCAAGAATGCAAGTAAAAACATGTACATAAATTGAATCCGACTCGTTGTCTGTTTTTTTCGGTAGCAAATTCTCGTTTTGATGAAAATTGCACAGAAAAAACGAGAAATATGCGTGTTTATCCAAGTACGTTGAATACGAAATAATGCCTTGAACACATAGAAAATCGCACGACGAATATTTCGGTGCGAACTGTCAGAAATCTTCTGCTGCAGCGAAGTGTTGGCTTGTCAAAGTCGATAAAAACACACAAAAATAAGAAGAACAAGAGCGATGACTGTGAATAAATCGCACTGCGAACGAACTGGATCGATCGCAGATGCGATTTATTCGCAGCCGCAAGCAGAGGCAGCGACGTAATTTTATTTTTTTCTCGTTTCCCATAAGAGGCCGTGTAATTTTGACAGTTCGCACCGAATAATTCATCGTGCGATTTTCTATGGGTTCAAGACATAAGGCTGTTAGTTTTTTTGAAGACTAATAATTTTTCCATAAATTATTAGTTTGCATAAATTAAAGATAATTTTTGGTCTGATATTCTACAACCCAACTACAAAGGGTTCTAACTCGGAAACCAGACTAGAGGGACTAAAACTGATATTATTTTAGACTCCGTGAAAAACAACAAAAACACCGAAGCCCAGGTGTCTTGGACAAGCCTAGGAGTTTCTGATCTGTTCCGAAAATCGTCTTTAAAGTCAGTTTTTCATTATTCTTTTACTGTGCATAGGATCCGCAGGAGCTACTTTACATAAGAGATCATTCATGAACATCTTATGGCTTAATTAATTAATGAAAGAAATACAATACGTAGGTATTTCCCTGCTGGCAACTGTTATAGAAACCACATATTCATAACCTAAAACTTCGTAGTTTATAGAACAAACTTTATTCTCCTTACTTGTGTGCCTTTTCCCGATCCAGGAGGTCCAAGAAGTATGGCATTTATTCCATACGTAGTCGAATCATATCTTTCCACTGGAGCTAAAGTCGGAGCCATTTCTACACTTTTTATTATTATGCAGCAAAATCCTGATAAAGCAACGTGACAGACCCCAAATCAGCGTTGTGCTTTTCTGAAATTGCGTATTAGTACAAATGCTTGAGAAATAGTAGCTTGAGAAATAGTATTTTTTTAATATATTAAGGCCGATATTACATTGCGAACTTTTCTTTGATCAGTCACTTTGTTTTCTGTACGAAGTTGTCAACTTTTAGTTCATTTGTGAGAATAAAAACGGAGGATAAAGACCTTGGTAAAACCTGGGTGGCTTAAATAGGGCGCTTGTCTACCCCACCGATGTTGTTGTTGTTGCTGCTGCAGTTGTTGTTGCTGCAGTTGTTGTTTTTGGTGTTGACTCCAACAACAACAACAACTTTTGTTGATCTCTTGTCGTTCCAGAGTTATAGCCCTTTAAAGTTGAAAAAGTTCATGCCTGTATCTCCTAAACCTTACAAGATACCTGTATGTTATTGATATTGGTGGAAAGGTAATTGAATTATCTGTCATTTATGTAAAATAATATTTTGTCGAAAAGCGTTTAGTTTTGGAGAAAAATGGTAATTTAGATTTTTCGTACTATTTTTTTCCATTCATTGATTTTTTTCTAAGTATAATGTATGAGTAACCCACATAATTATGCCAATAATAAGAAAGTACAGCCATTTGCCTTTTTATAGACGTATATATCTTTGGAATCAGTGTAGGATCTCAGGAGAAAACGCATTAATTGCATTCAGGTACTCTCATAAAAGTGAAAAATTTTTATGAAAAATCGCGCGATTTTTTACACGCGATTGATTTTAAAAATTCGTTTTCTCCTAAGATCCTGGACTAATCGCGATGAAAAAAACATCTATCGAAAGCTAAAAGCCTCTACTTTCTTATTATTGGCATAATTATATGGGTTACTTTTACTACTAAAAAAATTAATGATTGAAAAAAAATAGTACGAAAAATCTAAATTTCCATTTTTCTCCAAAACTAAACGCTTTTCGACAAAATATTATTTTACATAAATGACAGATAATTCAATTACCTTTCCAGCAATACCAATAACATACAGGTATCTTGTAAAGTTTAGGAGATACAGGCCTGAACTTTTTCAACTTTAAAGGGCTATAACTCTGGAACGACAAGAGATCAACAAAAGTTGTTGTTGTTGTTGTGGTCAGCACCAAAAACAACAACAACAACAACATCGGTGGGGTAGACAAGCGCCCTATCTGTTCCAACGAAAAAAATTTGACAGTTTGATCAAACAAAAATTTGCAATGGTTTCTCTAATCACACTAGGTTCAAATCATTCAAATTCAAACGTTGTTACTTCGCAACAAAATGCGGAACTAACCACTTTCTCATGAGAGGGTGATGAGTTCATCCATGGGTGAAATTTTATCCAGGAATTTCTGAGAAACAGTGTTCCGTATCAGCAAAAAACGTTTAGTACTATAGTCCCATATTACATTGCAAACAGTTGTTTGAACAAACAGTCCAAAGATTTTACTCTCCCGTCAAATCTGTTTGCTTGTTACATTACAAACACAAACAGTCGGAAAGTGTTTCCGTAGTATTTATACATAGTTAGATCCTCCCTTTTCCGATGTGCAGCTTTTTCACTCCAAAACATGCATACTGTTTTATTGCACCACACAACAACTCTGTTCTGTTTGTAGTTTGCACTCATCGCCACCAAACAGAGTATTTGTTGTGCCAACAGTTCATCCGTTTTCATTCTCTCACGGATGAACTGAGAGTTGACAGCTTTATACAGAAAACAAAAACAATGTAACTGTTTGATCAAACAACTGTGCAATATAATATGGGCCATAGAAGCCTAATGCGGATATTACACTAAGAACATTGTTCGACATAACTGTAAAATTGTTATTGCTTCCTGTACAAAGTTGTCAACCTTATGCTGTAAACACAACACAATTTCGCAAACGACTGCGGCCGGAACGAACTGTCAGAAATCTGCTCGCGTAGGACGTCGGCAGAAAGCAACTGAGCTTGTTTACAAAATAGTTTCTTGTGTAAAATAATATTTTGTGAAGTTTAATTATATATAATAAAATATAAATAATATAAATTTAAAGAAGATGGACCCATTTGGAACAAATGATTTAATTATACGTACAATATCAGTAATACTGAAAATAACTTTAATTGTATCTATTGTATATGAAGTAAGAATTATATTGTACAAGAAGGAATATTGGAAATAATAATTAAAAATTAATAGGCATATATGTTAAAGCAACGGAGTGGCCGAAGGAGATGGTGGGTTCGCCCAGTCAACTTGACGCGCGATAGACTAGGATTTTATGAAGTGTGCACTAAAAACCTGCAGTTAAGCGACAAGGAGCACATTTTTAAAGCCACTCGGATGGACCCCGAAAATTTCAACGTTCTACTGCAATGGTTGCAAAATAGCCTGCAACGATATTCAAAAAGAAAAGCAATTATGCCGGAAATACGGTTGTCTCTTACTATTTTGTAAACAATTTTATGTTTTAAACTCCCACAAAACTCCTTCCAAATTATATAAACATGCATTTTGGCGCACCTCCTCGATTAACTGGTCACCCATATTTCAATCGATATTTGTAAGCAAATTAAATTATGTGCAATATATTCCAATAAATATATTATATTTATATATTATAATAATACAATACTATTAATAATACAATTAATAAATATTAACAAAATATTACAGCTAAATACTCACGCAAGAAAATTTCACTAAATTGTTAACTGTGCCACTGAGGTGTAAACAATGCTAAACCAAACGAACTGTCAAAAATCGCTAACGATTGCGATTTTTCTGTAAAAATTTACAGAATTTTCGCAGTCGTTGACGACAGCAGAGCAGTCAGCTATTTTTTTCTGGTTTCCCATAAGACCCTATGTTATTTTGACAGTTCGTTCCGGCCGGAGTCGTTTGCGAAATTGTGTTGTGTTTACAGCATTACGCTCTCAGGTTTCAGAGTTGAGTTCATCCAGAGAGGATGAACTTCTGCGAAGCAAAACAAAATGTTGTGGTCGACGAGGACAAACTCCGATTAAAACAGTGTTCTAGTGTGGGGAAATAAAATAGTACGAGTACTATTTACTATTTACAATTCTACTCGCGTTTAGAACTGAAATAAGTGCTCTTTTATTGATAAGAGTTACTTCATGTAAGAAAAAAATTCACAAAGCAACTCCGTAACTTTGCTTTGTATTGGAACACACAGTCTCATGGAAGTGGCTGAAATAAGAAACGCACTGACGGAGACCACTTCAAATTTCCAATTTTGACATTCGCTACGAAATGAAGATGGAGGCAGATATCACAAAAATGTTCATGTGCATGTGAATGTTTAAAAACTTTTTGTCAAAACATATGGTGACGCAACGCTGGTATTTCGGTATAGCGCAGCGTAGTTTCTAAGGCGCAGTGATAAACGCAACGCAAGACGCACTTATTTAGGTACCATAGTATATTAGTGTGTCTTGTGTTGCGTTTATCACTGCGCCTTAAAAACGACGCTGTGCTAAAAGGAAGTTACTGCGTCGCGTCAGCATATGTTTTTGAGAAAAAGTCTTTTAACATTCACACTCACACTCACATGTACATTTTTTTAACTTTTGCCGCCAACTTCACTTCGTAGCGCATATCAAAATTGGAAATTTGAATGCTCTCCGTCAGTCTGCAACTTATTTCAGCCATCTGACAGCAACGCAACGCACTAACTTATGTACCACAGTTAGAAGTAAATAGGTTGGTGTATATCAGTGCTGGCCAAAACTTATACAATCATATTTTGTGCATGTGTGAAGCGTTGAGAGAGGTTGTTTTGCCGAAAAATTCTCTCTGCGCGGTACACTGAGAAGATTGTTGTTTTGGGTTGTTAAACTTGAAATCATACAAATGATTCTGCAATGAAATTGGGTTTACCATTTCTCAATTTATTCCTAATTCAGATTTTGAAACATATTTTTTTAATAGCAGACTTAAACTTAAATATTAATTGTGCCCTTTCTTCATTAATAATCTTATCAAAATCTAAATGACACGTTCTATAGTGTCTCTTTACAAAAAATTTAGATGCGCGTCCCACCTTTTTATTGCAAATCATGCATTGCGGTTCGCGTAAAAAATTTTAAAAGAAAAAATAGTGATTCTTCCATTCCTTATTAAACATGTTGCTCAGTGCAGTCATAAAATAGTCTGGTGCGATCTTGCTTGCTTGAAGTCTGCACGTCGACCAGAGATAATGAGATAGGACACTTCGAATTCGCCGCTTCAAAAATCGGTTTGACGTCTATTTTTTATGAGCTGTTGAATTCATGTACACTATACGTGAGAGATACCATATTGTTGTTTTTGTTTTCTGTCTTTCAGTATGTTGAAAAAATCAGCTGTTTCATGTTTCACCACGGATTCAGTTAGTTATGAAATCAGCTTGACTAGACGCAATATCTTTTGGAACGGTTTCACTACTGGTATGTCGATACCATCGGTGGCTACACACTGTGGTTTCTCATATGGTTTCAAAAGTTGTAAACATGTGATGCCAAAGTGTGTGTGAAATTTACTGAATATCCAAATGTTGGCCAGAGTGAGAGAAAATATGAACACGAGTTCGGCAAACTATGTTGCTCTTCTTTCCTTTGACACGAGTCTTGAATATGAACACGAGTTCGGCAAACTATGTTGCTCTTCTTTCCTTTGACAACTGCTTTCTTCTATGCGTGCAAAGAAACTGAGAAACATGCCTTGAACACAATCAGAGACGCAAGACGCAGATCCAAGTTAGGGACGCAAGAAATGGCTCGGATTTAAACAGATTTCGGATTTAAATAGCAGAGAAGCATTTTCGGGAAGCAGACGTATGAAATGTCAAAAATTTGACAGTAGAGAACAATAGATTCATTCTACCCCAAAACTCTCGAAGTTTATTTATTTTTATCTATATTAAAATATATTTAAAATACATTTAAATAATATGTTAAAAATAAAGAATAATAATAAAAAAAGCAACAGACAAACACTCAGATAATTTTACAGCAGCTGAAATAGAATAAAGAATGAAATGTAAACCAACACAAACAAATAAGAAGAACAAAAACGCTTCTGCGTCCGCCAAAATTAGAATTAGCTCGGTTGCGGGACGCAAATTTCGGCAGCAAATTAGGGAAGCAAAATGGAAAGCAAACTTTTTTCTCGATCTCCATAAGCGCCCGTGTAATTTTGACAGTTAAAAAATGAATCTGCGTCTTGCGCCCCTGATTGTGTTTAAGGCAGCAGGGTCCATTTTCGTTTCAAAAATTCTCTACACTCGATACTAGAGTATAGACTTTTGTCTTTCTTCCTATCTCTCAAACGAACTGATTGCAATCGTTTCACAAGATACTGCGTATAGCCAAGGCCATTGGCTTTTAAAATATAAATTTCACCATATGTAAACAAAGGTGGTGAAGCTTCTCAAATATACAAACAGTAGGTGTTAAAAGGGAATTTAAGTCCCTTTTGGATCAACAATAGATAATTTTCAAATATATTGGAAAATAAATAAAAATATATAAATGCGACCATTCTGGAGTTACTAATCTTAATTTATTTTGTGAAAATTCGAACAACTTTGCACTGACAGCCAAATATTCGCACAACGACAACTTTATACCAATTAAATATAAACAAATAAATCAACAAATACTATGTAAAATCTGAAAGTATACATTTATTATAATTATAAGGAACTGGTAGATATCTTAGGTATATAATCTGAGCATAAGCAAAAGTTTATTTTGTTAAATATATTTTTGACGTTTGCAAAAAGACACCCCGTAAAATCAATATTGCATGCGTGCATGTGATACTGCGGCGAAGTACACTTCGTGCGGCGAAGTACACATGAGAGGACAAAGCACACGATTTTGTGCGGCGAAGTACACATGAGAGGACAACGCACACGTTTTTTTGTCATAGGTTTAGTGAAATTTCAGCAAAATGCATATGTATTGAAACAGCGAATTCGAAGTGTCCTATCTCATTATCTCTGACGTCGACTGACTCACTTGATACGAACGATCGCTAGTGTCGGTGTGAAAACCCGACGACTTTTGTCGTGTACATGTGAATAGACGAGAGAAAAAATTAGCACGCGTGCCTATGGCGTGGCCAGCACTGGTGTATATATATGAAATTGACTACTTTTTGTACGTTGATACAGAAAGTGTATGAAAGGGTGGAGTGAAATGTGGTGTGTTTGTTAAAGTGGTGTGTTTCTATTTACTAATAGCATTAGTAGTCTTACTACCGCAAAAATGAGTTTCTGCGTAATAATATCTTAAGCCTGATTAGCCATACAAGTTTAACTACTTTCATCGACCCAACTATTTTTCAGGGTGCAGCGGAAACCAGCACTACTACCAAAGACTACAAGACTGAAAACTCTTTTTTCGCTTTGAATGTGTTGGTGAAATCAGGCTTGGGTGTTGTAGATTACAAAAACAAAACGCATTTAATTTTGACAAGTCGGGAGTGAATTTTGACAGCTCGGGAGTTTTTTACAAATTTCAAAAAACTATTTTGAGAGAGGAATGCTCTATGATTGATGATTGATGAAATATGATTTTTTTTAAATACATAAAAAATACCAAGGAGCCACTTTTAAAATCAACACATGCTTCTAAAAATGCACATTAAACCTATTTTAAGTCATATACGAGGGTTGCCTTTTATATTTCGGGATTAGAGAACAAAAACAAATATTAATCATCGAAAATCACTTTATTGTTTTTCAAAATATTCCCTATGAAAATCTATACACTTTTGCACTGCGATCGTATTTTTTGAGCATTTCTTTCGACCAATCGACACCAGCCTTTTTTTGAGCGATTGACAAATTGTGTGGGATCCAACGCGAACAAATTTTTTTGACAGTCAAATGTTTATGCAATATTGAATGTATGCTGGTCCCACTAATGCCTAAGGTTCTCTCAATCTCACGATAGGTCAAATGACGATCTTGCAATATCAGTTCGCGCACAGCACACAACAACTGATTTTGGACGACCTTCACGAAATTCGTCTTGGAGTGAACTACGACCACGATTGAATTCACCATACCATCGATAAACACTGGTCCTTGATGGAGCTTCATCGCCAAAAATTGAATTAAGTTCATCCATGCACTGTTGCTGAGTTAATCCACGTCGAAAGTTGTAAAAAATAATCGCACGAAAATGTTCACGATTTAATTCCATTTTTGGGCCGAGATGAATCTTTTAAGTTACTGTAAACAACACAAATAGCGCACGTATGTCAAAACGTTCTGAGTACGTATAACCTCAAAAATGTCCAACTTTAGGATAGAGCTGTCAGTTGCCAGATTGCAACACTAGGGTTGCCAGATTGCAACACTAGGGTTTCCAAATCCCGAAACATAAAAGGCAACCCTCGTAGTTGCACAATATTGAATATTTTGCAAGTAAAACGAAGTTAAAATTCATAAAAATTGCTCATTTCACAAGTTCTGAGTTCTGTCAGTTGTTTTTAACGCCGAAAGAGATGCGAATGTATTCAACATGTTTTGTTGAATATTAATCTGTGATCTAGTTTAATATTTACTTAATTGTGATTTTAGTTCATATGAATTGAGAATTTAAACTAGCCCGTTTAGCTTCTAACAAGTAGACAATTTCACCATAAAATTCACATACACTGTACGTGAACACGCGGACGGACGTTTTTTTGAGCTCGCTCACGAAATAAGAGGCCATTCCTTTGCCTTCAATGTCAATGAATTGACATTGTTTGAATGTCATTCAAACAATGTCAATTCCTTCCGTGCTTTCTCTGTCATTTAAAAGTGGTATGAAGAAACAAATTCTAAACTAAAAAGGTAATTTCTCTGTAACATTATAACAAAATTTCACTGCGAAATTCATTACTGATCTTCGTTCACAAATATTTCCATTAAAAATTATAGCTACAGGCAGTGTGAAGGCAGCTCGGAGAAAGATAATAAATTTCAAAAAGAGTTTATTTGTTATACTTTTCATTATTTACCTTTTTGTTTGTCTTATCACCACAGAAAAATAATATTGGGTATGGTAAAAAGTTCATGGCGTTTTTTTGGTAAAATTCAACTGCCTTCTTATAGTCTAAAAATTAATTTATTTAAACCTAACCATTATTATCTACAATATTTCGCCATTTTCCGGGTAGAGCCATGATGCCATCCGCGAAGAACTTCTGTGGTTTCTGGTTGAAAAACTGAATCAAGTGGTTTTCACAGGCTTCTTTTGAAAACAGCTTATTTATATGGGGGATGTGTGCACAGAGTGGCGCAACATACCGATATATATTTATATAATATAATGAAAAATGTCTGACTTGCATTACGACTAGGAGTTCGGAGTACGTTTAAGTACAACTAATTGGGCTTTAACGTATTCTTATCATTCAGAGTTAGGCGATTGAAGTGTTACCAACTTCACACCGGTATATCTGGCAATCCGACATTGCCAACTATGATATATTCATACCAATAACAGCTGTTTATATTGCTTGCAAGCTACCACAAGCAGTTGCGTCTAAGTTTTATAATCACAACCAGCTATTCTACGTGAGCTCAGGCATCTCAAATTGAATAAAATGTTTGTGTATCGCACCATAAATCGTTATACTGATACAGGCAGCATTGCCAAACGCTATGGTGGTGGACGAAAAAAAACAGCAACATCACCTGAAATGGTTCGGAAAGTGAAGGCTCGGCCACGCCGTAGTGGTAACTAAAATCAACGACTGATATCAACGAAAACTACCAACAAACAATATTCACATCACAACCGAAAACGTTTTCACATGCAATAAGCTTAGCACTCGAATTAGAACAAACACATAATCAGAATCAATTTCAAATAAACCACATACGTAAAAGAAACTCAAACTACAGACCACAATCGTATAATCAAAGAAACTTTAACAACAATAATCAAAGATACAACAACAACCAAAAGCCAAAGTTATAACCATAACAATCATCAAAACAACTGAAATCGGGCAAATTACCAAATAAACGTAACACGATATAACAACAACAATTTTAACAGCAACAATAACAACTTTAATCGGAACACCAATAACAATTCCAACAGAAATTCTACATATCAAAATAAAAGATATGACAAAAACCAAAATAACAAAAATATAAGCATAAATGAATCCGGAAATGCCTTGGGCTCGGAACACATGAACGTTCCAGACAGCCAGAATTAAATATTTACAAAATTTCGGATAACAATACGAACTTCATAACACTTAAGTTCAAAAACAACAACTTACCATTTTTAGTCGACACAGGAGCTGTCATATCACTATGCAAAATCAGCACAAAGTTAGCTGAGTTTCAGAGTTCATATCTCTGACACTTGACCATAACGGTTTTTATGTTTTTTCTTATCATGAAGGTGCATCATTACTCTTTCAAACCCATAGTGCAAATCGTACTTCCTTTTTGAATCTTCTGATATATAGTGGCTTTCATCAGACAATAGACAGGCAAAAAATGCGGATAATTTTCGAATATGAGTTTCGTCGCGGAACCATTGCATTGCAGGCAGCTCGAAACATCAATGAAGTATTTGGGGAAGGTTCAGCTAATCATCACCTTACGTCGTTTGTTGGCAACTCTTTTGCCTTTTTTATGTTCTTTATCATATAAGCAACTCTGGGTTTTGACAGATCGAAATAAAGTTACTTTTGCCGAAACCGCGTGCACTGCACTACTGAATTTTCCAACCAGCTTCTTTTCTATTAAGAAAAGTTCAATCAAAACATTAAGTTTATCCGCAAACATTGGTCCTTCCGCACCGGATTGAAAAATTCAGAATGGCTAGTCTAAAAACTAGAGACTCCGCTACAAAGGCCATAAAACGCTATATGGATGCAAGCGGCAAAGTGACAGAGCAGACTGAGCCGGAAGAGATAAAAACATATCTAAAACTATTAGAGGAGCAATGGGTGCGTTTCAATGAAGCACAGGAGTTAGTAGAGGGAACGTGTGGCGAAGCAACGTTGGAAGGTGAAGAATTAAATAGAGATCGTGCCGAACAATGGTACTTGAAAGCCCGCACAAACTTTCAACTCGCAATAAGGAACGCATCAACGCCTACCAGTCAGAAAACCACCGCAACCAATATTGTAAGTACAACAACAAATATGGTACGACTCCCTAAATTGGAGTTACCCAGCTTCTCTGGTGATCCAACCGAGTGGGTCAGCTTTCACGATGCCTTTGTAGCAGCGGTTGGCCACAATAGCAATTTAGCCGAAGGGCAGAAATTGCACTACTTACAAAACTGCTTAAAAGGCGAAGCCGCTCGGGTGTTGAGTAACTTCAAAGTCGACGATGCAAATTATGAGCAAGCTTGGAATTTACTAAAAGCGCGCTATAAAGTGCTGCGTATCATTGTGCAAAAACATCTCTGCGCAATTGATGCAGTAGCTAAAACGCAGTACGACTCTGATAGCGCCATAAAGCAGATCCTGGATGGAGTGGTCCAACACTCAAGAGCACTTGAATTGCTAGGTCGTCCAGTTGCGTTTTGGGACGACTGGCTAGTGCACGTTGTAGTCTCCAAGTTAAGCGTCGAGACGCGGAAACAATGGGAATTGTCTCTAATGGGAAATGATCCACCAACATTTGACGAGCTACGAAACTTCCTTGAAAATCGATGTCGGTCTTTGGCAATGGTCGCAAGTATTGAGGAACCGCAACGTTTACCGAAAAATATACGTAAGGAAACAAAATCATTCTACGCAGCGAAGCAGTCAGCGCCTACATCGAAACGAAGTAGCATTTCATTTACACCGAAATGTCTACATTGCAACGGCAACCATAAGATATACGAGTGCAGCAGTTTTAAAAGTTTGGCTCCAGCGGTTAAGAGACAACTAATTCAACAAAAAGACGCATGCTGGAATTGCCTTAGCACTGGGCACCGTGTGTTCAAATGTCGAAGCAAAGGCAGTTGTCGTGAATGTCAGAAGCGGCATCATTCACTGCTTCATTTAGCAGTTACAGCAAATGGAACAGAAAATGCGATTAAGGAACGTACAGTTATAGCAACGCACGAGCAAAATCCGATCAATATTGAAGCTGTTCCTGACATTCAGAAGCATGCATTGGCATCTACATCCAGCAACTCTAAAATATTTCCACAGTCATCGAAGCCAAACAGTGCCAACCCCGCTGCTGCATTTACAGTGCCACTAACATTTGACGATACTCATCAAGATTGGAATTCACATGATTCAGAATGTACAAAGACTGTGCTTTTAGCTACAGCGCAGGTTCGTGTCCAGGATGGCGGTGGATGCTGGCAAACCGCTCGCATGTTATTCGATAGCGGATCATGTGCCACGTTTGTTACCGAAGCTTGTGTGCAACGACTTCGTCTCACCAGAAAGTCGTCTTCTTTGGTGGTAACTGGAATCGGCTCGTCGCAAGGAGGCAGAACTAGAGGTGAGTGCGCACTGACCTTGTCGTCGTTATATACGAATAACCAATTTACTATTAATGCACTTATTCTAAACAAAATATGTAATAAGCTGCCAATTGTTATGTCGCAAGTATACAATTGGCAGCATATCAAGGGCCTCCAATTAGCCGATCCTAGTTCTTCAGTGTCTGGTCACATTGACATACTAGTGGGTATGGACGAAATTCCAAATCTGTTGCTCGCCGAGATTCGCAAAGGTTCTAGTAATCAGCCTGTTGCACAAAATAGTATTTTTGGTAGGGTGATATATGGCTGCATACCTAATTTAAATGAGAGTCATACTAAGGTGCAAAACTTGCACTGCGACGTTGAATTGGCAAAAACAGTTGCCAAATTATGGGAGTTAGAGGAGAGTGACGAAAAGAAACATTCTACAATAGAGGAAATTTACTGCGATGACTTATTTGGTGCAACTCACCGCCGCACCCCCAATGGACATTTTATCGTTAAACTTCCATTTAGAAATTCTATCCGTTTAGGAGAGACTCGAAGTATAGCTGTACGTAGATTTCTTAGTTTGGAAAAACGCCTCAACGCAAACGTCAAGCTCAGGTTTGAATATAACGCATTCATGAATGAACTAATGAGCATGGGTCATATGGAACGCGTCCAAGATGTCCCTGAAAGGTGTTTCTATATGTCTCATCATCCGGTAGTTAAAGATTCGAGTATCACGACAAGACTACGGGTTGTGTTCAACGCATCAATGAAGTCGTCTTCCGGGCACTCGCTCAATGACGCATTAATGGTTGGCCCTCAGCTTCAATCAGATTTATTTTCGATTTTGCTTCGTTTTCGAACGCACCGCTACGCTATGATTGCTGACATCACTAAGATGTATCGAATGGTGTTCGTTTCACCTGAGCACACAGATTATCAAAGAATCGTGTGGCGTGAAGACCCATTAAAACCGCTGGAGGATTTTCGAATGCTTAGGGTGACCTATGGAACGGCGCCAGCGTCACACTTGGCTGTGAAAGCATTGCAACAAACCGCAAAAGATCATAGTGAATCATACCCGCAAACCTCGCGCATAATCTTGAACGACTTTTACATGGACGATCTATTGACTGGCACCCACGACGAAAAAGCTTTAGTTCAGCTGCAAGAAGAAATAACGAATGTATTGCTCACTGGAGGGTTTGAATTGCGAAAATGGGCCACAAACAGTGTCAAACTTAAAAATAAGCTTTCGATCACGAAAGAGGTCCATTTTTTAGCTGAAAATAATGAAGTGCGTACTTTGGGTATAATATGGAACACGAGCGAAGATTCCATATCGTTTCAAGTTAATATGCCGGAGCCACCTAAGCCCTTGACGAAAAGAGCTTTCTTGTCTGACGCTAGCTTGTTATTTGATCCGCTTGGCGTCATAGCACCATGCACAGTGCGGTCTAGAATTTGGTTCCAACAAATTTGGAAAGTTGACGTATGTTGGGATGAAGCAGTGCCTGTAGATATAGCCAATCAATGGTTATGTCATCGCCGAGACCTCGCTAGTCTTGCTCAAATCAAAGTGAAACGCTGGCTGAGCTTCGGACATCAGAATAGAAACATTACATTGCATGTTTTTTGTGATGCGTCTGAACGCGCTTATGCTGCTGTCATGTACGCAAGAACGGTGCTTGAAAATGTGGTTCAAGTAACACTAATTGCAGCTCGCACGCGGGTCGCACCACTAAAGGTAATTACATTACCGCGCTTGGAATTGTGTGCAGCCCACCTCGCTTCAAAGTTAACGGAGAAAGTAATCTCAAGTTTTGCGAATAGGGAGTATCAGGTGTACGCTTGGTCAGATTCGACAATCACGCTCGCCTGGTTGCAAGACCATCCAAGTCGATGGTCAACCTTTATTGCTAACCGCGTAGCAGATATTCAAAGAATATTGCCATCTGACCGTTGGGGCCATGTACGCTCAGAGTGCAATCCAGCCGATTGCGCTTCTAGAGGCATTTGTCCTACCGAGTTATTGAGACTCCAGTTGTGGTGGAATGGACCCACTTGGTTAAAGGATGATCCAGAAACATGGCGTCAACAATCAAACTTCAATACATCTCTAGAAGTTCGCTCCAAGAAGGTCACGTCCATTATCACGCAAAGAAAAGAGGAATGGGAATTAATCGAAAAATATTCATCGTATTCTAAACTTAAAAGAATCGCAGCATATGTAATTCGATTCGTGCATAACCTAAAAAATAAATCGGATCGTAGAACGGGAAGTCTGCTGTGTAATGAAATACGCGAAGCTGAGATAGTTTTATTCAAGTATACTCAAAATATTGCTTTTAATAATGAATTTTCATCTTGCAGAAATTCGAAGCCAATTCCATTACGAAGCCCGTTGGCACGATTACAGCCGTTTTTAGACAGCAATGAGATTTTACGAGTTGGTGGACGCATTAAACACTCTGATTTGAGATATGATGCAAGAAATCCGATAATCCTGCCGAAACGTTCGACATTAGCTAAACTGATCGTGAGCGAAATACATAAGCTGACACTGCACGCTGGACCTCGGATCATGCAAACGGTTTTACAGCAACGTTTTTGGTTACCTGGAGCACGAAGGCTGATACGGAAGGTTTTTCACAGCTGTGTAAATTGTACCAAGCAGAGGCGACAACCCTTAAAACAAGTCATGGCAGATTTACCAGTGGGGCGAACAATGTACGTACGACCTTTTCTGCGAAGCGCTGTCGATTACGCTGGCCCCTTCAACTACAAATATGCTGCGGGTCGTGGGTCCAAATCGATTAAAGGCTACATCGCAATTTTCATATGCATGGGTACTGGCGCCATGCATCTAGAGTTTGTTGGAGACCTATCGGCCATCACGTTTCTCAACGCATACAAACGTTTTATCAGCAGAAGAGGATACTGTCAACACATGCATTCAGACAACGGCACGAATTTTGTTGGGGCTGAAAGGGAGTTGCGATCGATGATAAATAAGTGCCTTGCTGAACCAAAGATTCGTAATTTCTTCGCAGATTCGCACGTCATTTGGCACTTCAATCCACCAAGTGCTCCACATATGGGAGGCTATTGGGAGGCCGGCGTCAAGAGAGTCAAATATCATTTACGACGGGTGGTTGCTGATGTGTTGCTGACATTTGAAGAATTTTGCACGCTCCTATACGAAATCGAAGCTTGCGTTAACTCTCGTCCATTATGCGCACAGTCTGTGGCGCAAGATGATTTTGATGTATTGACACCTGGACATTTTTTAGTCGGAGAGCCGCTCAAAGTTCTGCCGGGTGACGAAATACTACTTTTCAAAGGAAGTCTGAGCCAACGCTGGTCTTTAATCTCCGCCATAAGACAACATTTCTGGCGGCGTTGGAGGTATGAATACTCGATCAGTCTTCAACAACGCAGTAAGTGGACGAGAATGCAACCGGAACTAAAGAAAGACGATATAGTAATTGTGTTAGAGCCGGTCTGTCCTCCTTCAAAATGGAAGATTGCTCGAGTCATTGAATGCTATCCTGGCGCTGATAATGTGGTGAGAGTGGTTAAACTAAAGACGACTGATGGAGAATGCTTGCGACCAATTCACAAGTTATGTAAATTACCAATCAATGAATCTGTATTTTCAAAAAATTAAATGTAAGAACTGTCTACTCAAATTGTAATCTATACAGTCCACTAAGTATTTTAGAACTTTATTCATTATCTTAAATTTAAATGTTAAACCAATAGTTTTGTAAGCTTATGGTTTGTAACTGTTAAGCCTATGTATTGTAATTTAGACATAATTTAGATACTGTCTGATCGATGTAATGTGACTTAATAATTGTAGTGTTATGTTGAATCACTAAATTCAAGGCCGGCAGTATGTTGGCAACTCTTTTGCCTTTTTTATGTTCTTTATCATATAAGCAACTCTGGGTTTTGACAGATCGAAATAAAGTTACTTTTGCCGAAACCGCGTGCACTGCACTACTGAATTTTCCAACCAGCTTCTTTTCTATTAAGAAAAGTTCAATCAAAACATTAAGTTTATCTGCAAACATCGTTAGTTTGATAAATTTTGTTCTGGTGATTTTAGCCTTGCAAATAAACCACGCGGAAGACCGGCTAGTAAGTCGGATAATATGAAAGCTGAAGTGGAAGCAGCAGGTTTTAACGTTTATATTCCAACAATTTTGGATCATTGAAAACAAATTGCTAAGGTCAAAAAGCTTAACCGATGGGTTGGGTATGAGTTAAATGAGCGTCAAAAAAGATATCGGTTCGAAGCTTGCTTTTTTCTACAATCACCATTGCATCGCAGGCAGCTCCAAACATCAATGAAGTATTTGGGGAAGGTTCAGCTAATCATCACCTTACGTCGTTGGTTTGATAAATTTTGTTCTGGTGATTTTAGCCTTGCAAATAAACCACGCGGAAGACCGGCGAGTAAGTCGGATAATATGAAAGCTGAAGTGAAAGCAGAAGGTTTTAACGTTTATATTCCAACAATTTTGGATCATTGAAAACAAATTGTTAAGGTCAAAAAGTTTAACCGATGGGTTGGGTATGAGTTAAATGAGCGTCAAAAAAAATATCGGTTCGAAGCTTGCCTTTTTCCTACAATCACGGTAAAAAATGGAACGGTGTAGAAAAACACCGCATTGTAACGGTTGTTGAAAAATGGATCTTATTCGACAATTGAAAACGTTCGACACAATTGTTGGATAAAAAAGAGGTTCCGAAACACAGCCCTAAGCTAAACATTCAGAGAAAAACCTTATGGTGTTTTTTTGGTGGTCCAACGCCGGAATTATCGATTACAGCTTTATGAGACCTGGTCAATCCATAACAGCAGATGTCTACTGCATTCAGTTGGACGTGATGATGAGACAGCTTTTCATTAAACAGTCCAGATTGGTCAATAGACAACGCGCGAACACATGTGCCTCGAACAACGCTACTCAAATTATAGGAGCTAGGCTTGGAAACTCTGTCACCCACCGTATTCACCAGACTTTGCACCATCGGACTACCACTTATTTCAGGCATTGGACCAGTTCTTACAAGGAAAATCCTTCAGTTCTCAAGAAGCTGTGAAAAATGCCTTTTCGGATTTCACTGCCTCTCGCCTCGCAGACTTCTTCGCTGCAGGCATAAAAAAATTAACGTTAAAATGGCAAAATACCATCGATAGCTCAGGCGCATATTTTGATTAATTATATTGTTTCTTATTGGAGATCCAATAAACTAAACTTTCTAAATACCAACAACAACGAAGCCATTCTAACCAACTTAAAAATAGAAACGGAACCACTTAAAGATTATGTTATTCTCTACAACAACAAAACACATGACGAAAACTGTTTTAAACACGTACTAGAAAAACCATAAATTGACTGCGCAGATGATGAAGCAAAACGAGAACTACTACATATTTTACAAAATTACCATAACATTTTTCACTTAGAAAATTATCCTTTGTCAGTAAACAATTTTTATACGCAAGACATCTCACTTACGGACAAAGCACCAATCTACATATGTCCAAGTATTACCAAGTAAATAAAATGCTACAAGACAATATAATGGAACCATCAACAAGTCCTTATAATGCCCCACTATTACTAGTTCCAAAAAAAAACACAGATGATAAAAAGAAGTGGAAAGTAGTAGCAGACTTTCGTAAATGAAATGATAAAATAGTCAATGATAAATTTCCACTGACACGATTAGAAGACATTCTCGATAAATTAAGATGAGCAAAATAGTTTGTCTTCTTGCTCTTCTCTTCAACTATGGATATAACTAGCTGTTTTCATGAAATAAATTTAGATAAATATGCACGACCCCCAACAGCTTTTTCCACAACAGTCATTTTGAATTCAAAAGACTACCTTTTGGAGTAAAAATATCATCAAACAAATTTCAAGGAATGCTTACCATAGCACTCTCTGGCCTAAAATCCGAACCATTTCTATACGTAGATGATATAATTGTTTTCGGATGCAGTCTCGCTCACCATAATGAAAATTTAATCCGAGTATTAGATAGACTAGATAAATACAATTTGAAATTAAATGCAGAAAAATGTTGGTTTTTAGACCCAGAAGTAGTATATCTAGGTTATTTAATAACAATAAATGGAGTAAAAACAGATCCAGCAATGACGCTAGAAGATTTATCGCATTCTGGAACTACTACAGAAGATTTATACCAAATAGCTAAAGATTTAAACAGACTTCTAAAAAAGAATACTAAATTTGAGTGGATTGTCAACATGCATTTGAACAATTAAAAACAAAACTAATGAAACTACCCATTTTAAAATATCAGGATTTTGAAAATCCTTTCATTTTAACTACCGCTTCAAACTACGCCCTATGCGCGGTTTTATTACAAGGTGAAATAGCCAACGATTTATCAATTTCATACGTCAGCAAAGCCTTTGCTGACGCCAGCAAATTTTGTATGGACATTTTTTACACAACCGATGAAAGTTTAAAGTTAATTTCAGAAAGTTTAAGTTAATTTTATGCAAATGTAACACCATAATAGATACCATAATCTTTTCCCAAACACTGTAATAAAAGCAAATCGTTTACAGCAGAACTTTCAATTAATTTAAGATTTTTTTGTTCTTTCGCATCTTTTAGGCATCTTTATTAATTTCTTGTCAAAACAGCTGATCAATACACAACTTTCATGCAACTATTTTTAGGTGCGTTCATGATACGCTGCAAGTAAATTTATGCAGTTACACAAAGTGTAATTTTATTTCATTTCATGAATCCCCTTAGTGTATATTGAAGTACTGTATACCAAATTGAAGCTAAGGAAACTGTTCTTTTAAATTTGTGGAAATTATTATATATTATTCATGTATTTTTTTAAGAAAACAACGTTTTTTTGTGATGATTTTGACTTTTTTTACATAATCTGCATTAGTTACTTATAGGACCCAATTATTAAACATATTTATATACAGTTTAAAATGAAACTACCTTTCTTTTGATCCCCATAACGCTGCGATATTTGCAGTAGTTTTGTACACTGCGCGTCACATGAATAGGTGCACGATTTTACAAAGCTATCTAAACTCTATGCGCTCAAAATAATTTGCAGAAACGATTGAGTTGAGATTTTTTTTATAGATATAACAATTATAGAACAGAGTGTAAAAAGCAAAATCTTCAGAAAATACCGCTAAGTTGAGTGCGAGCTCTTTTACGAATTACATGGAAATAATGTGAATTATTTTCGCGTCACTTGAATAGGTGCAGTTATTTTGAAGACACGTGCGGTTAATTTAAGTTGCGAAAAAGTGTACAGTAATTGTTGATTTCACAATTTAAAAATTTTAAATTAAAAATTTTGTTGAATATGGGCCGAGGAAAAACCCTAACGACTGAAGAAAAGGCAAAAATTGATGCTTACGTGGATCAGGGTTTGCCAGGAAGAAAAATAGCAGAAAAAATCAATAGAAGTTGTGTGGAACTATTGTATTTAAGGAACAAAGAGAACTATGGCCAAAACATGAAAGGAAGGCAAAACATGGTCACAACAACTAAGGAAAGACGCCCAACTTTAAGAATTGCTTCGAATTCTTCCGATTCTGTGGCAAAAATAAGGGGGAAAAGTGGTTCAGCTGCAAGCCTTTCCACCGTTAGACGAATCATTAATAAATCTAATCATCTAAAAAGAAAAAAACTGCAAAAAAACCACCACTGAACGATCAGCGCAAAGAGTTAAGGTTGAATTTTTGCAGGGAACACATGACTTGGAAGACTGAGTGGCAAAAAGTAGTATATTCTGATGAAAAAAAATTTAATTTTGATGGTCCCGATGGTTTTAATTATTATTTCCATGATTTCAGGAAAGAAGAAAGGTTTTTAGCGCGTCGTCACAGCCAGGAAGGTGGCGTTATGGTCTGGGGGGCCATATCTTATTATGGGGGTAAAGATTTAGAATTTTAAACCGGGGAAAATGACAGCAAATTCTTACAAATTAATACAACCTGCTTTTCCTAAACTTACGAACTTGTTTGGACCCATTCCATGGACTTATCAGCAGGATAATGCACCAATCCACACAGCATCGATAGCTAAAAGCTGGATTAGAGAGCAAAATGTTAGCTTACTGTCATGGCCACCATACTCGTCGGACTTGAAGTTTATGGAAAACGTGTGGGGATGGTTGTCTAGGAAAGTGTACGAGTTTGGACGACAATTCGACGACCGAGAATCCTTGATTGCTGCAATAAAATCGGCATGGTCTGAAATATCCTTACAGTACCTAGCAAATCTGTATGAATCGCTTCCGAATAGAGTTTTTGAAATAATTTTAGCTAAAGGCGGATGTACACATTAGTAAAAATATTTCCTCAATAAATACCAATGTCAAATTATTTTTTACGCTTGTGTAATTTCTCGTTTTTGCTTTAATTTTTAAGCGCACCTATTCAAGTGACGCGAAAATAATTCACATTATTTCCATGTAATTCGTAAAAGAGCTCGCACTCAACTTAACGGTACTTTCTGAAAATTGTGCTTTTTACACTCTGTTCTATAATTGTTATATCTATAAAAAAAATCTCAACTCAATCGTTTCTGCAAATTATTTTGAGCGCAGAGAGCTTAGAGAGTTTTGTAAAATCGTGCACCTATTCATGTGACGCGCAGTGTATATATACGTATACATATATAGAATATGTAGTAATATAGAAGACGCATGACTCAAATTTTGAAATTTTTCAAAACAGATGCGGTCGGTCGCAGGCAGCGGGTGTAAGCAAATGAGTGAAAACAGCTTCACTACTCGCGAAGTTACTCTCTTTGCCATGCTTCGGTCTTCTCAGCGCCGATACCAAAGCAAAATTGAATGATCTCCTAATGAGTGAGGGGTACGGAAGATCTTCTTAATGAGTATGAAGGGAGCGGAAGATCGACTTTGCTTCTGTTATTTTGCACTAACAATGCAAGCGAATATGCGTAAGAAGAGATCGATCCAGCCACTCGTATGCCAAGTAAAGTGTGAAAGAAAGAATCGATCAATTTGAGTACAGCGGGCGATGAGGAGAACGGTGCGATTTGTCTTCTTTTGCTTCTCTTACAATAACAAACCATGTGCAGCCGTCCGTCCGTCTGGAATCGTTTTAAATTTTGCATTTTAAGGTTTTTGAAAGAAATCTTGCTTTTCGTAGCTTTGTTCTGCTTCTTATTCGATGCCCAAGCTATGTAAAGCGCTGGCACGATCTACGTTCCGAGCATAGCGTGCTGTTGAAGAATTTGTTTTTGGACAGAAGATCTATTTAGTCGGCATATCAACAAATTGAATACGTTATACGAGTAAAAATAAAAAGTTAATGGAAGCAAAAATAAAAAATGAAAGAATGGAAATATTTCAGAGAAAATATTTATATTATGTAGGAATTCGATTTTTTATGAGTATGAACGAATCGGAAGATCGACTTTGTGCTTGTTATTTTACTATTTTACAACTAGTAACAACTGAAGTGCTTCTGTCTGACCGTCTATAAATTTACCATGTTATTGTAGTGTCCAAAACCATTATTAAAATTAAATTAAAGACTAAAATTTTTAAAATTTATGATTTTAGTTCTATTAAGGAAGCATTGCCTATGGGCTGGCAATAAAACGAAATCAACCCTGCATTGAACCCTGCATAACATATATTGGTACAACAATTATATTATAATTTTATACATATAAAATAACAATTAACAATAACCTAATTTAATAATAAAACTAATTTAAAATACAGTTTATTAAGCCGGCAAAATGTTACAAAAAACAAAATTCCTTTACTTAATAACTTAACTTCCCTTACTTAAGCGAAAAAAAATCCAAATCAAAAAACCGACAGACGTAAGCACCTGAATTGTTATTGCAAAGGAACCAAAAAGAAGTCAAATTCCCTTCTTCCCTCAACCCCTGCTTTATAACAATTTCAACGTTTCATTCTCAACTCCTTTGGCATACATTGCGGCATGGATCAACTCTTCTTACGCATAATCATTTATGAACGACACCAAGCAAACCCGATTTGTATTTATACAAAAACAAAGCAATGGCAATGAGAAGATGAGAAATTGCCTCGAAGTTATCAAACAATGAGAGGAGAATAGAGAGAATGCGTAGCAACACAAAAAACTACTCAATGTTGCGCAACATGGACGTACGGCTACGTCCACAGCACAAATTTTGCTGTTCAAAAATTCGTATGAGATGCGCCTTCTATATATTGTATATTCTTTGGTATAACGATTATAGATTTCAACACGCCTACATTAATCGTGAGCAGAGTTATTTTTTTTAGCATTCGGTTTTTGTCGGAATTCCGAATTCCTGGAAGAAAAATCGAGGCACATGGGCTAAAGTAGATTTGTTCTGTTTGTCATGGGGCGCTATTTAGTTACAAATTCGTATATATTTACTTTTCGATGAGATTTCTCCGAAACTTCTGTACTGATTGTGGTGAAATAAATTTCTGTAGAAAGCTAAAGATCTCTACTTAACTCAGTAACAACAACATTGGCACTCCGTTCCTATCTTAAATATATTCCAGGTTTTTATTTCGTTTACTTTTTATCAACTGTCAAGTCTAAACTCTGAGTCACACTCAGTCCATACGTTGTGTTACGCTGCGTCTCCAATAACCGTCTATAAGTAATAGATCGCATTGATGAATGACATTCAAACCAACAACCAAGTAAATTGAAGATGGCGATCTTAATTTACAATACTGAGAAAATGTGGCTATATCCGGTTCATCAAATATTTTGTTTCTTCTAAAATTTGCTGGAAGTGGCAAACATGAGGTTTGTGTGCTTATATTCGAATTTTATATTTTTCTATTAAAGTATATTTTAAAAAATGTTAAATATAATCGGTTTTCATTTGTAGTTCATTGAAGCTTCAGAAGAGGCTCGCAGCCTCTGTATTGCGATGTGGAAAAAAAAAAGTTTGGTTGGATCCCAATGAAATTAATGAAATTGCTAACACGAACTCTCGTAAGTTTCTATTTTTTAAATATGTTTTATAAATAAAACAATAATTTAGGTGGCTATAATGTAAATTACATTTATATGTTCTGTGCTCTATAAAACTAAACTATACTTTTTTCTTTGGACAAAGATACGGACGAAATGGCTTCCATTTTTAATTACAGCCTTATAATGGATAAACGGATTTACGTTTTTCAAGGGTTTTGTTTTATGCTTTTCGTATTTTGTTGAAAATTTTGTTTGTAACTTCAAAAATATAAAAAACTTCGAAAAGCACAAAACAAAACGGATGTAAAACGGAAGAACAGTTTATCGTTTGTAAGGGCATTAACTCCACTTTAAATTAATGCATTTATACATCTTCCTACAAATTGTGACGTAATAGTTGTCAATGTTGCAAGCTTCCACACCTTCTTGCCGGTGTTATTTCCCACAAACTTCAGTCTACATTTTTTTCGAATCGGCAGACTTGCAATAAAATCAATGCTTTGATTTTCATACGACCCTCCTAGTGATGCAAGTAATTCCCTGACAAAATCCCACACAAAATTACCTTTTCCCCACTACTGACATTGAAAATTCCCACGTGGGAATTTCCTCGTATTTTTCCCACAAATTTATTTCCTAAAAATGCCCACAATAGAATTGGAATTAAAAAAATCACATAAAAATACCATATACGTACTCAAGAAAAAATTAGGCTTAAGTAGGTTTTACGACACAATGCCCTGCGTTGTTGTTGTTTTTTGCTGCTGGTGTTATTTTTGGTGCTGACCCCAAGAAAAACCCCAAAAAGGGGTGGCCGGTTCCGGTTTTATAGCCCTTTGAAATTCCACATTAGGCTGCCTATATCCCCTAAACTATAGCACATATGAGATTGCTCTTGGTACTGTTAGAAAGGTGTTAAGAATACCTCATTAGTTTCGTCAGGTAAAATTGACTATCATTAAAACTAAAATGCAAAACTGCATAAAATTGGTATCAGGTAAAGGGGTATTCTCTTATTTACTCGTAAAAAATATTAAGTAGAATTAAACAAATGATAATTTTTTGAGAAAAATTTCAATTAAGAACGATTTTGACGGCTCAGCCGTTTATTTGCCCATGCCTGTGGTGTTAAACCGGGTACTTTGTAAAAGGTCATATTTACGACTATACAGAGGATAAAGGCTTTTTAAGTGTTCATAGATAAAAATGGGCAGATATCAATTTTATGGAACTCTTTCTTTGAAAACTCAAGTTAGTCTCATTTGAAGGCTTCTAGCCTCTAGGGGCGTGGTCTGCCGGGCACAAAATCGAGTATAGGAAAATAGGTCGTCTCAAGCGCTATCAGAAAAAAATAATTATTTTTTTGTTGCGCCTGATGCGCATAATTTTTTTAATTTTTCGTCTTTTTAAAAATGTTTTTCCACAAGCATAAATTTTTTTATTTCTTTTTTAATCCCCCATCCCATAGAAAATAACAAAGAAAAGCGAATTGAAATTTTTAGAAATGACCGAGATATTTGGATCCAAAGCATCCAAAAATAGAACCATATTCAGAAGCCACATAAGTAAACAAAAACCTAACGGATTAATTTCTATGTCGACTGAAAAAAGCAACGAAAATTTGTTTACATAAATTGCGGACATGTAGTACAAAAAAGAAACTAATAGACTATGTAAAGTGAGAGGCGTTTACTCGCATTAAATATGCGCTTCATCATGCAGGATGGTGCGCATTTTTGCCCGCTGGCTATTTTTAAATTCACTTAATTTTATTCACTTAATATTTTTTCATATTTTCGGTTAGTGTTTCCTTGTTCTATGTTGTTCCAGGAAATCATTCCACATCTCTTTTGAACTTAGGCACTTTCCTGTGGAGCTCGCTCTGTAAAAACTGTATGGAGTTGAAATCTGGCGACTCCCGTTTCATATTTATTAAATACTCTAGCTGTTTCATTGTTTTCTAAAAATCCTCTGCATAATTTGAAACTACGGAAGATATAGTACTTCTGGGATTACGTATTGATTACATTTTGCAATGTTAAAAATTTTAAGAATTCATTCAAAAACAGGCAGGAATATGTTTGAATCAAAACTAATCGCACATCTAAAATATTTAGCAAAAATCTAAAAAAAAAACTTCGGACATTTGGTCACCACAGATATGTATTTGGAAACATACTATCAGAAAAAATTTCTATATTTTGTAGCCAAAATTTTATAATATATATATATATTTGAATACCTACCGCTTTAACTTAAATCTAATAAAGTTCATCTTATTTAAGGTCAAAACATACGCAAACTTATCAAGGATGGTTTAATTATTAAAAAACCTGTTGTGGTACATTCCCGTTATCGAGTTCGTAAGAATACAGAAGCGCGTCGTAAAGGACGTCATTGCGGATTTGGCAAGCGCAAGGGTACGACCAATGCAAGAATGCCTACAAAATTTTTGTGGATGCAAAGACAACGGGTCCTAAGGCGATTGCTAAAAAAATATAGGGACAGCAAGAAGATTGATCGTCACCTTTATCATGATTTGTACATGAAATGCAAAGGGAACGTTTTCAAAAATAAGCGCGTGCTTATGGAGTATATTCATAAAAAGAAAGCCGAAAAACAGCGTAGTAAAATGCTTGCTGACCAAGCTGAAGCTAGACGACAGAAAGTTCGTGAAGCACGCAAGCGCCGAGAAGAACGCATTGCTAATAAGAAACAAGAACTTCTAAATCTGCATGCTAAGGAAGATGAAGTTGCCGCACAGGTTGCCAGCAAAAAGTGAAAAAATCGCATTTTTTTTTTGTTATTAAAAAATAATAATTAAAAATTGTTGTTTACAATTTTTGTTGTTTAATTACAGAATCAATTAAAGCTATACATTTTCTACACAATATTAAAATACTATACTCTGTCCCATAATAATAGTAGCACTAGTAGCAATTTGTTCCATAATAATAGCAAAACGAAAACCAAACAATATGTTATGTATGAAACAATTTTTTATGCCATGTTCCAGTGACGTTACCGCTGTATTCCTTGACGTTTTTTGTTCTCATTCAATTGAACTCTGTCTTTATTTGCACTGAAAAAGCTAATTCTCTCAATGGAGAGAACGCGATCTATGATTTCTTTTGCGTTTTGTAGCAAGAAATCGTTGATTTTCTTTGATATATGAAAGAAATTGTTAAATGTTAATAAAAAGTTAAGTATAGGGCAGTCAATACTCGTAAACAAACAAAATTCTAATTTTGTAATATAAAATTCAAATTTACTGCTCGTCAATGAATATCAGCAAAACCTCACTCAACCATATCGTCTCTTCGTATGCACACTAGAGAGCTGCACAAGATGTCTTGAAACGCACAACAAAAATTTCAAGCCTTGCACTGCTTGCTTATTTTGCTTTCGAAACAAGACATTGACTGCCGTAAGCGTGCTGATAACAAAGCACAACAAAGCAATAGTATTCATTACCATTCGTTGCTTTTTTGAACGAAAAGGCAATGAATAGCAGTGCATGACAATTGCTATGACAACTGATGACGCATGGCAATATAAAGCAACGAATGGTGCTAAACTCAAACGAAGACTCATGCAAAAGAATGAGATAGCTTCATATAACTGCGCATCGTTGCCGACATCATAGCCGTATTGCTATTTTCGATGTCTTGTTGCCTTCCTAAAGGCACTATTGCCTTTTCTGCTTACAATTCAAGCCTTTCATTGCCTTCACAGAAAAGCAAAACAACACAATGTCTTGTGCGAAGCAGGTAGACGGCAAGGCGGTCATGGCTTGTTCGGGTAGTTGCCTTGAAGTGTTCGTGTCAAATCGTTCATTTGTGCAGGACAGTGCACTGCAAGGCAATACTGTGGCATGGTGCCTTTAGCAATTCAAGACATCTTGTGCAGCTCTCTAATGCGCACGACAATCTGCAACAACATTTTGCGTTTTTTGTGCTAAGTAACGTATGTTACTAAACAATGTTTATTTACTGAAACGTAATACCTGGTATCTTTTAATACAGATAAAATTGCGTTTGCGTTCTTAATTTTTTATGAAGTAGACGATGTATTATAAGTTATAATATATATTATAAGTTATAATATATTATATTATTATGTATTATAAGAAATAATACATACACTGCATACCAAGTTTAGGACCACTCATAATTCCAACAAACATTGCAAAATAATTAAGAAAAGCAGTCTATTGTCACCTAAAATAAAAGAATAACGTATCAAAAAATTCAAAATTAATTCCTTTCTGATCACGATTCAGTACATAATATATATGTGTACAAAATTCTGCTATTAGAAATAACCAAGTTATAACCAAAATTCAAAATCAAGTATCAAGTGCATGATTTTTTTAAACAAAATAACATATCACATAACATCACTCATTCTAAAGCACTTTAAAAAACAGATTTATCCAAAATATTTAATTTCATTATACACATTGCTGGATCTGTTCTGAAAATATTTTTTTTATCGCAGTTTCTCTAAAAGACTATTAAATGTATCAATTTAATCATTAATCAATTACTTTTTTTTTAGCATGTCCTTGCATCCTACAAATCAATTTGATTATTGTTGCTGGTTTTATGTTCGAAGAATCCAGTAAGGAATTCCACATTTTTTTTAACTTGGCACTCCTCTCCTGTAAGAGATGTATAGCGTTGAAATGTAAAGACTGAGGAGGCCATATTTCCAGTTGTTGACCATATTTCCAGTTGTAAATAAAGGTTTTTTTTTCTGGCGGAGGGATTATATACTTTTTTTACCCTCCAAAGGTTGAGGTCTCTGTCGAAATCACGATTTTTTCGGGCGTGGCCACTGTTCTTAAATGTGATCCAACATGTAAGAGATAAAACAAGCGTTGGAAAGGAAAAATTATGGGCTTTCAAAGGACAGGTTCCAAGTTGTACCTTAATTGTCATATAAAATAAAAAACATTTTTTTAATGCAACCTCCACCCTTTTTTTGTAAAACTAAATTATATTCATAATTATGTGAAAATTATGAAAAAAAAAATTCATATACAACTCCTAAATAAAAGTCACGCTCACAAAAGTTTTTGGCTTTTAGAATCTAGGAGGTAGGGAGGTTTAATATAGGGGCAGAATTGATGTTATAAGTGACTTTGGGCAGTTTTTCAGTGCTCGGTTACAGTCGTTTCTCGGTTATGCTATGTTTACACCGACCCGAAATGCGCATTTGTAATCACGCATTTGAAAAGTGTTTACACCGCTTTGTTCGCATTTGGTTTGACAGATCATCAGCCCAAATTTATGTTTTTTGTTTGCTTGATTTTTTTTACAATTGTGTTTTGACAGCTGATTGACATTATTTCCCTTCCATTTCCACTGTTCTGTTTTGGGCTTTTATTTATGCCTACGACAGACTGATTAAAAATATTATTTTGCTTCGAATTTCATTTGCATTTCTTTCAAATGCGATCAAATTTATTAAATTTGATTTGTCAAATCATATGAAAATTTGGGAAAAATGCGCATTTGAGGTCAGTGTAAACATAGCATTAAACTCCGTTTAAACGAGAGATTAAGAGATGGGACACTCAAATTCTGTGTACACACTAGGCCTGGGCAAATTGAAATAATCTGTTATCTCAAATAAGGATTTTTTTAAGGATGTTCATTCGTCAAACACATCATTGCAGTGCTCTATCTGACGCCAACGAATCATGCGAAGGACACACTCATGGGCAATAGCCTGTTTTTGAGCAATTGAGAAAATTTGTCTTTGCGGGAAATAGCGGCGCAAAAGTGTAACAAAGTTCGGCCTGTCTTATCGCACCTTTTTACTTCTCTTACCATCTATATCACTAATATATAATAAGTCCTTCATTAGCATTCAATGACTGCATCAGTTTCTGATTATATTTAGAAAATTATTATGTAGATGAAATCAATGGCTGGGTAGCCAAAAAATTTTAACTTTGTTTTTGCTTCGATTTCTATTATTTGCGTTAACCACTGTCGCTCTGTACCATGCACATTAGACTGGTCGCAATAATTTTTTTTTTAAATTTGATTGCCTGCGCTGCTTAAAATATGAGGTTTGGTGTAAGAAATCATGTCCTAATTTTTCAGCTCAATCCGACGGTGCCTAGTCGTGCCTAGTGGGGCCCAAAGTTCCCCATATTATAAAAAAACATCTATTCAATCGGATCTTTATAGTTATACTAGTTCAAAAGCCGGTCCCATATACCGAAAATCAAAAATCTGGCTTCGTTACGATCTTCCGCAGAGAAAGTACTTTAAGTATGCCAAATTTCAGCTTCCTATGTCATCAGATGGCTTCAGAAAGTTGCGGAAAGAATAGGACATACATACAAACATCCGGACATACTAAGAAATTATATATTGTATAGATAGATTAAAGTATTTGGTATTTAATGTTTTAGTATGATACGAACGAAAGATTTTAACTAAAATTTATTTATTATTGGAAGAAATAAAAAATTCGAAGTTCATATTAAAATGTTCAAGCATGTATTTAATTAAAAGGACATCAAAAACATCGGTTGTCTTATCGTCGATGTACGACGACCTTCTACTCTGCTTGCCAACTACTTTGCTTCTTCGTCGTTTAATTCTTTGTTTAATTCCGTTTATGTTATTTAGGTGAAATTTCTTCGACATGAGTTTTACAGTAATATTTTATTTCATGTAAAATTATTCAACAAACGAAATAATTATCAAACCTTTAAAATGTACCACTAACAATGTAAGTAAAACAACGGTAATTCATACACGTACTTCATATTGTCTGTCAGCTACTTTTTCTTCCATGTCGCCACCATATACATACATAAGTGACAGTATAAGTACATCTGTATTTGAAATGAATTTTGGGAAAACATCCGGGCGAGAAGTTCTTCTCTTCAACAGATTTGCCAAGTATTGGAAACACATTGAAGCTAGCACGTTCAAGAGTGGAATTTTGGACGAAGAAGTGGTACGAATTTTAACAACATCGCACGTAGATTATTTGAAGAATTTTTGTATAAATGCGTTAAAATTCCATTACGTGCGTGCAGATTATAAAGAGTTGCTTCAGTTAACACTCCATTTTATTGGGGAGCGTGTACCAGATTTTTCAGAATTTCGTTTGCCTGGTGCAACATCGCATGCAGGATTCATGTCAAAGTGCATTTATTGTTACAAAATATTTCTATTTCGCGAACAGTTCAAATTGACAGCAGCGGAATTGAAAAGTCTTCGGAGCATTTGCTTATTTTTTACTATCATATATGTTCTTTATTGGTTCCGATGCGAATGCTATAGAAGCGCCAAAACTAGATCTTGATTTCATTCAAAACGTTGTAACTTATTTTGATAAAGAAGTTCCGACCGCATTATTGCAAAAAATAAGAAACCATTTGTGGTATTTGTCAGAAGAAACTGTTGGCCTTGCATTTGTTGATGAAAGCGTGCCGTTGGAAATAAAAAAGATGATGGTCCAAAAACTCGACATCGGCAATGACATACACAGAAATAATGAAAAAATTTCGAAAAGGAATGTTGTCAATATGGATGAAATTTTCTCTTACGCGTCAAGAGATATATCAGATTTCGTTTCTCCACTGACAAAGAAATTTTTTTCTCGATTAGCCATAGATCCAAAATTTTTAGAATCGGAACCTTCTCAATGGCAACAGAGGGATGATTATTGCGCTGGAAAAGCTGTCTGTCAACATTTGAATGTTGTGAATGATGCAGCAGAAAGAGCAATTAAACTCATCACGCATTACAATAAATCGCTAACATACGATGAGAAAGATAAGTAGTTACTCCAAGTTGTTGAACACTATCGTCATTTATATCCTTCTCACAACAAATCTTCTCTTATAAATTAATCAACTCAATAAAATTAATCAAATAAATATATACTTTTTTTTTATCATTATATTAACTTTCAAAACCATTAATAAATTAAATTTATATTTGAAGCACATTATTCAATATAACTATAAATACCTGATTGAATAGATGTTTTTTTATAATATGGGCAACTTTGGGCCCCACTAGGCACGACTAGGCACCGTCGGATTTAGCTGAAAAATTAGGACATGATTTCTTACACCAAACCTCATATTTTAAGCAGCGCAAACAATTATATTTAAAAAAAAAAAAAATCCCATACAAGATGCGACCAGTCTAATGCACATCATTTAAAGACAAAATTCTAGTACAAAATAATTGAGTATTTATTTACAATCACCAGAAATCGTAATTGAATTCTGGGCACAATGGTGAAAACCGCATCGAAATCGGTGCAGCCGTTTAAGAGGTAAATTACTTTAAATCGGGGCGCGACTAATTAGATTTCGATCGATATAATAATTCTTTTACCTATCTAAATCTCTCTGGTTTGAGTCTTTTATAGTCCTTTAATGTAAACAACCAACAATAACCAACGAGTATGTATCATAAAGAGATTACAAAGGCGAATTCAAGGCAGAGAACTTTTCAACGTTACCTACATCGATCAGGGACATACCGATTGGTTGGACTCGAACTGCGTTTGATAATGTTTGATGCTTATAAGCTTGTTGAATTCTGTATGACTTCGTATGTGAATATGCGTAAGAAGAGTTGATTCATCGAGCACCCGGTTGCCAGATAAAGTGTGGAAGAAAGAATCGATCAATTTGTTGCGTACAGCGGGCGATGAGAAGAACGGTGCAAGAGAAGAACGATTCGTCTTCGTTTTGTTCTTTCACAATAACAAAACATGTACAGCCGTCCGTCCACCGAACAAACAGATTTGCTTTCAATTTTACATTTTATGGCTTTTGAATGAAATTTTGCTTTTTTTTCTAACTTCGTTCTGCTACAGTTTAGGTGTCTAAGCTTTGTAAAGCACTGGCACGATCTACGTTCCGAGCATAGCGTGCTGTGGAAGAATTTGTATAGGCTGCAGTTATATTTAGTCGGCATGTCAATTCCCTATACACTTTATACGAGTAAGACTGAAAAGTTAATGAAGTCAAATTATGGAAATATTTCAGAGGAAGTATTTATTTATTAAATGTCTATTTATTTTTATCAATTAACTCGAGTAGGCTGTTATGGCTTGTAGGTACAGTTATATATTTATGCATAAAATATAATTGATGAAACGAGTAAAAACAGTCTAACAAATAAGTATTAATTTAATTAATCTAACAAAACAATTAAAAAAGATAGATCGAAAGCATACATAATAAATTATTATTTTATATCAAATGTTTGTGATAATACAATATAGTACATGTAATAACTACTAAGGTTTTACTAATATTTCCGATATTCAATTCAAATAGTAAAGCATGTTCAATAGTGTTTCACAATTTTTCTTTTCTCTTGTTCTCTGCATATTTCTTATACTTTTCATGAGTTTGTCATACTTTTAATTATTTATTCAATTATTCTTATATTCAATTATTTTATAAAGCAAGCATAAGATAAGTTAAAAAATAATTAGAACAGATATTAAATAAGTGTGAAATGAAATTTTTAAAGTACTGGAGCTTGTTAAACCGCTTTCGAGTTGCAGTGAAAATGAGTGATTTAATGCATGAATTACGTTTGCGAACGAAAGAATCTCGAATATTTATATATCTCGAATATATACAGTAGCGGACATAAAAATCCGGACAGGTAGTGGGGATGCATTCAAAGGGTTGTAGTGCCTCCCAGGTACAAGGTAGGGCCATTATTTTGAATAAATACATGTATTTTGTGCATTTTTTTATCATTCTGTTGTTATTGGTTATGACAAGTGCCATACCAATTTTTAAAAAAGCGAACAAATGCCAAATTTTAAAAAAATTAGTTGCGTCGATAAAGCTCAGATTTTGGCTTTACGAGCGGAAAAGTTGAGTCTCATTAGTGGAAGAATTGGATTCAGCAAATCGTTCATCATCGATTTTTTAATAAATCATAATGAAACTGGATCTTTACAGCGGAAACCAGGGTCAGGATGGGTCCGAAAGACCAACACGGCAGAGGATCGCGTTTTAAAACGCATAAGCTTGCGAAACCGCTTCAAAGCGACTGAGGATATTAGAAAAGAGTTCATCCAAAACATGTCAAAAATGGTTGCAATAAATTTAGATAATGAGGCAATAGAAGCCTGTAATAAAATAAAAGAATTATTTATTAATTAAGTTAAATTAATACAACCATGTTTTAATAAAAAAATTATTTTGACTGTATTAAGCCAAGAAGGAAAACCAATAACGTTCATTTCAAAAACATTAAATTCAGCAGAACGAAATGACGCAACAAATGAAAAAGAATTATATGCTACTAGGGTCGGTCGTGGTCGAAATTTCGACCTATAATATTTCCTATTTTTAATTAATTCTTTTTTATTTACCTAAAAAACACCCACAAAAACAACAAGGTGCAGTTGCTCTTTCGCAAATTACACAATAAGAAGCAAAAATATGCAGGTGATTTTAACAAAAAAATATGCAGGTGATTTTAAAAAAAAAAATCATTGGAGGAACCCGGAGGGAACACAACTAAAACCTTACCTGAAAATATTGAACTATTGAAATGAGAACTATTGAACACTGACACTATTGATGGCACTAAAAGAACATTAATATTTTGTATACACAAAGCAATGAAATTAAACAAAAACTGATTTAAAATAAAGCTTATACCTTCAACTAAAAAATTCATTTTGATTTATGGTTTTCTACAAAGTTTTTATGCTTTTTTTAGATTTTTCAATTTGCACTTCGCAATTATGATGCTTACACAGAACGTTTACAACTAGTTGTGTGCCCTCTCTAATGTGCTATTCTTGAAGAGTACGTGCGGAGAAAAACAAAACGAATAATCGCTTTTAAAACTTTGTTCTTATAAGAAATAGAGACATATTTGGAGACGAAATTTGGACTTTCATTTTTGGCCTATGGGATCGACCACTGTGCGTTGGTGCCATTCCAACGAATACCGAGCATGTTTGCGGTGCTGTTGTCATCGAAGTTCAAGAAGTCCGTGCTGAGTAAGTGGAATTCGGGAAAATGCTCCAAAATATGTTTGTCATTTGGCTGTCCATTTCCGAATCGAGAAGCCTGCCGTATTAAGAGCCTCTGACAGTTGATAACGCATCTCAGTGGCCATGGCAATGTTGTGAGAACCAGCCAGCACGTCATCAACGTACATTGAATGCCGTAGGATTTGGGCCGCAAGCGGAAACTGTTGTTGTGTGTCTTCCGCTAGCTATAGAAGAGTACGGAACGCTAAAAAGGGGGCGCAGTTCATGCCAAATTTGACCGTTTGTAACTTATAGTCCCTAACTTGGGAGCTAGCCAAATCTCGGAATATAATTCTTTGGTAGGGGGTATGTTTTGGGTCGACGAAGATCTGGCAATACATTTTCTGAATGTCACCGCTAAAAACATACCTAAAAAAGCGCCATCTTAACATTAAAAACGTTAACTCTGCTTGTAGAATAGGGCCTGCGTGTAACACACCGTTCAAACTGAGCCCATTTGTCGTGGGGCAGGACGCTTTAAAAACAACTCTAACTTTGGTGGACGTGGTATCGGGCTTTATGACCGCATGATGTGGCAAATAATAGTGTTCTCCATCTGGTTGTGGGAGCACTACGGCCGTCATGTGACCTAAATCAATATATTCTTGAACTACATGGTCATATTGCCTTTTGAGGTCATTATTTTTTACTAACCTTGCTTCTAAGCGAAGGTATTGTTGGAGGGCGATGTGCCGTGAATATCCCAGCGAGTGCTTGTTGGCGACTTTGCTCTTGAATGGCAACGTAACGATGTAGCGGGCGTCGGCGCTTCTGCGAGGGTTTTTCACGAAATTCTCTTCCAAAAACTTTTCGGAGGGGGATAAGTGACGAGTTTTGGGAAGTTCCTCCACCACCCAAAAACGTTCGATGGTGACTTCATTGAAGAAGGCCATTCTTATGTTGGGGCTACCCGATTGCAGCACTGGTCCGGTGATTATCCAGCCGAACAATAATATTTGTCGGATGTTGAGGGCCCCGCTTCGTGCTTCCAATTCTTCGACATCTCGAAATTGTACGACTCCGTGAGTGGCACAATCCTCGCTCGCATCGGTGTTCTGGGCTTGTTGCGTAAGGTTGAGCGGATTGACTTCCGTCGTGGCGAGTTCGGGCGGCGCGAGTTCTGGCGGGACCGCCGGTGGTGACCCAAGTCCGTTGACTTCGGCACAGAGGTCGTCATAAAACGTCACGGAGATGGGGTCAAAGTAGACTGTTTGGCTGGGGCTGGTCGGGCCCAAGACCTCTGGTGATTCGGGCTTCGTGCTTTTGGCCCGTTTCCTCGGCACCTCTCGTCGAATTTCAGAGTTGGGAACTTCTGTACCTCTCCCTGGTTTTCGGCCAACCTCCTGATGGTGGACTCTATCTCCTGCCTCTTGCCTCCTATTTCTCCCTGTGAGAACCATTCCGCGTAGAGGTGGTTGCTGCGAAAGTCTTGAAACTGATTCCCTAGAAACTTCTCCGCGTACTGGAGGAGAAATACTCTGCAGTCGCTCCCATTCTGTTGCTGGGGCACCTCCGGTAGTTCCAACGGTAGCTCGGTTTCCGTGAACGTCCGCGGTTTTTCGTTGGGCCTTCGTGCTGCGTATTCGTCCCGTAGATAGTCCCGGAGGAATTTTACTGTCTCGATGCGTGGCCCTGGGTTGATCGACCCAGTGCTGGTCTTTATTCACTGGAACGAGGATATAATCCATCCCGAAGATTTCCACCTTCTTCGTCCATCGTTTTACCTTCTCGTGCCGTTCCAGTAACGTGCCGGGCCGGCTTATCTGGTCGAAAAAATGGGTCGCGAAAATGTGCACCTTGGGCCTTAGAAGTTCGGCCGTCACTTCGTGGTATATGATCTTCAAATAGACCTCTACCACCACGTCGTTCAGGAACCGACCACTCTCCAATCGTCGATAGAGTTCGGCTCGGACCGGTATTTCACCACGCCCTACGGGGTAATTGACGAGTGGCTCGCCGTTGTCGATGTTGCTGCTCGTCTGCCTTGTCGCAGGTACTTCCGATCCATGATCGCGTTTTCCGGCTTCCACTGACGCGCGGCGGAGAGTCCCGAAGATGGGGGTCTGTACCTCCGCTGATCCTTTCATCGCTAGTAGCTCGTCCAGGCGGTCGAACCATTGTTTCGTTTCATTGTGGGTTGCCATTGTTTTGTTGTTGTTGTTGTCGTTTACTTTTGGTTGGTGCTTGCTGTACTTTGCTTTCTAAAATGGAGAATGTTTGATTACCGTTGGCACGATTCACAACAACGCACGTGTTTCCTGATGTCCCGAAACATGCCGGGCCAGTAGTACTTGTTGCTTACTCTGGCTACCGTTTTCCTGATGCCTGGGTGACCGGCGCTTGGCTCGTCGTGGTTCTCCTTTAGTACTCGAGTTCGCAGGTATTTCGGTACGCAGAGTTTCCACGCAGCGCAATCCTCGTCGTTCGATTGCCCTGGGATGTGTCGCTACAACTGCCCATTCTCGATGGTGTAGTCTGCAAATTTCTTCGGATTTTGTGATTTCCTCTATCTTCGTTTCGGCCCAGTTGCATTTTTCCTCGTTTGTCGCCACCTTGCTGAGTTTCTCTACTGGTTGCCTCGAGAATGTATCTGCGACCACGTTCCACGTGGTTAGACACTCTTTATCGGTTGCCGAGTAGTTCTGCTCGGCCTTGTTTAAGTGTCGGCTTGCGTAGGCAATGACTCTTTCTTCGCTGTCACCTTCTTGCGTGAGTACTGCACCCAATCCATAGTTGATTGCGTCCGTTTGTAATGTGAAGCTTCTGGAAAAGTCGGGTGCTTCAATACACGCCAGTACTGGTGCTTCTGTAAGTTTCTGCTTCATTACCCCGAACGCTCGTTGCTCTTCGGTCCAGTTCCAGCGTTTACCCTTTTTCAGTAGACTGGTGAGTGGGACTACCAAATCGGTGAAGTCCGGTACGAACCGTCGATATCACGATGCGACTCCAAGAAATCGGCGAATTACTTTTACGTTTGTGGGTGACAGCTCCTTAATGGCCGCCACTTTATCGGGGCCGGTGTGGATCCCTTGACTACTCACCACGTGTCCTAGATACTTCAGATCATTTTTGAAACACTCGCATTTTTCCTTGTTGATCTTTAAGTTTGCCGCCCGTAGGCGCCGAAATACCTCCCGTAGATTTTCCATGTGTTCTTCCAATGTTTTCCCAATCACGATTATATCATCAGGATACGCGAATGCGTGTGGCCTGATGGCTTGGTCGAGGGCCCTTTGGAACGTTGCTGGCGCCGAATTTAACCCAAACGGCATGACTTTCCACTGGAAAAGCCCCCTTCGCGGGACTGTAAAAGCCGTGTATTGTTTGCTTTCTGAACTCATAGGGATCTGCCAGTATCCATTCTTTAGATCCAGACTGCTGATGTACTGTGCGTCACGTAGTCGATCTAAAATGTGTTGTATTCTCGGGAGTGGATAAGAATCAGGAATTCATCGCGCGTTGAGCTGCCGATAGTCGATACACAGCCGCCATTTACCATTCTTCTTCCTGACCAGGACGCTGGGGCGCTGTACGGACTATGTGAGGGTTCGATGCAACCTTTTCCAATAGTTCGTTCACTTCAGCGTTGATTACCTCTTGCATTGCGGGATTTTTAGGGTAATATCTCTGACTCCGAAGAAGGAATATTACAAAAATGCGATGTTTAACGAATTCTTGCAGTCTAGTATTTAGTATATATAAAATATGGTATTTCATAAAATTATTTAAACATTTGACTCTTTCTGAGCGGTATTTTATAATCACGAATCCAGCAACTGGGAGAATTTACGCGAATAGGATCAAAACAATTTTTCTTCTTAATAGTTTAATTTATTAACTATTATTAGCTGCGTTCCTTTTTGCCTAATCTAATCCTGATTTAAAATGGAACGGCAAGGGAAGTCACATGCAGATGTGCCCACAAAATCACACAAAAAAAGGTTATGTCATGAAATATCAACTGTTTGACTCTTAAGAATTAAATATAAAATTTGCTCGAGTAAATAAAATCTTTGAATTCAAAATGGTAACGACAGCGATGCAATCATGATCTTCAAAGGTTTGTCAGAATCTTCTTTATTAGTCAAATAAGATAAACTTGGTAACGCATACCATCAATTAAAAAGAAAAACATGTCATCAGCGCCATCTATAATTTCATAGAGAAGTAAAGTTTTTACATCAGCGCCATCTATTTATCATATAACGAGAAGAGCAATTCGATTAGAATTTCTAATCCTAGTCGAGAGTACGATTAGAAAATTTGTATGGAAACTGGTCTAATCCGAAGAAAAAGGAACGCAGCTATTATTATTATTTTCAATTAAAAAATCAATTTTTATTTAACTGGTCGTAACATTCATTGGTCGGAATCGGATGAGTCTATCAACAGTGGTGTTGTGTCAGCATGCGGATAGTCTGACTGCACCATTTGACCGAAAACTGAAAGCAATGAAGACATTTGCTTCCTCGTTCTTTTCTCACTTTTGATGATAAGACGCTCCGGCCTATCATAACGGCTGTGAGAACGATGGGACGATGAGGGTCTTGGGAAAGGAGTACTTGGGGATGGATGGGGCGATTCACTTCTTGATGTGGTGGACGGTGTCGTGGAGCGACTTCCAGATTGGGGCCTTAACACCCGCTGGCTTGAGTCTAGGAGGAATGGAGGGTGGAAATTGTCCTTTTTAGCGGCATACGTCTTTATAATTTCAAAAAAAGGCCAATCTTCCGCATCCTCTAGACAATTCATCTGCCGTACCCTCACCCGTCCTGGTACGGCTTAGTTCTTTATATTTTTTTATTAAAGAGTTCCACTGATTTTTGCAGCTGGTGTGGTCCTTGCTGGGATCCAAAAGTGTTTCCTGGAGGGAGCCCGCCACTTTTCTGAAAAAAATTTCATATCAAAATGCATAAACGTGCATATTAAATTTGCTTACCTCCAACCATCGTTGCTGTTGGCATTTTTTGAACTGAAGCGATTGTCCAACTCTATTCTTCTTGTTAACAATGCTATACGGTCGCTGTTGCTCCCTATAAATAATCGAAATAAGAACATTTCAACATTCAATCAAACTTCATGCAGCATATTTTAAGCATATTTTATACTTATATGTAATATAAATTTTCCTAATTTTTTTTTCCATCTTTAAATAATTTTAAATACTCGACTTTGAGAGTAATACGAAGATAAATTTCAACGGTTGTCAAAAATTTACCTAGCCCTCAGTGCTACATAAAATTTTGACGTTTGAATTCACCTCACTCACGTCAAAATTTTAGTCTCTTGGGTGTGTGCCAATTGGTTACTTTTTCCTCGATATAGAAAATTTTGACATAAGAAACTGAAATTTTGACGTGGGTAAGGTGAATTCAAACATCAAAATTTTATGTAGCCCTGAGGGCTAGGTAAATTTTTGACAACCGTTGAATATTCTCTTCAATGTCGAGTATTTCAAAATTATTTAAAAATGGAAAAGAAAATTAGGAAAACTTATATTATTATTATTATAAGATGTTGTGCTTTTAATAAAATAGCTAGTAACAAAGGAAAATACTTTTTTGATATTCTATAATTCTTTGTTTAATTTTGCGGACAATCTTGAAACTCAAATTTTTTTCTGTCAAAATTTCATCCATGAATTGGCACAGCAAATAGAACAAAATTTTACTCACCAGAGTAAATTTATTTCAATATTACTTACCACTAGTAAAAAGTAAACAATTGACACACACCCTTTATATCAAAATTTTCTAAATCGAGGAAAAAGTAACCAATTGGCACACACCCCTTATATCAAAATTTTCTATATCGAGGAAAAAGTAACCAATTGGCACACACCCAGAGTTCATTCAAAATACTTTTAATTATTACATATTTCAGTGAATAAGGGTGTGTGCCAATTGGGTACTTTTTTCTCGATATAGAAAATTTTGACATAAGAAACCGAAATATTGACTTGAGTGAGGTGAATTCAAACATCAAAATTTTATGTTTATGGGTGTGTGTCAATTGGTTACTTTTTACTAGTGGTAAGTAATGTTGAAATAAATTTACTCTGTTGAGTAAAATTTTGTTCTATTTGCTGTGCCAATTCATGGATGAAATTTTGACAAAACAAAAATTTTGAGTTTCAAGATTGTCTGTAAAATTAAACAAAGAATTATGCATAGAATATCAAAAAAGGATTTTCCTTGTTTACTAGCTATTATATTAAAAGCACAACATCTTATAATAATAATAATAAAAGTTTTCCTAATTTTCTTTTCCATTTTTCAATAATTTTGAAATACTCGACGTTGAAGAGAATATTCAACGGTTGTCAAAAATTTACCTAGCCCTCAGGGCTACATAAAATTTTGACGTTTGAATTCACCTCATTCACTTCAAAATTTCAGTTTCTTATGTCAAAATTTTCCAAATCGAGGAAAAAGTAATCAATTGGCACACACCCTATGTTATGTTTATCAAAATTATGAATTTTGACAGCTTGGGAGTTTGTTTACAAAATTCAGAAAAATATTTTGAGAGAGGAATGCCAGAAATATACTTTTTTAAATACGTAAAAAAAACAAGAAGCCAGTTTTAAAACCAACGCATACTTCTAGAAATGTATATGTAACCATTTTTAAGTCATATAGTTGCACAATGTTGAATATTTTGCAAGTAAAACAAAGTTAAAATTCATAAAAATTGCTCATTTCACAAATTTAGTCAGCTGTTTTTAGCCTACCACCCGTTTTTTAAACCGAGAGAGATGCCAACACATTCAACATGTTTTGTTGAATATTAATCTGTGATTTAGTTTAATATTTACTTAATTGTGATTTTAGTTCTTTTGGTCTTTAATTTAAATTAATTTAATTTTAAATTCATTAATTGAGAATTTGTTTATCTAGTTTTAATTTAAATAAATGAATTATAAATGTATTTGTGTTAACACATTTTATTTTAAATAAAAGAGAAATAAAAAATTAAAAAACAAATAAGTTTTCATTACTTTTTAATATTTCTAAACAGCTTAGAAATCGTCAAAACCTCGAGAACTCATAAATGCAAAGTACTTTTTATTTATTTCAACCTTAAACTAAGTTGTTGAGGCTTTATAGTTTACATAAGATATGTAAATAAGAGTGCAATTACATATATACAATTCAAAATTAAGCTAACAATTTAAAAGTAAGTTTAAGATTTTGTTTTTAGCTACATAGACGGGGTCAGTCAAGTTAATGGCTTGGTAAACCGAATTAAAATCTGCACAGGCACTCCTAAGCGGGTTATGTTGAAGATATGTTGACCTGCAGAAGCGTAAGTGGAGAAGTTCACATCTTCTAGAGGTGCTACGAGGTATGCTAATGTCGATATTGCTTAGCAGGTATGTAGAGTCGGTGATACAATACAACAAATTCAAGACAAAAACAGCATTCAGCATAATCCTTCAGTCAGCTATTGAGGATATATTTATCAGACTAAGTCGGGCCTCGTATGGTGGCAAACGTAAACATGGATCCCAGCGAAGATTTCGTAGACAAAAAATTAGGAGCTGCTTTTGAACAGATTCTATTTCAGAGATATAGCAGCTGAAGCGAGGACTCCAAAGTGATGAGAACATTTCTATTAATGTTTACTTAAAGGCCAAATAAATAATAAGTAATAAAGTTGTGTCATTGATATCCCTGCCACTAACTCACCCCATCATTTTATGACGGTGTGGTAATAAATCAAAACGGTTTACCTTTTCAGATATTATGCTTTGTGATAGCCTGTATTACCTTGTAGCAAGTAGACAATTTCACCATAAAATTCACATACTCTGAAAACTTTCATCCTCGAATTGGCACGGCAAAGAGCACAAAATTTTATTCCCCAGAGTTAATTCATTTCAACATTACTTATCGCGAGTAAAAAGTAACCAATTGACACAGCCTAATAATTTAATAAAAATATATTTTCAATGATTATTGTAGACTTTTTAATAAAATAAAAAATTCGCTACGTAGCGAACTGTGGTGGATTTTAAAAAAGGTGTGTTGAATTTTATGGTTCATGTCCATGATAAGTTCGCTACGAATTTCACTTCACGCAGTTTAGTTGTTTTAATTATAGGTTTTCCATGGAAAGTGGAAAATATTTTTGTGATATTTTATAGTCGAAATTCTTTTGTTGACTTTATAAAAAATCGTACTCCATTAAATGTAAGATAAATAATGAAATATGGAAATAATGTGACTATATCTTACCAAAATTACCATTCTCACTTTTTAAAAAATTGGACTTATACCACTTTCAAAAATAACAGCTCATATATATAGGGTCCGCTATCTAACGTTTTTTTTTCAACTTGTGCTTATTTCGTGAATGGTATCACTGAGCTCATGTCTGATTTGACAGATAATTAGTTTTATCCTTCCGCTGAACGAATATGGTTCATTCGAATATGGTACCGGTATACGCTTGAACAATGCTGGGAAATATTGCGACATTACTTTGAAAATCCGATGCCGATCTTGCCAAAAAAATCATCTTTTCAGATGAAGCTCATTTTGATCTTGGCGGGTTGTAAACAAGCAACATTGTCGCATTTGGGGCACAGAAAATCCGCACGCATACATTGAAAAGCCAAAACGAGTCACTGTTTGATGCGGATTTTGGTCGAGGCATAACTGGGCCATTTTTCTTCGAAAATGAGCAAGGAGTGGCCGTTACAGTCAATGGCAATCGTTATCGGGCCATGTTGAAGAGGAGGATATTGGCAACATTTGGTTTCAACAGGACGGCGCTACGTGCCACACAGCCAAAGCTACACTCGCATTTTCAAAAAAAAAAGTTACTTGGCGGACCCTATAGAACAAAGATTAATGCACAATTTTTGGACTTTCTGAATTCATGAAACAAATAATTCCCTTTGTTTATCATCTTTTTCAATTTAATTGTATCTAAAATGTTTACATAACAAAGAAAACGAAAATAAAAACTACTAACAAAGCAGAAAATATTATTATTGAATTCCGTTTCAGGTGATATTTTCTCTCCAAAGCAATTAAAAAGTCTTTAAAAGTTTCGTCAACATTACATGGATTACGGACACGTTGATGAAATCTAGATGTTTCGTTAAAAGTTTTTTCGTGTCCCGGCATGCTAATTGGCGAAGAGAGATGTAGTCTACCTCTGGAATCATTTTTGAGGCGTTCTAAAGATCGAGTAAAATCACTTAAATATGGAGCATTTATTAACCTTCCTTCATTATGATCTCTATCTTTGTAAGAATTATTTCGATTACGAGCCGTGGGCACAGTTCCTTTATAAATATTGTCCGATAACAAATTGTTAGAGTTGTACGATTTATCAGAAGGCTCCGCAATTTGGTTTTTAAGATTAATTGCATAACTAGAGTGCAATTCCGTATTTTTTACTTCGGTTTTGTTGGTCAGTTCATTTCTACTACCGGGGTCGTTATAATTGCCAAAAAGTCGACATTTTGAACGGTTTTCAGACATACTTGCATCAACAATATTCTTCGATAGGACTGGATCCTCGTCTTCATATGGTTTATTACATGACGTTTTATTTGCAGCTCGTAACCGTTTAGGTGGTTGTAATTCCGTTGATTTAATTTTTTCAACAGAATTTGTTTTTCCTGTCGTCTTGCTATCAAATAATCCTTTAGACTTGACAGTAGTAGATGGCAGCGAATTTTCCGGAATTTTATTAGATGCGTTAGCATTTGAATTATTAATAGTCATGCGAAGTCTTCGAATCAAAACCTTACGACTAGAATCTGTAACTGGTACGTTCGGAAGACCATATTGGATGCATTTTTTACGCAGAGATGAGTCATCCAACGACTCTAAATTTTCGCACATTGCAGTTATAGAAATGATTTTCAAATTGTTAAGTTTAATGAACAGCTTAAATACATATAAATTTTCAAAACAATTATTAACTCAATACTGAACGGCAATAATCATTTAAACGAAATTAGCCAGTGATAACACTTCAAATGTAAATGAAAATCGATTTTAATCGACTCTTTGCGCAAGTGTAATCGTGGGCTTAAATTACTGTCAACAAAAACAATAATTCGATGGGCCTTATCGGGAAGACAGTAATCTGTTCCCTTACGCCGTTCCCATCAACAAAGGAAGTAGCTGGTTTTTTCAAAATCGTGCGATTTTTCATACAAATTTTTGGCCTCCGGCGCTATACTAAGATAAAAAAATGATACTCTTCAAAGAGCGTTTTCTCCTAAAATACTCCACCGATTATGATATATAAAATAGCTATAGAAAGCTAATAACATCTAGTTTCTTGTTTTCATAAAACTGTGGGGTAATTAGAGAAAAAATGAAATAATGGGAAAAAAAGTACTAAAACTATAAATTATAATTATTAACTATAAATATGCGATTTTCGGAAAAATTTTACTTAACGTAAATGAAAGCTACACTCAATTCTGTTTTTACACGGAAATTGGTTCCAGGAAACCCGTGTAAAAAAAGATATTGTTCGTATGCAAAATAGGTGATTGGTTCCTTATCTCTAAAGCCCATTGAAATTAGTGAAAAACAAGGATTTCTTAAGAACAACTATTCAGGTTTATTTTATTAAATCACATATATAATGTGTTTTTACACAAGCCTAGTTATTAAAGAAAAAAGTTATGTTATTGAAGAAAAAGATATGCACTCTAAGCTTAAAAGTAATGTAAAAAAAATGTTGCTGTCACAAATAAATTTGATTGTATGTACTAAAAGGGAATTCCCCTAAATTTGTGCTATTTACAATTGCTCTGACCAGTAAATTTGCTTGTATCCACAAAAAGGGAATTCCCCCTAATTTGTGATATGAACATATTTCGCAAAAATTAAATTTAACCAAAAAAAATTTAAGCCCAAAAGATTTTGAATCGTGCTAAATGGAATAAAATCGTGTAAAAAAATTTAAAATTTGTTTATTTTCAAACCGTGTTAAATCAAAATCGTGTAAAACACGACCGTGTTGAAACAGAATTGAGTGTATTCAGTTTACCTTTCTAACGATATACATGCCAACCAGATATCTACAGTTTAGGAAATATACGGAAAATAATTTCAAAGAGCTACTACACAGAATCCAGGGGAGTTGAGGCAAATTGTTGTTGTTGTCGGGGTCTGTTCCACATGCTACAACAGCAACAAGGTGGGTGTTACCGGGCGGCTATCCTCGTAGAGAACTGTAGTTCGAGTAGTAGTCTATGGTCAACACTTTACTAGAAAATACCGTCGTCGCAAGACACTGGACAGAGTTAATGAGATACGGATAGCACGGGCCTTTCTGTTTCAGCACGCTCAGCTGGAGTTTCAAGATAATATCACAGACCTTACTGTTAACCACAAGCTGAACGTATGATCTAAATTAAAGCATTTGATTCCGTTCATCGACTCCTCAGGACTGTTCCGAGTAGGTGTACGAATTCACCATTCCAATTAACCATTTGCTACGAAACACCCGATATTGCTTCCTAAATCTGGTCAAGTAACAGCATTGATTCTGCACGATAAGTATATGTGAAATTTATATCCTGGTGTTTCCATGCTCTTTGTTATCGTTCGTCGAAATACTGAGTTCGTAGTGCGCGTAATTTGATCCGGAAACTAATCCATCATTGCCTGAAGTGCTTTCGCCAACGTCAACTTAGGGCCAAACAACTGACGGCTAATCTCCCATCACAGACTGCGATAGGCTTACGCTTTTGAGAAGACCGGTTGTTATTATGCCGCACCACTCACCCACAAGCTGTATCAAGGGCGAAACGCACGTACCACGAAGGGTTACATATGTGTTTGTATGTATGGTGACATCCGAATTGCACTTGGAACTCGTGGCCAACTTAACTGAAGAGGCGTTTTTCGCCTCAATGCGCTGCTTTATGGCGAGACGTGGGAAATGTGCACAAATCTATGGTAAGCACAATTAAATACTATTGAGTAATAATTGCAGACATTGAATATTTTCTTTTTAAAGGAAAGATCAAAAAATTTTTGGTAAGCTGATTGTGTCGGTTTTGACGATTAGCGATTCAAAAGGAACTTTCGGATCAAACGCAGAAAATTTATCACTTTATGCACATTCCTGAAATCCATGCAAAAGTTGGACACCAATATGCGGAAGGCCGTCAGCCGCAATACATGAGCACTTTTCCGTTAACCGAGGTTAAACACCATAGCTGCATAAAGGGTTTTGAATCGCTAGAATTTCTATAGTGTTTTGATTAGTCATGTATTGGATGTTAGAAATTAGTGATGTTTTGACAGTAGTGATATATTGAAATTATTTTTCTGATACCAATTCATATACAGTGTTCCACTAATGTCTTCGTACAGCACTTGGTCAAAACTTTATTGATAAAAAAAGGAATTGTGTAGCATTTAAAAACAAATTTTAATACAACTTTGTTTATTAAGCCATTTCCTCCAATTTAACAAAAAAATAAACCAATTTAATCAATTAATTCAATAGTTATTAACTAAAAACGCAACAAAGTCATTGAATTTGCTCCAATAAAGTCTTCGTACACTCACAAACAAGGAAAATCCTTATAAACCTTGAACTTTTTTTTTAATATTTTGTGGGGTAGCCTATATTTTTAATAATGGCTTTAAGACGGTCCGGTATCGATTCCACAACTTTCTGTACATAGCGTGGGTCGATTTTCACCCATTCCTCCTGAAGAACATCTTTTAGTCGAGACTTTGAGCTAATATGATGCGCCCTGATCCTTTTCTCAAGCGTATTCCACACATACTCAATGGGGTTGAGATCAGAACTCTGTGGTGGTGTTTTGAGCATACGTGGAACATTGTACTCCAAGTACATCCTGGTGTTGTGAGCCATGTTTTTGGGATAATTATCTTGATGAAAATAATATCCCTGATATACGCCCAATTTTTCAGCACTTGGCTTCAAATTTCTCTTCAATATATCGATGTATGCACGGTGGTCCATATCTTCTTCAATTATCTCCAAGTTAGCAACGCCACTAGCAGCCATACACCCCCATACAATAACCCAAAAAAAAAATTTAAAATATGACGGTGGCGGAGTGCTGGTTTTGGGGCTGAAAGCACAGAGCCTAGCAGACAAACATAACCCACAACCGGAACATGCAGATGTATTTTTTGATTATCGAAGGGAAGCCGAAGCAATAATACAAACGCTGATTACTTATTTTGGTGAGTGATTTAATTACGTTTTTATTTCATTGTTTTCTTATATAAATTTTGGAATATGTGTTGTAAAATACATACATACTTAATTTTGACTTAAAATAATTATTTAAATAACAAACATTTTTACGTTTGTTATTTTACAAACATAAACGTTTATTAAATGAACTAAAAAGTTTTGTCTTGCTTTTCGGAGACTTCTCAGCGAAAAGTGGAAAACTGGCTGAAAAGTCACCGGCTTAATCTCTTTCTTTAGTTTTTCTCTAACCATATCGCCTCCTGCCTATTTTGTCCGTTATTTCAAACCGTCCCAAAAGTTCGAACTTATGTACTCTTCTTCTAATTATATGTACTTCATCTTTAAGCTCTCTTCTGCTAAACACAATCTATGCCATGCTTTATATACCTATAGTCGGACTCGAAACCTATTCTTTGACGTACATCGCTCATCTTTACTTTCGTAGGCTTTGAAGATTTGACGTTTTGACCGTTTCCATAAAAATATTTAATCCGGTTAAGGTGTTCGAAAATCGATCAGCTGATCTAGTGTTTCCATACATAATCCGGTCCGAGCTGTCAAATTGAAAAGAAGAAATAAACAGCTGTTGTTTTGTTTGTACCGTGTAACCGTGTAGAAACATAATTGGGTGTATTTCGTTTTTTGCAGCAGCAGCACCACGTCGTGGAAAACTACCAGCATTACCACAATTATTCCGAGGTTTTACTTATGCACTTTTCGAGCCAGAACGATTGATCCAAGACACAATTCGTAAGATGGAGAGGCAAGTGTAAATTGAAGGATAAACTGGTGTGAAGTTAACACCGAATTTCGAGCATCGGGCGAAAAACTACCTAATAGCCTGTGTACATAAAAATATTTAATCCGGTTAAGGTGTTCGAAAATCGATCAGCTGATCTAATGTTTCCATACATAATCCGGTCCGGGCTGTCAAACCGAAAAGAAGAAATAAACCACTGTTGTTTTGCTTGTATATTTACGTAGCTATTTTAAAATTGTGCAAGGCTTGAATTTATAATACAGTGAATAAAATAACATTAATATTCAAAATTGTTGAAATGTATTTTGGTATGGTGATGAAATTCGCAAGTTTACAGAATTTGGAAAGCGAAAAATCGTACATCGTAAATAGCAAATTCCTCTCAGTATGTCGAGTTTTTTTTTGACATTTGGCAGAATAGTTTGGTGACATAAATTATCTCTTTCTAACTTATTTGCACTAGACAAAGCGAAAGATAGTGTGTCTGCAATTCCGAACTTCGAAACAGACTTGCACACTAAAAACTGAGGCTAAAAACCAAAAAATTTTGCTTTAGCGCTGGAGTCGCAACAACAATTTCAACGGAGTTAAAACAGTTTACGAGTGGTTGGGGCTTAAAACAGTTTATTCCAAAAACCTGGAAAAACCATTTATGGAAACAGGCTATTACTGTTATTTCAGAATGTTATTTTATTTTTATTATAATTACTAGCAATTTATTTCTGAAATATGAAAATATTCCGCATTCTTATTTAAGTAAAATTACTCAAAATATTTATCAAAACCAGAAATGTATCCCCTATACATTTCTTAGAATTATAAATAAAAAACAAGATGCAGAAAAACATTGCAATTCTTCTTGATCTCTTTCTGTCAACCCTTGTAACAGTGGGCTGGCGAAAAACTAAGAAACAGGTGAAGGTTATTACATGAAATAATGAAAAATGCTATTAACAAATTTCTAATAATGCCTTGAACACATAGAAAATCGCACGACGAATATTTCGGTGCGAACTGTCAGAAATCTTCTGCCCAGCGAAGTTTTGGCTTGTCAAAGTCGATATAAACACACAAAAATAAGAAGAACAAGAGCGACGACTGAGAATAAATCGCACTGTGAACGACCTGGATCGATCGCAGATGCGATTTATTCGTAGCCGCAAGCATAGGCAGCGACGTAATATTATTTTTTCTCGATTCCCATAAGAGGCCGTGTAATTTTGACAGTTCGCACCGAAATATTCGTCGTGCGATTTTCTATGTGTTCAAGGCATAATGCGAACTCAATGCACGTAGATTCCAATATACGGTATAGACAGACGATAGGTGAACGACAATGCTGCTTGTGCTACTGACAAGTCAAATCAAGCACTTCGCACAAAGTTTTCTTTGAAATGAAAGCGATTACACACACTCTCAACCGCTTGCACGTCCACGAGTTTGAGAAAACGCGCATAGTTTTTTCTAGTGCGATAGCGTGCAACTATAAAAGCTTTTTTTAAGGACGCCTCAAGAGTCCTAGTGTGACACCACCATTTGGTTCATCTATGTTTGGTTTGTCATCATCACAATTCCAAACAAAATTTTAAGAGAAAGGCCCATATTACATTGCAAACAGTTGTTCGATCAAAGAGTCACATTGTTTTTGTTTTCTGTATAAAGCTGTCGACTCTCAGTTCATCCGTGAGAGAATGGAAACGGATGAACTGTTGGCACAGCAACTACTCTGTTTGCAGGCGATGAGTGCAAACTACAAACAGAACAGGGTTGTTGTGTGGTGTAATAAAAAAGCTGCACTTATATCGGAAAAAGGAGGATTGCTAAAAAATAATTGCACAAAGCAACTCCGACTACGTATATATACTACGGAAAGTGTTTGACTGTTGTGTTTGCAATGTAACATAGCAAGCAAACAGATTTGAGGGGAGAGTGAAATAGTTCATTTCTTTGGACTGTTTGATCGAACAACTGTTTGCAATGTAATATGGGCCAAAGCAGAAATGGTTCATCGAGGACAAACAATGTTCGTAGTGTAATATCCGCATAACATTTTTCATTGCGCTCTTCGGCGTAAATATCAACGCCGCGAAAGGAAACAAAGAATTACTCTAACTGACGTAATCCATAAGAACCATTGTAATACAACGCTGAAAAACTGGCGCTCCGCCCGACATAGCGTAATTCCGCGTTCTGTTTGACGTTCATTTTAATATTTAATGTATTGAGATGTTAAATGTTAAGTATTCAATTCTAAAGTTACATTATGCAACTGTATTTCTTATCTGGATGGGGTGTACATTAGCTGCAAATCAATCAGATTATAAAAACATTACAAAATTTTTGAATAATCAAGTTATTGTAAGCCGACAAATAATGTGTGTTCTTGAAAAAAGTCCATGCGATCAACTCGGAAAACAATTAAAAGGTATGCATGTGTATAAATAATATTCAAAGATAATTACTCAGCTACTAGATACATATATAAAAGCGGTGACTCGATAAAAAATATTACGGAATGAATTTTAAAAACTTGAGTCCAAACTTGAAATTAGTGTAAACGCCTTCGGCATATTTCATTTCATTTATTTGTTTATTCAATAGGTGTAAACAAAAAAGTCAGGACCTTGTATGGAACATATTTACGACGGCCATGAGGCTCCAATGTTGTTGTTGTTATTGTTGTTGGTGTAGTTGTTGGCGCTGATGTAGTTGTTAAATGTACTATAGTACAGGAATGTTATAGCTAATAATTACATTTGACAATTTTATTCATAAGGTACTGAACAATACATAAGGAAAAAGAAAAATGTTTAATAAGTAGTTTCCATATTCCAAAGATCCACCACAAACCCCAAGACCACAGACGTGAACCCACGCATCATAAAGTTCCATATTCAACAAAAGTGAGATAGCCACTAGGACAAGACAGCTGTATTCAATCCTAAGTTGGGTTAAGGAATTGACAGACTTCCCTTTTGAAACGGATTAGAGAAGATGAGCTTTTTATGCGGGCCGGAAGCTTATTCCAGAGCTTGATTCCTCTTATTAGGCCGGAGCGTTCTCTGGACAGCGTACAAAATCTGGGAAGAATAAGGTTGATCGAGCGGCTGGAGTTAGCACGAACAAGTTTTTCATGAATATTTCCAGGTACCCCATCACAAACCCCAAAATCATTATCATGGGGTACCTGGCAATATTCATGAAAAACTTGTTCGTGGTAACTACAGCCGCTCTTTGGAGTTTGAAATTGCTTTCCCCATATCTCCTTAACAATAGAAGATATCCTGTAGAGATATATACCGATAGAAATGTAAATTAAATACCTTTCATTTACAGTGTTCCACTAAAGTCTTCGTACAGCACTTCGTCACAACTTCATTGATAAAAAAAGGTAATGCGTGGCAAGAATTTAAAAAAAAATTTAATGCAGCTTTGTTTATTAAACCATTTCCTTCAATTTAACAAAAAAATAAACCAATTTCATCAATTAATCTAAAAGTTATTAACTAAAATCGCAAAAAAGTCACTGAATCAGTTCCAATAAAGTCTTCGTACACTCACAAACAAAGTAACTAAATATCCTAATAAACTATGAACTTTTTTTTTAATATTTTGTGGGGTAGCCTATATTCTTAATAAGGGCTTTAAGAAGGTCCGGCATCGATTCCACAACTTTCTGTACAAAGCGAGGTTCGATTTTCACCCATTCGTCCTGAAGAACATCATTTAGTGGAGACTTTGAGCTAATATGATGCGCCCTGATCCTTTTCTCAAGCATATTTCACATATACTCAATGGGGTTGAGATCAGGACTCTGTGGTGGTGTTTTGAGCATATGTGGAATATTGTACGCCAAGTACATTCTCTTGTTGTGAGCCATGTTTTTGGGATAATTATCTTGCTGAAAATAATATCACTGATATACGCTTCATTATCTAGCACTTAGCTTCAAATTTCTCTTCAATATATCGATGTATGCACGGTGGTCCATAGTTTCTTCAATTATCTCCAAGTTTCCAACGCAATTAGCAGCCATACACCCCCATACTAGCACCCCGCCACCGCCATATTACCTTTTTTTATCAATGAAGTTGTGACGAAGTGCTGTACGAAGACTTTAGTGGAACACTGTATGTAAATTAGGTTTTATTAAGAAATGCATATTTAGGAGAAAACGCGATATTAATGTTTTTAGTACTTTTTCCGCTCCATTAATAAAGTAAAACAATTAACCCGCATAATTTTGTGAAAACTAACAAACTAGAGGTCATTAGCTTTCCACAGCTATTTTTGCACCATAATCGGTTGTAGGATTTTAGGAGAAAACGCTCTTTGAAACGTTAGTAGTTAATGTTTTTTTAGTATTCTACTAATCCACTTTTCATAAATTGTTTTACTCTACTTCTTTTGCAATTACGTTCCTGGAAGGTAAAATTTGAAATTATGTACAGTTATCCGTTAAAAAGCTTTATATTGTGATACTGGTATAAGTCAGAGATAATGAGATAGGACACTTCGAATTCACTGCTTCAAGAATCGGTTTGACGTCTATTCTTTATGATCTGTTGAATTCATGTACACTATACGCGTGAGCTACCATATTGTTGTACTTGTTTTCCGTCTTTCAGTATGTTGAAAAAAAACAGCTGTTTCATGTTTCACCACTGTTTCATTTAGTTGCAGATTATTGTTTGCAATTATTTACAATATAACAAAAACTGATTAAGTAAGCCGATAAATAGGCTGATCTAAGCAGCAGAAGTATTTTAGAGTGATGAAAAGTAATTGAGGCCTCTTCTAAAGCACGAACCTTTGATAAGTTATGGTAAAATCGAGTGTTATTGTAATAAAAACCATTAAGAGTGCTATATTCAGCCTGGCCGAATCATAGATACCCTACACCTAAAAGTTTTAAAAAAATTTAATTGAACTAAATAGTTTTATTTATTTAAATTTTTAATTTATTTAGATTTTTCATTGCAGAACAATGACATTATAGAGTGAAATACAAACTGACACTAGAAGAAATATGTCATAAGGAAAGCTACCTTATAATTACATTTAATCACAAACGAGTATAAATAGAGTGGCGTAGCTTGGGAGGGCAGGGGTGGCGGTCCGCACCGGGCGTCACAATGTCGGGGGCGGCAGTTTTGGAAATCAAGTATTGACCTATTGAATTCTAGGAATTTTGGTATGCACTAATTTGGACTTTGAGCCTGTGTTGACAAAGCTGTTTGACTAGCCATTATGTGTATGTGGAGAAAGTTTAATTTGCACAACTATACACAGGAATAATTGCAATAATTTTCGTTTTGATGCGGAGTAAAAGTGTAAAATTATATATTTATTAGCAAACGTTTGCAGCCACTAACAAGAAAATAATGTAGTTTAGATTTGTCGGTCCGAAAAAAAACATGTTTACTCCAACGAAAGTGTAATGAGATTTCGCCATTGTTGTGACTCCAGGTTGAAAACGCATCTGCTCTTTAACCTCATCAATGAGAGCCTCGTCCAGGTCTACGGTAATGTAATTTTATATTGAAATATATTATATATATATATACATATGTAAACAATTTTAATAAGGAAAAGGCATTAGAAAAATACATAATTTTGTGGCAAGTGTTCAGTGTTCAATGCAAACAACCACAAAAGAAGAAGAACACGAGTACTTTTGCTGCTGTCAAAATTAGCTTGACTGCTTTCTCGCTTCTGCTAGCTAAACTTTTTCCCGATCTCCATAAGTGCCGATAATTTTTACAAATGAGAATTGAAGATGCATCTTGCTGCTGGGGCTGTGTAAGGCTTAATAATCGTCGACGCTTGAAATGCGGAGCATTTATTGATTAAAGGGATACGTATATACTCGTAGATACAATCTAAAATACTGAATATTTTAAAAAATTTAAAAATTTTAAATTTAAAATTTAATTTTGAACAGTTTTGTACATTTTTAATAATTTCAAGTATTAAACTAACATTATTACTTTAAAATTTATAACCTTTCATGTATTAACTTTTTGTCATTCTTTTTTTTTACAGCTGCGCTTCCAGAAGTGTTACTGCGAAATTGTCGTAATTGTTCACCTCAACAGGCCCAAAATGCGATGAGACTAACAAATTTTTTACAAAATCGTTATCCCGAAGTGTGGGTAATGCTTTTAAAAAAATATCAAGGTTCTTAAAAAGATTTTAAAATATATACAGTTTCAATAAAAACTGGACAAAATACAAAGCGTCTGTACAATAAAATAACAAAATAAAAAACAAATTAAATACATTTTAAAACTAAAATAAAGAAGGGTAGAATCAGTATTATAAAACATCTTTTTTGTGAATTTTTTCTTTCTGTTGCACGAAGTTGGTTTAGACGGTAAAATTGCACCTTATTCTGGTCGACTAATCACTGAAAATATCGACAAATTCGAGAAAGAATTAATATTTCCATATATTGGTGTCTTATGCCGCGTTCATACAGGGGACATATGTCCCGAGTGCGATACGATTTGTTGTTGTTGCCAATCCAAACGGCAAGATGAACTGTTGACTGAAAAAATGAACGTTTCCCTTTTGCGAACAAGTGTTCCTTGATTTTTCTGGGGACATCCGAGAGCAGAGTTGTTGCTTATGCTAACTCCAACAGCAGCATTAGTTTCTGGCGCTCTCGTCTGGATTCCAAGTTATAACTTTGAACTTTGAAAATTTCGGAGCTATATTTCATAAAAAATACCAGATACCTACATGTTATTGATATCATTAGGAAAGTATTTCAATTGTCTTTAATTTATACTTGCTTTTAAAGAAAAATGACACTTTAGATTTGTAATAAATTTTTTTCTTTTTGCATATACTCTAATTTTTTAAAATTTTCTTTTCTTCTATAACGTTTTCTTTGTTTATATTTTGTAATTTGTGTAACTTTTTGTTATTAATTAACGTACGTCTCTTAGCTTTCTTTACATATTTGGGTCGGTTGTAGTTGAAATTTCGACCAATAAATATTTCCGTTTTTTATTAATTATTTTTTATTATAATTAGGCAATTCACAGTTTACCCTCATAAGTTATGAGATACTAAATTATGACTTCGAACTGTGCACAGTCGCACTATAAAGTGTTAAAAATTTTCCTAACTACTAACATAGATTTTCATACAAAACAACAAACAATTTTCTTACGACAGTCATAAATTGTTTTAAGTTATGACAACTTATGACGACTTATAAGGGAAACTGTGAATTGCCTAAATATAAAATAATATAATATTAAAAATTGAAGAAATCGGACCAGTTGCACGCCTACTTTCTAAACAAATGTTCATCTGATTTTAGAACTTAAATTCTCAGCTAGTAGTAGATATGAAGTTGAAATTCTAGAATAGAAAACAATTATACAATGGTAGTAAATTTTTCTACAATGGTAGTAATTTTGCAGAAATATTGTTTCTTATGGTGCGCAGGTTGGTATTGAAAATGGGCAGTTTTTATTAGAAATGTGATATCAGCGTTCATTTTTGAGTTATGACAACCAAATTTCATTCCTCGGTATAGAGTACCATTATCCGTTAATATGCCAAATTGGACCGTTTTTAAGTTACACAGACAAAAGAGGGTATTAACTGTGTTGCGTGTAGCGTAGCTTAGCTTATTCCCTGAAAGAAAATTTGACATTACCTTATTTTAAGTAATTGAACCCGAAACGAATAAATAAAATTCCCATCATTTGTTTCTATTTGCAAACGCCGAAATACTTACCATACTCCATGACAGCCGTCAGTTGAGTTGGCAACCTCTCATTCTACGCTCTTTCGCATTGTGAGAGAGGATAGCAGTTTCCGTAGTAAAAGAATTGCCATTCGCAATATTCGGAACAACAAATATATGGATTTATTTATGAATGAGGCGGAAACTTTATAGTAAGAAATAGGAGAAACGGGAATATGAAAAGCAAAAAGGCAACGAGCAACTGCGAATCATGATCTCCTGATGGGTGGTGGGATGAAACTATATGTGTGAGAAAATGTCTGTCCGAACCGGAATTTTTTTTGGTATAATTTAAATGGCATGTATATTCGCTTAGCAACAACGGTGGATATGTAGGCAGAATTTCTTTTTGATATTTCGAACATTCCAAATACATGATATTTGTTATGAATGTACATATATAAATACATATATACAGGGAAAAGTTCCGCAAATGGAAAATATAGCTTTAGGAGGTATACGATTTGGCTGGGAGGTCAGATTAGGAACAAATGAAAAGGTACAGAGGTTACGCGGAAAAAGACGAAAGTCTGGATAGAGGATTGGCGAGTAAACCGTGAGACCGAGCAGATCGTGCGGTCCGAAAGATAAGAAAAATTTAAATTAAACATCCAGAATTAAAGTTCAGTCAAAATTAAGTCATAAAAAAAGAAGGTTAAAATTAAGTGAATAATTTCGGCGGTGCAGAGAAAAAAAAGAAAACTAAAAACTACGGAACTAAGATCGCTCCGGAAACTGATATTGAAGAGCAGGAAACTTTCGACAGCTAGTAAAACCTCAAGGAAAGTCGCAGCTAACAGCCAGGACCGGAAACAGAAGGATATCCGGGAGCAACAGATTAGTATACATACATATATATATATATACAGTGGACCCTCGGTTAACGAACACCCCGCATAACGAACATTTCGCATAACGAACACTTTTTTTTGGGAAAAAAAGTTTCTCTTAACGAACGAAGTGTCGCATAACGACCAACGAAAAAGGGGGAAACCTTAATTGCATGTAAAATTTCTGTCTGTGCTAAGCAATGAAACAGGGGAAACCCCGAATACACATTATAGTGCTGTCTGTGTTTAGCTTTTGTTTCATAATTGTGCATTTTGTTTTATTTTTGTGCATAATTGCCTGTGTTCATAAAATTAACAAGACGTGTTAACAATGTGTTGAAACATACAAATGTTCTATTTTTAATTTTGTTTTTATAAAAATTGCAAATTTTATACGTTTCATTTAACTTTCTTTCAATAAAAGCTGAACTTCAAATATATTGGTGTATTTTTTCAGTTCTTTTGATGCATTTTATGTTACATTCTTTCAATAAAAGTTCAAATTGAAACATATTAGAGTGTATTTTTTTCGACCTAGAACGCATTAATTCATTTTACATTGATTTATATGGGAATAATGGTTTTGCTTAACGAACGTTTCGCATAACGAACAAGATGCTGGAACCAATTGTGTACGTTAACCGAGGGTCCACTGTATACAGAAATACGCATGTGAAAATGATTTATCAAAAAACATTTGCTCTTAATATCATTATGATTTTGTTAATATTTTGCCACCACATTAACCTGCTCAATAAGAAGCTCAGTATACTAAAAATTAAAAAGTTCCTGTCTGTTCTAACAGTCGCAAAAATTTAAAAGAAAAAAAAAAAAAATTTAAATATACAGAAAAATTTACATACGTTATATATATATATTAACGTCGGCAGACGGACAAAAAGCAGCAAATTTTACATATATATCTATAAATTTTCTTCTGCCGCTACAAAAATTGTTCATTACTGTTTTTTTTTAAATTTATGTACTGTATTTTAATTTTTTATAAAATTTATTCTTAATTTATTTATTTGTATTATTAAAATGATTTAATTTAATTTAACTTGTACATTTAATTTTTAATTTATTTAGTTTAATTTATTTTTGTTTCTAGTTGTCATTTAATATTTCTTTTCTATATGTATTAATCTTATAACACTATTAAGTACTTCTTTTTGTTCATGTGTGTGTAAAAGTGCAGCAAGTCAGCGTAATTCACTGTAGTGTAAAAGAAGAAAAAACGGGGGTGGAAGCCGTAGAGACCGTATTGGAATTTTTGAAATATATAAAGAAAAAAGGAAATATTGAAATGACTTGCTAAAGTGTATTTGAGGGGGTTTGGTGGGCAGAGAAAAGAGGAAATTGATGCAATGTAGAGCGGGGAAGGGAGAGAGAAAGACAGCTTCCGGAAACGGAAGTTATTGTGACTGCCGAGACCTGATCTGACAGGGTTGAGAACTGCGCCCCAACCGGAGCTAGCAAGGCGAAGTCAGATCAGGTGAAAGACCAAACCGGCTAGTTAACAACTGGTTATTTTGTTCAGTATATAAACATCCTGAATAAAACTTTACATAACAACTTATTTTCCAATAAAACATAACAGCAAAACTGGGCGCGGTCCGTCCACTTTTACACTACTTATACAGTATAGCTCATGAAAAGGTTATTACCACGGAAATAAAGTTTAAATTTGAACGCAAGAATAAAACTACTAAGCTAGTTATTTTGTTTTGAAAACAGGTAACGACCTCGCCCTGCAACAAATGCAGCCCTAATCAATTTGCAGTCCAAAAAATTCCTAGAATTCATATTCTATTTCTCATATATACATATTTCTACATATTTTCTTTAGGTTCAGTTTGTATTTCATTCTATAATGTTATTGTTCCTTTGGAAATATAAAAAGTGAGAAACGAAACGCGTAAATAAATTGGGAACGAAATTTAAATATCGCAGTTCGCAGTGTTCGCATAACAAACGGTCGTGTTTTGGTTTTGCTCCTAAAAATTTCTCTATTATTGTGCATTTTATTGTTAAATTTTCTTCAGAACTGTTTCTATTGGTTTTTTATAAATTTTGTGATTCTTCGCGGTCGATCATTGATTTTTTGAAGACTAAATCTTTATTTGCATAATATAACGAATTACATATAAAACAATAATTTGCATAAAATATTATTCTCTAAACCGGTTTGGTAGCGAAGCTGTTGCTAAAAGTGCGCGCTGAGAGTGTGAAGTTTTGATAAAAGTGCTGTTTCTTCGCGCTCTGAGAGTGTCTAGTGCATGTCAAACTGCAATTACTTGTGTTGTTGATTCAGGGTATTCACAACCTATTACTTTTTCACCAACTATTTTGATTTGAGTATAAAGTTATAAACTATAAAACTAAAATCTATAATACTAAAATCTATATCCAATCATTAAAATAAAATCTTTTTATAACACGAAAGAACTGAAGTACTAATAACTTTTTAAGTTCGTGGATTATTACGCGAAAGTATTTTGTTTCGTAATATAAATATACAATGGCGTGTAACTTGAAAGGCTGCAAAATACGGGGTGATTCTGAACGCTTCGTGTTCTGCTGGATGTGTGATGCGGAACTTCACGTTAAATGTGCGGGGTTAACGGGCAAAATAGCTGATATGATTGGCGTTGACGGTGGTTTACGCTGGTCTTGTCGGCAGTGTCGATCAATTGAAGTTGACATAATAAAATTATTACGTCAAGCACGTTTGAATTTTCAAGACATTGATAAAGATTTCTCCGCAATTCGTTCTAAGCTTGTAAAATACGAACAACTTTTTAAAAACTTTAAACTTATTGATGATGCTTCGCCTAAACGGAAACGAACTCGCTCACAGGTGGCTCTATGCAATGCTCGAGAGTGCGCAGATAACAATCCCTTGCCAATTCCTCCCGCTTTGGCTAAGCCGTTGCCACCATTATTAACTCAACCTACTCAGTTGATTAATCTTCTGAGCCCTGTCATACCTGGTGATACACTCCCTAATTTATTGACTCCCTCGATCTCTTCTGTGACAGAATCGCGAGATGCTATTGCTGTGCATGGCCCGGCTGACAGTGCGAATGCTTCCAGGACAATAACCACGGAAACGCTACTCAATTCTGTTGGCGGATCTAGTAGTTCTCCATCGGGGCCAATAGATAATGGCCTACTAAACGTACAGGCTGGGACCTCTGCTCAGGGTATTGAACCGGTTAAGAAGCTCGTGGTGATTCAGCCGAGAAAATCTATCTTTGCCTCCCGATTTGCTGCTGATACTACAATTGAAGATATTCGTAACTACATCACTTCAAAGCTAGGCTTCAATGATACGAGTATATCTGTTGTTAAATACAAATTTAATAACCCGAGAACTATATCTTCATTTAGAATTTACTTACCGGATCACTTAACAAGTCAAGTACTTAAATCTAACTTCTGGCCAGATAATGCCGTTGTTCATTTATTCGAACCTAGAAGAAATACCTCATTGCCACGATATAATGGTAACCTACATAAAAACATTTCATCAAAAAACTAAGCCACTCGTTTCTAACCAATAATTTGAATATTTTTTATCAAAACGTACGTGGCATTAATACTAAATTAAAAGATATTCATACTATGAGTTTTGGTCTGGATTATGAAATTGTTGCATTTACTGAAACATGGCTTAAAACTGATGTACAAAATCTGGAAATATTCTCTAACCAATTCGTTGTATTTCGGAAGGACAGAAATTCTTGTTCAACACAATTGTCAAGAGGTGGAGGTGTTTTAATTGCTGTTAAATCGTCGTATTTCTCAGAGGAAGTGCACTTTGATATAGACTCGGAGATCGAGTTCTGTTGTGTGTATGTTAAATCTGAGCTATTATCCTTCTACATCACCTGCTCCTATATCCCACCGAATTCTAGTGAAACGACTTATAACTTGCACTCGTATTGCATATCTTCACTAGTAAACAGAATGTTACCGGATGATCGCTTACTTGTATTGGGAGACTTTAATATACCTCGTGTCTTTTGGGAAAGTACTGATGACCCGGCTGTCTTATTACCGTCAACATATGGTTTCGCGAATTTTGATTTCTTGAACAACTTATCCTCTACTGGTTTATATCAGATAAATAATATTCGAAACCCAAATAACCGTATGCTGGACTTAATATTTACTGACGATAAGGACATTGTTGAAGTACATCGTTCGACCCCTCTCCTGTTACCTGAAGATTTTCATCATCCAGCCTTGGAATTGAATTTATGTGTTAAAAATTGTAATAAGCATCTACCACCTCCTGGAAACTTGATGGTGCAACAAACTGTCTTTTATTTCAAAAAGACTAATTATGTATACCTGAAAAATTATTTAAGGGGTGTAAGCTGGAGCTTTGCATCATCACTTAGCGTGACATCTACCAAATCGTGCCTGGATTATGCTGTTGCTCAGTTCAACCAAATCCTTCACGACGGTTTCAAACTATCGGTAGAGAAACGAAAGGTATCTAGCATCTTATATCCAACATGGTTTTCCAAGGAGGTTCGCACCCTAAGGAATCTAAAATCAAAATTTTATAAAATTCACTGTAATCTTCATACAACGGACAGCTTTGTTAAATATGCGTCAATACGAAATAGATATCAGATAGCTTGCAAGCAGTCGTATAATAATTATCTATTAAGAATGAAACTTAAACTAAAATCTGATCCTAACTACTTTTGGAGCTTTATAAATTCTAAGCGGAGGAGCGATATACTTCCAACCGTGATGAAATTTGAAGATAACCAAGCTAGCGATGCAGATTCAATATGCGAATTGTTTGCGAAATTCTTTAGCTCAACTTATTCCCAATTGGAGTTTGATTCTGGATTCTATCCATATTCCATAAGTTGTGGGAACATTGATCATCCAATTATTGATGAAAATGTCGTTCTCGAATTTCTGATGGATCTTAAGAGTACCTATAACCCTGGTCCAGATAATCTACCTTCTTGCATCCTAAAACACTGTGCAAGCGAATTGGTAATTCCGATTACAGCAATATTTGATCAATCCATACGCACCGGTTACTTCCCAGCCGCATGGAAGACCTCATACATCATTCCTTTGCATAAATCTGGTAATAGATCAAATATAACCCATTATCGAGGTATTGCCAAGTTAAGTGCTCTGCCCAAACTATTCGAAAAGATAATAACTCACCAAATTGCGCGTCAAGTGAATGCAGCTTTATCTCCTGTTCAACATGGTTTTCGCCCGGGTATGTCAACTATTACAAATCTATTGAACTTCGTCTTCCGTACAATTAATAATTTCAAATATGGCAATCAAACGGATGTTATCTACACGGATTTTGCTAAGGCCTTTGATGTTGTGAATCATAAGCTACTACTGTTAAAGCTGAAATTGTTCGGATTTCCACAAAATTTGTTAAAATGGATTGCCTCCTACCTTCAAGGTCGCACGCAGATGGTGTTCCTAAACAATAGAAAATCAAGAGCAATTCCTGTTACTTCCGGTGTCCCTCAAGGTAGCCACTTAGGACCTTTATTATTCTTAATTTTCATTGACGACCTACCCACGGTTATACATAACAGTAACACGCTGATGTTCGCTGATGATCTAAAAATTTTTCTTTCATTCAAAAATAAAACGGATACGTTATTGCTTCAAAATGACCTGGACAACTTAGTCATGTGGTGTAATTTTAACTGTATGAAGCTGAATCTTTCCAAATGCAAGCAAATGACTTTCTATCGTGCGGCCCACATTAATGTCAACTATTCTATTGGAGGCCACTATTTGGATTCTCTTGAGCATATGGATGATCTTGGTATTACTATGGACCAAAAACTCAGATTTCATATACACATCAACCGCATAACTAATAAGGCTTATAGCATTTTGGGATTCATTAAACGGTGGGCCAAAGAATTTATGGAGCCACAAGTAACGCGGATTCTATATACCTCTTTGGTTCGTCCTATATTGGAATACGCCTCACCTGTGTGGTGTCCTAACTACAACTGTTATATTTCTCAAATCGAGTCAGTTCAAAAGCAATTTCTACTCTTTTGCTTACGAAATATCTACCGGAACGATTTGCAGAACTTACCATCTTATAATTATCGATTGGAACTCATTAATCTTCCGTCTTTAGCTCATCGGAGAATTATGTTGAATGCAATTTTTGTCCTGAAGCTACTTTATGGCCATATTGACAATCCTTATCTTCTGTCTAACATCAATATTAATGTAGCTCGCCGTGTAGCCAGAAGACCTCAATTTCTACAACTGAGTTTCTGTCGATCAAACTATCTCCAGCACGAACCACTTAGGAATGCTTGTGCCGACTTCAACTATGTTAATTGCAACATCACCTTCTCTGATTCAATTCATTTAACAAGAATCAAAATTCTTCAATTCCTAAAAAATCAACAGTAATATATTTACTTTGCTATGTATTTAATCATTTATTTATTATTTACCAAAATGTTATGTAAACTATAAAGCCTATGGCTTAGTTTTAATTTTTAAATAAATAAATAAATAAATAAATATTGCGAAATAATGGAAATTGCGAAACACGAAATACTGACCCACTTTGGTTCAGTGGACGGGTGCGTCAACCGAGCCAAAGTGGAAATAAGAAAACCTTCTAACCAGAGTCGACGATTGTACGTAGAGCGACTAAGTTGCCGTAAGGTTAAAAATTATAAAGGAATAATAAAATAAAACTTCGGAGTAATTTAACAAGTAACAAGAAGAACTTCTCATTAAAACCTTTGGAAATTCACCCATACAATACCTAAATGTTGGAGTAGAATTCCCTCCAAGACCGCAGTTAAGTTCCCCTCTACCGTTTGGAGGCCTCTTCCTTCGGACACCACACCGTCAGCGCTATACCGAACTTGGTTCCACCGCCGAATTTCTCTGCGCGAGTAACCCTCTATTTGGAGGTATCCTTCACGAATCCTTTCTGCCGCTGGATCCTCTTCAGGATGATGTCCTTGTTCGCTATAGCCCCGTAGACCAAGATCATCATCCTCCGTTCGTCCTTCAAAGCGTGCAGCCTTTCGAGATACAACTTATCACCTGGCCAGAGAACTTTAAGCCTTCCAGGAGTTGCAAACAGCCATTCCTTGGATTGCTTATTCTTGTACCTTATGGCGATAAATCTGGAATCCAAAGCGGCATTCCCCATGAAGCCAATGTCCCTGCCACTTCCGAGGGAGTCCAGAGCCTGTAATAACGAGGTATTGAAGATCGTCAGATGACTCTCCTCAAGCGGGCAACCCAGGACGAGGTCACTAATACCACAGAATAAAAAGTATACAGAAGTTGCATCTCGTACAAAGTAAATTTTGTTCTAAGGTTCCATTATTGGAACCGTATCCATCAGAGAATAATCGTGCAATCGTTTTTCTTTCGGCTATTCACATATACACAACAGCACTCGTCGTTTTTTCACACCGACATTAGCGATCGTTCCTATAAAGAGCAGTCAGTCGACGTGCACACATCAAGCAAGTAAGATCGTACCACGCTGTTTTATGAATGCACTGAAAAATGTTTAATAAGGAATGGGAGAATCAATTTTTGTTTTTTGGAAATAATTTAGGCGAAACACAATGTCTGATTTGTTGATCAATATTGACTACAATATCATTCCCATTAATGTTTATGGTTCTGTTTCCTTTTTTTATTGGTGCGCCGCCTGTGTATCTTTTCCAGTGTACCTCAGGAAGAGATTTCTTTAGCAAAATAAGCTCTCTCGAAGTTTCACACGTTGTTTGATCTTCCCCTCAGCTGTCTTCCCCTCTTGGAGTTAATAAAAAAAGGAAGTGCTTCGGAGTTGAACCAGTACGAAAAGAATAATATGATTCTGCTCATGGATGAAATGGCGATTAGAAGGGAATTGCAATACAATTCCAAACTAGTTGTAGTGGATGGGTTTGAGGAAAACGGGTTTGAAAGGACAAACCAACCAATGTTTTCCAACTGAGCGCTTACATTTAATTATTTTGTTTCCAAAAATGGAGTTCTGCCAATATATTAAAAAATATCATTTTACGACATTTAACATTTTTGGTCAGTTTTGGCATCATAGTTAAGTTGTAACTTGTTTCCAAGGGTCCTTGGGAGATACTTTCGAAATACCCTATTTTGTGTATAATGACAGTAAAATTTTCTTTCAAAATGAAATACCGCCGCTGTTGCTCCAAAGTGCCGGCAATATTTAATTTTTCTCTATAGTAATTTTTTCTAGATCACTACAATTAACCAGTAAATCTTGTTGATGCTGTAAATGTAAAATATGAAACTTTCAAAAGAAGAAAACCAAAATACAGAAATCTAAAGCTCGAAACAAAATTTTGTCAACACCACGTGAATTCACGACGCAGTCTAGCAAAGCAGTGTACGCACACAAACGTTTTATGCTTGCTCTCTCGTTGCTTCTCTTTGTTCGTGATTGCTTCTCTCTGTTCATGTTTGCTTTGTCGCTGTTTGATCTCCCCTCAGTTGTTCCGACCGCACCAAAGGTATCGCAGACCGAGATGCAACTTCTGTATACTATTTATTCTGTGGTAATACCTACTAGGCGGTCACTGCCCGCGTCTCAAGCAAAAGGGTTGGCTTAAAGTTGATAAGTCAGCTTGGCAATGGATTTCTCTACGGCTCTCCTCTGATTACGCCGCAAAGCTATCCCTAGACTCTACTAATCTCTTGGAAGAATCCTCGGCTCCCTGATTACGCCGGTAGACTCTACTAATCTCTTGGAAGAATTCTCAGGATCCGTTTCGTGACCGCCGACACTTGGAACTACAGATCCCGCTTAGACCGCTCTCGGAATTAAACCATTTCGGTTCCATTCGTACGGAAGTCCTCGCGCACTCCTGACAACTTCGTCGACACTTTAGCTGGGTTTCTGCCTAAAAATGGCGTCCATAAACTCTTCCTGGCGCTTGGAATGTCTCCTGGTGGTTTTCCACACCCCTTCCACTTCCATAGGGACCTTCACAACAGTCCTTTTCTCCCCTCAATCGTCATTAAGAGTTTTATTTTTATCTAATCTGTTTTTGTTCCGACGAGTAATGTGGAAAGATGTCCTGCGCAGAGCCCCTTACGCAGGTAAGGCTACTTACAAGCAGATTCTAAAAGCTCGCTTCTGTCTGCTTATGTTTAGTTTTGTCTGCGTTTGTCTTAAAATCAGCTGATTTTTGTCTTTTGGGATATTAATCGTTATCGTTTTGCTGATTTTGCCGTAAAAAATGTGTACTGCAAGAGACGATAGCAGACAATCGCATATGTCAAAGCGGACAGTAGATAGCAAGCTGCCGTCAGGTATTTTTTATCCATTTTTTATATATACAGAATGCAGGTAGCGAAAAAAAATAAATTATTTTGAAAGCTTGAAATTGTAATTACAACTTTAAATAATGAACGCCGGCGTCGTGAAATTGGTTATGTCAGCCATAATTTCATATCGGCTGCAGTTGGTTGTATAGTAAAAAATCTAGTAAAATAGTAAAAAGCAGGTTTTTCTGAAGAAAAAGTATAACAAAAGATAAATTTATTATATATTGTGTTATATTGTTTACTGGTTTCTTTAAATTACTATATTTTACAATATAGCGAATATATATATATATATATAGAATTTACGAATTCGACGCAGTTTAAACTGTTAATAGACGAAATAGAAAAATCTAATTTTTTCTTTATCAAATATATAATATAGGAAAATAAATACAGTATAACCTCCCTAATCCGAACAGATATAGTTTCAGCATTTGTCCGGATTAGTGGATCGTCCGGACTAGAGTTAAAATTAAATTTTAAACGCAATACATATTTGTACATATATATTATTTATTTTTATTACTGAAAAGAAACATAAGTACTCATAAGAATTCATTTGTATTTAATTAATTTACAGAAACATAGAGGAACATACTAAAAGTGACCGAAAATATTCATTTTGAAAAATAAGAATTTATTTTTGTTTGAATATATGTATCTTTCTGTAATTTGTCAGCTTTATTTTTAAATTCTTTTAAAAATAAATATCCTTATCTGTCGCGTGAGTTTGTTCAGCCCATAAAATAGCTTTTGAAAACAGTTCACTTGCCTCTTTATGTGAGACTTTGTTTTGAGCATTTTCAGACTCCTCCAAAGAACTATCAAGTTCTTCAATATTTTGGTTAGCAATTACTGATTGGACTATATCTTCATCCGAGAAATCGTAAGTAAATTAATTTTCACCGCGTGCCCAAATATCAATTTCAGAAAGACAGAAATTAGCGGAGGGGTTAAGAGTGGATAATGTGGAATAAATGTTATTAATATCTTGACACAATGGATCGCCGGCTTTTAATTGAACAAGAGGTAGGCAGTCTTCATCTTCCCATTCGCTTTCGACGGAAAGCCTTGGCAACAACTTGGACCAACTTTTATCAATGTTCGTTTGTTCGTATTGTTCAGCCACTATCAATTGTATCCAATATTTTGCACTTTTCTGCCAGCGTTAATGTTTTATGTTGTCGTTTATTTACGGGAGCCATATTTACGTCTTAACTCCACGCAAACTCAAGTAAACTAAAATATTTTTCACATTCTTTAATTCTTGCTCACACACAATGCTTATTTTGTCTAGCGGTAAAATAACGAAGAAATTTTACTGAGAAAAAAGAACACTTATCCGGACTATAGAGGAAAAATTTCTAAACTGGCCGAAAAATTTAAATGTCCGGATTACTGGATAGTCCGAATTAGCGAGTGTTTTATTAATTAATTAATAACACTTAACATTTTGAGTTGCACTTGTAATAAAGAAAATAAAAATGGAAATAACAACTCGTTTTCACACCAAAGCATAAGGGCTAGCATTTTTTTGACGTTTCGACAGTGTTGGAAAAGAAAAGATAAAAAAAGGAAGATAATATCATGTATTGTGGAACGATTTTCCGTCGTCCCATGTCAAATTTGGTTTGGAGACAAACCGGTTTCGGCATTGTGCCATCTTCAGTGTCGTTTTTTCGTTCTGTCTGTTTCATTGTTGTTCTTCCGTATTTATTAAGATTTTGTGGTCCTTGTAATTAGTCCGGTAATTAGTTTTCAGGTATGTATACGTCAGGTAGCAATCGGTTGTTCTGTATGACAGGTAACTCAGGTAGCTCGGGTTTTTTTTTGTGTGTGTTGAAGATAACATATTTGCTTCAACCTGAGTGAAATAAAATATAATAACTGGTGTAATTATCTTTTAAAATTCTTGTTTTCATTATTCTTTAGTTCAGCTTTGTTCAAAACACAGATTTTTGCAAAAAAAAAAAAACAATTTTATGAAGTGATAAAAAGTTTTATCACTTTAACGTTTACCAACACTAAAAATTTGAGAAATTCGTACTGAAAAACGTAACATGTTATTTATTTATTTATTTATTTATTTAAAAAAGCAGCTAAATCTATAACATGATTTTATAGCTGATTAAAACTAGGTAAAATAAAAATTGACAGAAAGCAGGCATTAGCTACTAGTTACAAATTGTTGCATTGGATTACATACATATTTTTAACATATTAAGGGCCAGTTTTTCAGTGCTCGGTTATCGTCGTTTCTCAGTTAACCTTCGTTTAAACGACACATTGTGTTTTTCAGTGCTCGTTAAAACGTCGGTTAACCGGCCGATATTGCTCAGTTAAACTCCGGTAAATTTATCTTTTTAATAGATAAAGAAACAGCTGTTTCTTCGAGTACAGACATTTACCTTTGTTCAAAACTATGCTAATAATTTTGTTTATTTGCACCGGAACAGCTGTTCTCTTTGTAAAAATGAAAATATTGTCAAGTGCTGCCAGAAAAGGTTCAGGTATATGCTAAATATTCATTGAATTTAGATAAATTCTGTATGAAATATAGATAAGATACGTTTAACATAGATAAGTTAAACTCGCACTGTAAAACTCAAATCTCAGTTAACTTTTGTTTGGCGTTTAACTAATCGCCGTTTAAACGCCGTTTAAACGAGCACTGAAAAACTGGGCCTAAGCCATATTTTTAAGATAATTTAAAATTTTCCTTTTTTCCGTATATATAGAGTCACATAAGTTTATAACATAATAAACATCGTTGTAATCCGAGCAGGCTTTCCGAAGGGGTTCGTGTTGCAAATAATTAGTTTTGCAAAAGTTCAGGAAAAGGAGATCATAGTGTCTTCTGAAGGGGATATTAATGTAAATCTTTCTCAATAAATACGGGCAATCGATGAAACCGTATAAGAGCTCCAAAATAAAAATAGAGTTCAACATTTTCTTCCGATCCTCTAACGAATGAGGGTCTATCAATTTATGTCGCGATCTATAAGATGGCATATTTTGAGGCTCCCAATGGAAACTTCGTAGGCAAAAAAGGAGAAATTGCTTTTGCACTGACTCAATATCAGCAATGTGGCAAGAATATTACGAGCGTGAGTGCGACGTAAATCCAAGACAACACGATGCGCACGGTTCTCAGAATGCCGTGACTACGACGCAGTGAGTTTGCTTCAGCCCCCAGAAGAGCGGATGGGATGGCAGCATGGGGTTGGGTATGCAGGATCGCACGTGCGAGGAAATTTCTGTTATCCCAAGAACCGAGATGACCTGGTTTCACCAGCGTGGAGGTAGAAATCAACTTGTCTGCCCAGAAGAGTTACGTAGAGCCATCCTGTGGGCCCAAAATCCCTCAGCATACAATCTTTAGAGACGGTTAGTTAGGGTATCAGATTGAGTTACTCTCAATTTGGCCCTCCTTAGCAAGGTCACCTAGTTGATTTTTACGTTTTTCTTAAATCAAATTTCAAATTTGAGTAAATTTAAAATTGTTAGCAGTGAATGTTATGTTTAAAGATTTATATGTATACATCTGTCTATAAAAAAAGTTTTGGCCTCCTCCTTTCTTGTGTGATAGTTCCTAAAATTCAAACAAACTCGTTAAGCGAGACTAATTCCTTATATTATTGAAGTTACTTATCTGAATATACATCTATCCTAGTCTATCCTAAATGATTTATTCTATTCTATTCCTATTTATTCTATCCTACTCCTAATATGATAGGTATTGAGATTTCCTAATGTTTTAATGATAATTAAAGATTAATTTTCTGACTAGTCCTACTATTTCTTTATTCACCATGATATAACTTAACTAAATTATTATGGTAGGGTTTCTCCCAGCCTTAATGATTTAATTTGTTTTACCACATATGGACCTAGTTGGATATGAAGAATATACGAATTATATTTCAGTGTTCAGTAGGAAAAGATAGTTGTAGCGTTCCCTGGTCGGTGATGTAGATATTTGTCTCACAAGCTAGTTCAAACAGGGTATTCGTTTAAAGACATTAAGAAAATCAAATATGTTTTGTTAATATATTATTTTGTTTTCTCCAATTAGGAAACAACCATATGAGAATGTGTCATTGGTAAAAGGGCGACTGGAGGAAACTGCTCTGACTCAAGAGAAATTCGACATAATCATTGACATGTAAACGAGCTGAATTGCTGGCACGAAGCATCTTTAGCCGTGTTTTATTCATAAGCCATCAGGGGCAGCGCAAATTGAGCGTGAAAAGAACGATCGGGGACAACTATCGGGCACAATTTGAGTACGTTGTCAAAATCAGCTGTTTTTTGTTTACATTGCGCAATTATGAATTGCAGTCAGAACACCGCCGCATCTCTAACAGGCGACAAGAACTTCTCAATGAATTAATTAACAGAAATATAATGTGATTTTTTTAATTTATTTACATATATGTATAATATATATGTATATTATATATATTAATTTATTTACATATATCTACATATTTATTCTTGGCGTTCAATAAATTGTGCGATCAAAGCCATTTTCTCGTTATGCCGCTGCTGCTTATTGTTTTCTTTCTCGGCGGCTAAATTTAGCTTCTTTTCGAAGTATTTTTTTTTTGTTTCTAATTTTCCCTCTAAGTATTTTTCATAACACAACCTTTTTGGGTTTTTTGACGCATTGTCTTTTTCATCTCCATCGTTGAAGCGTTTTCCTTTCTCGGATGTCGAAGGTGCGCAAGACAGTGGCTGGACTGGAGATCCCGACAGTGCAAGGCAATGGGTATTCGATATTATTGGCCTATTGCCAAATAGCTCGTCAAGCTGCTCACCAAAAGGAATATGCGCGCAACCAGCGCCGGTCTTCGAGGCGTTGTCCTTCGCCTGTTTATATGCTCTTGTCAGCGTCTTCATTTTTGCTGTCAGCATATCAACAGTTGTCGTTTCTGTCTACAAACGTATAACGAAAACAATAACCCAACGAAAACAATAAAGTTATGAGAAACTACCAAAATAGAACGGCTGAGCAGGTCCTCAAGCACATTTGCCATGGCAGACTTCTTCTTCCGCGGATGCTCGAACTCATCTTTACGTTGGGAATAGGCGTCCAGGAATGCGATGGTCTCGTTGTGAGTCCATTTACGTCGACTAGTTATGGTATTAACTATTAGACATATTTAATTTTAATCGTATTTAATAGCTTACCTGAGCACACTTTTGTTCGTGTTGTTATCTGCCATTTCTTGTTTGGTTTAATTGTAACTACAGCTGTTCGATCCATAACTTGACAGGAATATTCTTTTACTTGCAATCGGAAATCTTTTACTTGCACACTTGGTTGCATGGAAAATTTCAGGGAAATTTCGGGGAAGTTTTTGAGCGCTATTGGAGTATTTTTTTTGAGTTGTTCCCGATAGCTACACTAGCTTTCTATCGAGGACTAATCGCAGTTGTTGTTTTGTGTATAAACAAGCTGTGCTGCCCCTGATGGCTTATGAATAAAACACGGCTTTTGTAGATTCTGTATTTTTATGTGCGACAGTCAATCGAATATGGATGTGGTCAGTTATTTAGGTTGGTATCTATAAATTACATACAATCAAATACGATTAGTTTTTATAATTTCTTTAACCGCAGGTCCGCTTTAATAATATACAATTACATATGTACTCGTATGTAGTGCAAGCAAATATGTACAAACCAATAGCAAAGAAACTGAAACTTAAAATTTTACTTCAATAAAGTATATCATAATACTAAGATTAAGCAATTAATTATTGTTACAATATTTATTACAATATTACAAATATTTATTACAGAATTAAATATTCATTGAAGTTAGCGAAATGTGAAATAATGTTAACTATAATAAATAAAAATTGTTAGTACATGCATATATAATGAAATATATGATAAATGATACTATATGAGATCCTTCTTAATTACTGCCCAACCTAGGAAGAAAAATTACATCAAAACAAGCTTTCCTTTAGTTAATGTGAATAAATATCTGGTACAGAAGAAGACATCAATGTTTATTTTCGTTTTAATTATTACTTCTTTCCACATATCAGCAGATCTACCTCCCAATCGGTTCAAATTCTAATTTGTTTGATATTTTCACCATTAATAAACAAAGTTGGTGAATTTACTGAAGGCAAAATGGTAGGTGCCAACGGAAGTTTGAACAAGTGCATCAACGATGTATAACAATACTTAATTTACAAAAATATTAGAGAACAAATGAAAAAATATAAATGCGACCATTCTGAGGTTATTAAACGTAATTTGCTTTGTCATTAGGCGAACAACTATGTATCTGCAACCAAAAATTAGGACAGCGGCTACTTTATACCAGATAAATATGACAAATAAACAACAAATTCTGTGTAAAATGTATAAGTATAAATTTATTATCCTTATATGGAACTGCCCTGCAAGACAGCTACCAGTTATTTAACCGGTTAATTAACTGGTACAATTAACCGAAGTTTCGGTTAAAGTTTCTATTAGTTTCTACAGGGTCTTGGGAAAAAACTAACCGAAACTTTTGTGTACGTGTGATCTTGCATCCCTTTCTTTCGCATGCATGAATTCATATGTGTAAATATATAGTGCGCTCTTTCGTACTATCAGCTGTTTGGTATCGCTACCGGTGAAATAACTAGTTAATTAACCGGTTGCAATACCATAGCATTCGGGTATCGCTGCCGGTAAATTAACCAGTTAATTAACCGGCTGCAATACAATATCATTCGGGTATCGCTAACAGTAAATTAACCAGTTAAATAACAGGTTGTGATACCATATCATTCGGGTATAACTACCATGGTAGTTATGTTTTTTATATATATTTTGCACATATAAAAACCATAATATTTTTAATTATTTGTTTTGACGTTTTCAAAAAAAGTATTTTTCACCTAAACGAGGCCACAAGTTTTTTGTAGGCAATCTTTCATAGTGTTGGTGAAATTCAAGCAAACCTGCATAAGTTTGCACACAGAATTTGAGAGTGTCCCATCTCTTAATCTCTGGCTGCAATGATCGCACTATCAAAGATACATAAACATGGTAGCCCAATGAGGGCTACTTGTACCTTAATTGTCATATAAGAGAGAAACAAACTATTTTTTCAATGCAACCACCATTTATTTGTAAAATTATATAATTTCCATATATTTGAAAAATCAAAGAAATGCATATTACATAAAAGACAGATCCAAACAGACCTTTTGAGCTGTAAGCATGCGACCTGTATTTCTCGAACTTTGGGAGATAACGCTCCTCCACAATCTGAAATTTTCGACATTTAAATGCGTAGAACTCCTAAACAAGAGCCACGCCCTAAAACATTTTTGGAGGTTAGTTTCTAGGCGGTAAAAATGGAGTTTAGGGAGTTAGCTGCGCCAATTTATACGCCACAGTCTTAAGGCACAACTATACAATGCATATGCATGTTAAGTTTTGTGAGAGAACTCAGCGAAAAGCAAGCTATTCATTCCATGCATCAGTAGAACGACCAAGCATTGCATCAGAGATAACGAGATTGGAAACTTAAAACAAAACAGCTGTTCAAAAAAACAGCCGCGTGTTGTTTCTATAAATTTTGTATGCAAACTCACCCGCCAAAAGGGTAAACAAAGGTTTGTTTACCCTTTTGGCGGGTGAGTTTCGAAGACTCGACTGAAAACGGTGAGTTTCAATACAAGTGTTACAAAAACAAATCTAATTGAACGGTTGCATGTCGAAAATGTAAAAATGTGCCATATCGTTGCTAGTAGAAAAGTGGTTTTAATCTCTGTTTCCCGCTTTTTAAGCTGTTATTCACAAATATTTATTAATATTGTTTTAAAACGTCGTATTACAGAACTTGTGCCTGCGGATGTAAAGCAAATGGACATTTTTATGCTTTTGCATATACATATAGTAAAATGTGCTTTACTATAAGGTTTTTTAATAGAAGTATTTTCGAACCTAATATGAGAAATAAGATTTTGCTCATAACACATAAATAAATAAAAAGAGTTTGTTGTAAATATATTGTCATTTGCTTCCACTTGCGACTCGTATTCTTCCCCTTAATCTATTTCTATAAAATCATTACCCAGTGGTCTGCATGAAGTAAGGTTTTGCATGTATTACATAACATTTACTTATTTTTTTTTTTAGTATTAACTAGTAGTTAATATTAGTAATTAATATTAATAAATTTAGTGTGTTTTGTAGTTGTAGTTGCATGTACATGGGTGATATAGGCCTACTGGGGAACTGAACACCCTAAAAAATCGGTAACGCCCCTTGACCTCTAGCATGATCTCTATAATTTTCAGAATTGTCATCTAATAAAGAAGTAAAAAAATATCCTTTATATCTTCTTTTCATTATAAATTTTACAAATATAAATAGAAAACTATATAAATAATATATTTGAACTAAATTAAATAATATTTTAATCAAATTTCTGCAATCACATAAAAATACCCACAGTAATACATTTATGCCCACATTTTTCACTTTGTCTACTTATGGTGGCAACCGCTTGCAAAAAATGTTGGTGAATAATACCGTCAAAAGATAAAGCGTCACTTGCTATCTCTTTCTCGCCGCAAAAGAAATGTAGCCAAATTCACCAGGTCATAAAAAATCGATCTTTTTTTTATCTTTATCTGAAGATAAAAGAGTTTCCAATCTCATTAATCTCTGCATTGCATGAAATTGAAAGCAATTAAAACACCTATTTCATGGTCCAGAAAAACATCACATATGTTTTCTTCTGCTTTTAAGGGTTGCCAAGCCTCACAAGAAAAGTTGAGAATCGCGTAGTACGAGTCCTCGAACCTAAAGAAATTATTTAATTAATTTAATTACTTATTTAACATAAAATACAGCAAATCCGGGTTTTTGGTTCAATACATTTATTTCTACCGGCATGCATGTTTTCTAAGCGAAGACCTTAAGGCCTAACCATACAATGCATACGCATGCTACTGCCGAAAAGAGAGAAACTATGAATACACTGAATACCATTTGATCACCCATACTATGCACATGCACGGTTTCGTCAAGTTCGTTCTCTCTCTTCTTGCATAGCTTGAATAAGAATATGCGGTCTGGATTGTACTTAACGTAACTAGCAACGGAAAAAGAGTTACCACCGCCATACAAATTTGCAACTTAAATTTTTGCAATCTAAAGTTTTATTATTTTTATTTAGTGTTTTCCTATTGAAAAGTACCAGAAAACTACTAAAAGTTATAAAAATAATACTACATGACCCCCTTTAAAACTTTTGATTAGTTTTATGCAACATTAAATACTTTCTTTAGTTTCGAGGACCCCTTTCCCATAACGCTAGGATACACGCAAAAATTTTGTATATATACGAGTACATATCACGATTTTAAATTTCAACACGTCGTCACGACCACATTAATCGCGAGCAGAGTTTTTTTCACCTTTCGTTTTTTCTCAGAATTCGGAATTCCTAAAAAAAAGGGACAAAAATCGGGGCTAATGGGATAAAGTAGATTTGTTCGGAAACCTGTCCATTTTTTTGCAATCAACCAATCAGAGCGAGCAAGTCTGACGTCAAGATGTGACACTCCACAAAACCAATAATATGTATGAGCGCATTATTTGTGCGACTTAAATCTTTGTTGACAAAAAGTATTTGTTAGCACTGAGTGATTTCAGACAAGCTAAATATAAAGAAAACAATTTAATAATGCAGCATAATGTACATCACCAACAGCAGGAACACTTAGAAAAACAGCAACTTATTGTCCATCTTCAAAACGAGAATAGCCTTTTGTCTCCAATAATTAAAACTAATGACAACCAAAGTATCTCTACTGTTGGTGAGTTTTTACGCTACAATTATACTTGTATTTACATGCATATATTCATTCAAATATTGTTTGTAATTCGGAAAATAAAGTAGCGGACATAAAAATCGGGACACCTAAAAAATCATATTATATCCAATTTATTTTTGTAACTATGCGGAAAAGTAATAACCTTTAGTTTCTTAGTTTCCAGACAATTATATGGGTGAATTACACATTTTACTTAGAAGAAAATTAATTAATGGGAACAAAAGTATCAAAATTTTACCTTACATAATTAAGGGTATTTAATTTACCTTTCTAACGGTATTTATACCAATCGGTATATACTACACTATATATCATACTATATGCAATATATATACAGTAGAACCTCGGTAATCCGATAATTGTTCGCCAAGGCGTTTCGGACTATAAATTGCTGCCACCAACCCTTGTAGATCAGAAATTTTTTAAGAGAAGTGCCTTGTAATCCAGAAAATTATAAAAATGGTGAGATAAAATCGATACCATACGAAATAGAACCTCGTGAATTAAACAACACAATAAATTTGTATTCATTCCAATATTAGAAAACGTTTATTATAAAAGAAAATAAAAATTAGTACATCTAAATTGATATTAATTTAATATTTAAGGTAATGATGATTGATTTTTAATGATTTTAAGGTAATATGTAATTTTATTTTTTTAGATGTAGAAATATAACAAGTTCAATCTTCAATACGAATGTTAAAGTCTTTATTTAAATTAACTTTAAGATACGATCTTGTCACTATTAGAGATCACAAACGAATGAATAAAAGAACTCTTTCTTTCTTTAAAGTAACCTACTATTACGTATCCTTTTAAAAACGGACATAGATAACATGCGACCACTCTCCTCTTATCTTCTTAGAAAAACAATGAAAGTATGTTTACTTTGACCTAACGGAATAACATATTTCCGATAAACTTATTTTTGCTTCGTGTCAAGGAATTTCATGATAATGTGTTATTGCGTATTTCTTAAAAAGTGTTATTGCGTATTTCTTTATTTATTTAAAACAGAAATTCTTGTGCATTCAACATATTTTGTATGCAAATATTTATTAATTTTCTTTTGTTTGACATTGTCAAAACGCTGGAGTCAAGGTCTGTCCCTCAGTCTCCTCAGAAGTAAAATTTGGTTGTATTATGCACCATTATCCTCAGCCCATTGCATACCAGTGGCGTAGCTCACTCATGGCGCCCGGGGCATTCAATCAACTTGCCTCCCCAAAAATTCATAGATTTCAATAAATCAGTACTTGATTTCCAAAAATGCCGCCCGCGGCGGAATGCAGTAGACACAAACTTTGCAATGTTTTCGTAATGGTTTTTGATATCATAAATTGTGGAATGTCCTACACCATATTGGACTCAATTGATAAATAAGTAAACGATTCATTACGACGTATGCGTTCTAACATCTCACTTTTTTCTTTAATTGTTAATGTTTTGGGTTTGCGAAGCCTTCGACAGCAATATTTGATCTTTCGCGCCACAATCAAAATCAAACTGAGACGACACGCCTCTAGCAGCACGTCACGGGGCCGCGATCAAGTTGCAGCCTCTTCAACCATACATTAACGAAGTTTTACCATAATATGTATGTACGTGTTTGGGATGTAGACAGTGGTCGGATTACCGGGGTTCTACTGTATTGTATTAGGTTCTACTGTATTGTATTAGGTTCTACTGTATTGTATTAGGTTATACCGTATTGTATTAGATTCTACTGTATTGTATTAGGCTCTACTTTATTGTATTAGGTTCTACTTTATTGTATTAGGTTCTACTGTACTGTATACCGGGAAAAAGTTCGTGACGTTTTTTAGTAAAAATTCTAATGGCTTTTTTATCTGTATTATACATATATTCTTATCATATCTTAGTCTGAAAATTAATTTCTTTAAACCAAATGTGCTTTATTATTATCTACAATATTTCGCCATTTTTCGGGTAGAGCCATGATGCCATCGGTGAAGAACTTCTGTCGTTTCTGGTTGAAAAACTGAATCAAGTGATTTTCACAGGCTTGTTTTGAAAGCAGCTCAATCCCATTCAGAGAGTTCTGCAGAGATCGGAACAAGTAGTACTTTGAGGGTGCTATGTTTGGACTATATGGTGGATGCATCAAAACTTCCCACTTAAACTCTCGCAATTTTTGACGGGTCATCAAAGAAGTGTGTGGTCAAGTGTTGCGTTTTAGCAGCGCATCACAGATGTTAATTCGGTATATCTTGTTTTTCTCGCTTAACTTATGAGGAACCCATATATCGATCTTTTTTGGAGGAAACCTTGTTTAGATGGTTTAAAATAGTTTTGTGGTGTTAGTTCCATACCAACATCGACACTGTTGATGTGCTTATCTTTCTAGACTTTTTCAAGAATTTCATCAGCTTTTCCAGTGATTGGACAACTAGAGAGTGACTTTTTCTTTGTCGTAATAATACTGTAAAATATAGCGCTATTTCTCATTATTTTTCTCAATTTTCAAACGTAAACAACTTTCATCCACTGCACCAATTTCGTTGTTTAAGCACTGACAGTTAAGGTCGAAGTGTCACCTTTCCAATGTTTAGTGATATCGCTGCGATCAGTGGTGCCAACTCTGGCATTTTTAATTCACCCCATCGGAAAAACGCCACGAACTTTTTCTCAGACCTAATATATAAGGACTATAAGGCGTTTGAAAAAATTGTCACATCTATTTTATCCAATCATTTTTTTTTAAATGACTCAATCTGAAAAATTATATTGTAGTAGGCTTTGAAATGAATGTCAGAAAAGTGTTGCCTTCAAATTTTTTCGCTAAACGCTTTTATTCATTGAAAAATGGCAACCGAATTGGATGTATGAAAAACTATTGTGAAAAGTTTTCAAAACCAACCTCACTGGACATTCATCAGTGCAGATCCATCTAAACGTTTGCCGTCATCGGAGTCTCGGTTTAGGGTGATAGATTTCTCCTCACTGGTTAATCGCAGGTCAATGTTTAATGTTGTCTTTATTTTGAAATTGATATATGGTGGAATCGACTCTGTTAATTTGCTAGGTAACATTGACATTAACACTCCTCGTCGCGCTTTGATAAGATTAAATTTTCTGCACTTAAGCTTTTGTAGAGTATTTCAACATTATATACCCAGCTATTAACCTGACTGATCCCGTTTATGTAGTTCAAAATAAAATCATCAGCTTCTTAAAGAATGTTCTGACACTTCATAATTTTTTTGTATGTACTACGAACTATAAATAAAAATATTATAAAAAAAAATTAAAAAGTAATAGCTTTTGCATTAAAAAACACATGACTAAACATTTTTTTAAATTCGTTCCTTCTGAAACTCGTATTTTCAATACGAGTTCTTATTATAAATAAATAAATTCAAAATAATTATAATTATTTTATGTATACTGTATATATACAGGGCGTTTCGCATAAGAGGGGACAGAAGATCAGGGCGTGTAGGTTGAGTCGAGACAAGAAAAAAATCGTATGGGAGGAGGGGTCAATTTCCCCCCGTTTACACAGGAGGGGCCACTTTATAAAAATTCGACTTAACATCGGAAAAAAAATATTAAAAAATAATGGTTTGACCTAGATAACTTTGGATTGCTGATTTTCAAATATCCGTCAGCCAAATATCCGCTTCTTAATATCCTTTTTAAATTACGTTCCTATGTCAAACAGTTTTTGAGAAAATTAATGTCAAAGTTAAAATTTGGAAAAAAAATTCCGAAAAAAAATTTTTGGTCGCAATTTTTTTTTTAAAATTACGGTATATTTGGCTTTGAAAATCAGGAAGCAAAAGTTATCTAGGTCAAACCATTATTTTTTAAAATTTTTTTTTTTCCGATGTTTTTTTTCCGAATTTTTATCCCCCCTCCTGTGTAAACGGGGGGAAATTGACCCCCCCTCCCATACGATTTTTTTCTTGTCTCGACCCAACCTACAAGCCCTGATCTTCTGTCCCCTCTTATGCGAAACACTCTGTATATACGTATACTGTATATATGTATTATACGTTTAACTGAATATAGATGCTGTTTTCTGGTAAATTGAATATTTTTATCGAATATTTATTCTATAATAATATTTAGGACTCCTTGAATTGGCCCACCGAGAATACCAATCAGTGGATTATGAAAATGCTGAGAAACATTGTATGCAGTTGTGGAGACAAGACAGCTCAAATACAGGTGTCCTGTTGCTTCTTTCATCGATTCATTTTCAATGCCGCCGATTAGATAAATCAGCTCAATTTTCAACTATGGCTATTAAACAAAATCCTCTTCTTGCGGAAGCTTACAGGTAATTTAAACACAACGTGATAGTTGCGTAACCAAAAATTTCTAAATTGAATTGGTTTTTTTAACTATAACGTCTTTATTAGATTAATATTTATCTAGTGAAAGCAAATCTGTCAGCATTTAATCTTTACGTTGTCAGTATACACCCATGATGAATGTCATTGTTAAATATATCCACGATTTGAATCCATTGCATGAACAAATATATAAATGAAAAATATTTCCAGGATCTATACCCGGGTGTATACTGTTAAAATTATGAGATTTTTTTCGCCGTCAATGTGAAGGTTAAGCAAAAAAAATATGTGCAACAATTCCAGTATATTTTGTTTATGTTCACATATTTTGTTTATGTGTTGTTATAATGAACTAGCCTGATAGAATTTGGTTGAAAAGTTTTAGTTAAAAGCACATGTGACTTTATTTCTTGCTTCAACGTTTTTTTCTTTCTGTATTTCGTTCTTAAATACCTTTAACCGTTTACTTAACGGGACATTGTGAAATCGGCCCTTCGAATCATCAATAAGTAAACATGTCAAATGAACTACAATATTCTCTAAGAGCTATATTGATAAACAAGAACGGTGACTTCAACATGAGTAGGAACTTATCAGCATAGTCCTTGTCATAGCATAGCACTTTGTCTTTTGTCTTTCTGATGATGCTGAAAACTTGCTGAGTAGCTCTTTTAATAGCAGAAGCTCTTTGCAATGAATAAGAATACGTGTTAGGTTTTTTGGCCATAAGACTTAGGCCGTGGTTATGCTATCGAGTTTTGCTTGGCAAGTAGGACTTTTTTTTTGTTGTTTTGTGTGTAAAAGAGAGAATTGTTTGCACACAAAACAACAAAAAAAAGTCCTACTTGCCAAGCAAAACTCGATAGCATAACCACGGCCCTACGGGTGTACGGGTGAAACGGGCTGCTACTATTCACCATGTACATAAATGATATACTAAAGGGTTTTCCAATAAGAGGTGTAATTTTGAATAGCCCGCTATTTCGGTAGCTGTCACTTTTGAAGGTGTTATTTTTGACATTTGACAAGTAGAAACTACGCCATTACTAAAAATGGAACGATACACGCTGCAACAACGCATTGAAATTATTAAAATTCACTACAAAAATTGTGAAAATTTTGCATCCACAGTTCGCAAAACTAAAGCATTTTTGGGTCGTCGTGAAGCACCTTGTCGGACCGCAATACAGAAATTGGTGGAAAAATTCGAGCTGTTGGGACAAGTTAGTGATGTGAAGAATAAAACCCGTGCACGTCGCTCAAGAACAACTGAGAATATTGCTGCTGTAGCCCAAAGTGTTGAGGATAACACAGGTTTGTCCATTCCTCGTCGTTCTTTGGAATTGGGCATTCCACAAACGTCATTACACCGTATTTAAGATGGTATTGATCTGGACAACGTTTACTTTCAACAAGACGGCACTACGTGCCACACAAGCAACGAAACCATTGATAATTGCGATAATTTATCTCAAAAAATGGCATTTTTCTTTGAATATGAAAATTACACCTCTTATTGGTGTAATTTGGTGTAAAACCCTTTATATTTGGTGTTTGCAAAACCTCTGGTATGCATGCATGTGCGTATGACATTCAGATTTACTTATGGAAGGATGGATTTCGGCTTTATGAACAAAATATACCATATATTTATATATATATACATATATAAATATATATACACGTTGGAGTTTCCTGCCTTGTTGACGTAAAGTAATTGTAGAAAAAACTTCCTTTCCTAGTCGGTAGATGGTCTTGACATTTGTAAACATTTCACGTTATTCTCATCATTACTTTATTAATGGAATTCTTCTAAAGTCAGTTGACAGTTGTCTATCAACAATTGTCAACAGTTGTCTATCAACAACGTAAAAAATTGAGATTCACACAGTGATAAAATTTCTAAAGACTCTGGAAATAAGTGATGAGTTTAACTCTGTATACGGTGAAGTTTGACTCTTGTCTCATCTGGACAGGTGTATCAGATTTTACATCAAGATTGATATGGGAAAATTATCCGCGCGCTAAAAGCAGAACATATATATCACATGTAGAAGCCTTGTCAGTAAGACTGTGGTTACGCAGCCGAGAATACTCGGCATGTAGGAATTCCTTCTTCCTACTGGTCCAATGCCTGGAATAAGTGGTAGTCCGTTGATACAAGGTCTGGTGAATACGGTGGGTGACACCGTACGTTTTAACTAAACGTCGTTTAAACGCCGCTTAAACGAGCACTGAAAAACTGGCCCTTAATATATAATAATTGGTGAGATTATAAATGCCGCAAGAACGGAAGAATAGTAATAAGTAGAAAAGAACCAAATAGAGTAGAAAAGGATAGAAGAGAATGAGGGTAGTCATTTTTAAGTAATTCATGGTGAACATACACGTACATACTCTGTCTCTGGGATAGCGCCCCACGCATTATCTCCCTTAATGTGCCAGCAGCTCCCTTCTAAAGGACTCGGGAGCTTCTACGACTAATTGGAAGTTAATTCCACAGACGGAATATATGTACAAAGTAAGAACCTCATAGGCGTACTTGGGGATCGTAGTTACAGAGAGGACTACCGAATAAACTAGTCTGAATATCCGATACATGTGAAAACCTATTTCTATCTGATATGAAATGTAGACAGTCATTGAAAGCTGTGTTGACTTTAACCCGACACTTGCAGTCCAACGCTGGATAAACGATACTGTCGAAGAAAAAATATGGCCCGATAAGGGCCTGCACCTATTTGAGGTGAATCACCGAGGAGATCGAATTGGCAGTAAGCCGAAGACTCCTTAATGCTCTATAAACTCTACACAGCATCTCTTGCGTGATCGCAGCAGGACATCCTATTATTGATATGTATGCCTAAATCCCGTACTTTGCATACTAGCGAGATAGGCCTTCCATTAAGCAAGACAGGGTACGAGAAATCAATTGGGACGTGCGAGACCACCATGCACTGAGACTTCGAAGGATTCAGGGCTACTACATTCGTTTTGGCCCATTCAGAGACACATTTCTGTTTTTCATTTAACAACCAGGTACTCTGTGCTAAGCTACTAACATTCGATGCAATATAGAGTTGGACATCATCAGCATACATGTGAAGGCTAGAGTTTTGCACACAAGAGGGGAGGTCATCGATGAATAGGCAAAAAAGTAATGGTACCATTAGCGACCCCTGAGGAACTCCGCAAGATACGTTATGTAGGACGAGCAAACCCCTTTGACCCTGACAGATTGGGTGTGATCGCTCAGAAATGAAACCACCAGTTTGATTGCAGCAGGTGTGAAGCCGAAGAAACTCTCCAGTTTATAAACCAGTAGTTTGTGGGATACGCTGTCAAAGGCCTTCGAAAAATCAAGTAATGAAAGAAGAACGGCAGAATTATTGTTTAATGCTAAGCGAATGTCCGTAGTTACCTTGAGCACTGCATTCTCACAGCTATGAAAACGCTGGAAGCCAGATTGCACAGCACCACAAGTTTGTTCAAGCCCAAGTACTTTGTGACTTGTCACAGCATCAGCTTCTCTAAAGCCTAGGACAGATAACACAGGAATCTTATGGGTCGGTTATCAGAAGGAGCGCTACGCGTACTGACCTTGGGAACAGGTACGACAATTGCCTTCTTCCAAGAAATGGGAAATACTGAAGAAGTCAGTCATTAGATTTGATGGAAATAAAAGCACGCAGAGTCTCCAGTTGGTGAACACATCTAAAACTGAACTGAGATAATGGCGCACCGTTGCTAGCAGCCCCAGTTGCACCCTGGGAAGCAGAAAAGCTGTCAAAAAATGCCTGTTTATCACAAGCAGATCTAGATCACAAGAATCATGAGCTTTTCGAGAGACGCCGAGACTGCGCAGATTGTGCCAAAGAGACTTAGGAGGGACTTTAGGGTTAAGTTTCGAAGTAGCGCGTCTTGAGGTCGCGAAGCATTGACACTATTTTGTTCCTCACGCGCTTGAACTCCCTCTGGTAAAAACAATTCCTGTGCTCTTGAACTTATATTGCAAGTATTCATGGTCTGAAATGAGAAGCTTCACTTCCTTGGAAAACCAAGGGAAGGGCTCAATAGATTGCTTGCTAGCCCTCAAAGGAACATGCTTGTCAAAGAGCGTGTTACCCACGCTACTCAAGAGCATGACCGACCTGCTCATCAACCGTAGTAGAGCCGAATATAACACCCCAAATTCTGTTATCCCGTCAAAGGACAACTTGTAAGTAATAAAAATAATATCATGATCAAAAATACTCGGTGGACTTAGTTGATTCGAGAATAACACTGATGCCGAGTCAGCACTTGCGAATAAGTCAAGGAGGACGGCTTAGTGGTATTATAATAAGTAGGTAAAGTATTGATAACTCTTAGACTGTACCTGCAGAGAAAATACCTGAAATCATCCGATAGGGGTGCACGACTTAACAGGTTCGCATTCCAGTCACCAGTACAGATATTAACTGGTATTTTCCTGGTATTCCAGTATTTTTGAAATTACTGCAGTTTTGCTCCAAGAATTCACCAAGTTCACTAGCCGACTACTCTAAGAAAAAGTTAGGTGAGCATTAGCCATTTGTCCGAAGCAGACGTAATTTGCAGACCAAGAAATTCTATACTGGCACTACACGATGCTTTTAAAATTCTAGTATTGAGACCTTTTCTAACATACATTGCTATCCCTCCATCATCTTTTCATTTCTAAATAAATTTAAGTTGCGCAAAGAGATAAGTTTCGTCGGTAGACATTCTTTGAACCAATTTTCGGAGACACAGAAATATTTTCGATTCTGATGTAAGGCCACAGTTTAGCTCATTCAGCAATACTGGTTTGCCACATCTCTTCACAGCAGCAAACGACTCTCGTTCATTGACGCTATCGAGTTTGATAATGATCCTAGCAAGAGAACCTTTATGTGGCTGTGCAGGCGACTTCATCGACGATGACCCTCTATTTATTTTTAGTCGAAAAGCTATGACACACGCCGACAGTACGAAGACAACACACTTTGCCAGCCCATCGATCACTTTACAGCTGTACTCTCGCTCTCAGGAATGCCGCTGATAATAACATCACAAGCTCGCTGCATCAAACTGTTAATCAAACTGAAAACCGGTTTCAGCAGCCCACAAAAAAATATACAGTATTCCACTAAAGTCTTCGTACAGCACTTCGTCAAAACTTTATTGATGAAAAAGGTAATGTGTAGCAAGAATTTTAAAAAAATTTTTAATACAGCTTTGTTTATTAAGCCATTTCCTTAAATTTAACAAAAAAATAAACCAATTTCATCAATTAACTCAATAGTTATTAACTAAAAACGCAACAAAGTCATTGAATTTGCTCCAATAAAGTCTTCGTACACTCACAAACAAAGTAACTAAAAATCCTTAAAAACTGTGAACTTTTTTTTTAATATTTGGTGGGGTAGCCTATATTCTTAATAAGGGCTTTAAGAAGGTCCGGCATCGATTCTACAAGATTCTGTGCAAAGCGTGGCTCGATTTTCACCCATTCCCCCTGAAGAATTTCTTTTAGTCGAGACTTTGAGCTAATATGATGCGCCCTGATCCTTTTCTCAAGCATATTCCACATATACTTAATGGGGTTTTTGCATCGTATAGTCACTGGTGACGAAAAATGGATTCACTAGGATAATCCAAAGAAGAGAAAGTCATGGGTTAAGTTCGGCGAACCATCAACATCGACAGTTAAGCCGAATATTCATGGAAAAAAACTCATGCTGTGTATTTGGTGGGATCAGCTTGGTGTCGTGTATTATGAATTGCTCAAACCAAGCGAAACCATTACTGGAGCTCTCTACCGAACACAATTGATGAGATTGAGTCGGGCACTTAAGGAAAAACGCGCCCATTACTACTCCAGACACGACAAAATTATTCTTTTACACGATAATGCTCGTCCACATGTTGCGGCGCCGGTAAAAACATACTTGGAAACACTCAACTGGGAAGTTTTACCCCACCCGCCGTATTCACCAGACTTAGCCCCTTCTGATTATCACCTGTTCCGGTCGATGGCACATGGTCTGTCTGAGCATCGCTTCACATCATATGAAGACACCAAAAATTGGGTAGATTTGTGGATAGCGTCAAAAGATAAAGAGTTTTTTCGACGGTGTATCCGAATGTTGCCAGAAAGATGGGGAAAAGTAGTGGCAAATGATGGAAAATACTTTGAATAAAACGTAATGTACTGTTCCTTCACAATAAATTCCTAACTTTTTATAAAAAACCGAGGAAACTTATTTGTACACCTAATACAAAACATAGATCCCTCCGGTTTAAAGCATTTTCTCTAGAATTGATTACAGAATTTTATGGTCGGAAAAATATTTATACTTAATACCGTATTTAAAAACAAAGTGCGACCAACAATTTTTTTTCGGAATTTTTATTCTAAACTAGCGGACCCGGCGAACTTCGCCTCGCCCCAATTTTAAGCCTTCAGACAAACTTTAGAGTAATATTTAAATTTTCACAACACAAATATTTAAATTTTCAATGTAATTTATTTGAATGGAATCAGTAGAGAGCGATTTGATGAACAATGTTTTTCGATTTGTTTTCCGGCGCAAAAACAAATAACGAAGACGGCTTCCCAACACGCGAACATGCAACGTACAGACCGTGCGAAAAACAGGGAAATTCGAGATTAATCCCACAGACTTCTAGTGTTTTGATAAATATTGCACTGAACTTCAATTGATTGTAATGCTTCTACCGTATATGGATATAATGCGTGATTTACGACAATCCGGAATCAGTGTAACAATACACATAAATCGTATAAATTGCAGCAAGAAAAATAGCACATTTACTTTAGAAAATTACAATGCCAAAATGACACCTGTCAGATTGCGCAAAGTCTAAGTCAACGTATAACGCCGTCTATCGGATTTTGGCTGAGAACTTTCTATTTTTTCATTTGAAAAGCCATTAAGGAATAATTTCACACAAAATTTCATACATAAACTCGATTTTCGATTTTTCCAATTTTCCAACTTTTCCGGGGGGATTTTCCAAAATTTTCTTCCGTAAAAACCTTCTCCTCGAAAATACGAACAACTGACAAAAAATTTTACAGAAATCGGCCCAGCCGTTCTCATTTTATGAATTACTATACATTTTTTACACCATTTTTATATATATAGATTTTAACTTTGGCATTAATTTTCTCAAAAACTGTTTGACGTAGGAACCTAATTTAAAAAGGATATTAACCCTCAAATGCCACAATTTTTATTTGACCTCAAAAAATTAATTTAAGCTAATTTAGGGTGGAGAAAAACGAATATGAAGTCAGTTTTAAGTTTTGATTATTTGTTTACCTGCTACAAGTAAAATTGGTTACCCCGCCTAAAGGCGGACCTGGGCATGTGTGAACAAAATAATATTATATATATAATATAGAAAATTAGATTTCGATTTTTAGGAATAAAACATATTTTTTAATGAGGCATTGTTTATTATGATAGTTTATTTAGCGAAATACGTTTGAAGTTAGTTTTGTTTGATAGTATTATTTATTATGAAATGTGTAAAAACATTTTTAGTGGATGAGTTACATAAGTTGAGCTTACATTTTATACAGAAAGCTTTTGTCTCTGATTTGCAATCAGCCATTTTGCACACTTTCTTGCCCAATCTAGTATTATTTATTATGAAATGTGTAAAAACATTTTTAGTGGATGAGTTACATAAGTTGAGCTTACATTTTATACAGAAAGCTTTTGTCTCTGATTTGCAATCAGCCATTTTGCACACTTTCTTGCCCAATCTATGGAGAAATTCGCACCAATGACCTACTTGATCATACCGTATGCCTAATGGTGGAATTTAGGCCATTATTGACTATGGTGTAGGCGTACCCAAAGGTGGTCGACCACAAGTTGGCGGTTCTTGCGAAATTTTAGCAATTTTAAATGGATTACGAGACATTGCTAATGAAATACGTGAACAATAATGTTCATAAATAGATAAATGCACAAATTCATCCGTGGCATAAAAAGATGGAAAGATTATGTGTCTCTAAAAAATGTGTGCTTAAAGCCCCAGGTCCGCCTTTAGGCGGACTTATTTAAAGTTTACGTACACACTGAATATCATTTTTCCATAACAATTGATATACCAATTGAAAGAAGAAACATTATTCTACTTACCAGTATTTTTTTCAATTTGATCTCACTTCAATAATAAATTTTGTTAAAGCACTGAAACTAAAGATTTTGCAAAAACTCCGCAATATCTTCAAACACATGCAAATTTCTGTTGCAAGTGTAACGGTAATTGCACGGAGTGTTGTATTGCCATACCGAAAATAATTAAAGGTGCAATGAATCATTATTTACACGCTAATAATAAAACTTTATTAAAAATTTGTGCAAAATATATGTTACAGCGATCCTCTCAACCCCGTCTAAAGGCGGAGCTGGGCATTAGAGGGTTAAGAAGCGGACATTTGGCTTTGAAAATCAGCAAGCAAAAGTTATATTGATCTAACCATTATTTTCGGAGAAATATAAAAACGCTTTGTGATATAAAATAAATATAGACACGCAATTATTTCTATTTCAAAACTTGGTGTTCGATGTGCCACGTCTTCCCGACGTCAAATCGATCTGAAATTTTGTCTAAATTACTTTTTCATGAAATAGTACAAGTTTAGAGGGCGGCGTGGTAAAAATGTTATGGTCGAAAAATAAGGTCCACCCTAATATACATACAAGGAGCCCAAAATTATGTGATGCTCCGGTATCTTTTATTGTCAACTAAGCAAAATGCAGTATTGGACTATTAGGCTGAAATTGGCCTTGGTCTTATTCTTGGACTTGGTCTTGGTCGTTTGTATTGCGAAAGTCACATACAACAAAATATATTCTTGATAAAAAAATAATATGTGTCGAAACCAGAGAACGAAAAAAGACACTGAAGATGGCACAACGCCGAAACCGGTTTGTCTCCAAACCAAATTTCACATGGGATGACGGAAAATCGTTCCACAATACATCATATATCTTCCCTGTCGGAAAGCAAAAATAACTTAAACAAACATATTGTTACGTTGCTTTAAATCCCTTGTACTGATTTTTCTTGGTCCGATCTCTAGATTGTGAATGATCCAATGAATCTTAAATATCCGTTATCGTTTTTTCTTCCCAGTCAAATTTTCTTCAATCGATCTTGTTTTTTATTTTCTATACTTGAATGTCTTTGCTCACTAGATGCAAACTGTACAAGTACCACTGAACTGAATACACCTTAGAAAATCGTGACACTGCCCTCCACTTAAGTCTGATCGTCCCGATCAGACACCAGATTCCTTGATCCATATGGGGCTAATCTTTCCAAATGAACAACTTTAATTTTACCTCGCCTCTGTGTATGTGATTGTATGCGATACACAACATCGTTCAGTCGCGTGATGATTTTATATGGCCCTTCCCACGATGTTTGCAGCTTTGAGGACACGCCCTTTTTCCGCTGTGGATTGTACAACAACACCAAGTCGCCTTCATGAAATCCTTCTGAATTCATAGCTTGGTCATAACGATCCTTCATTTTATTGCTCATCAGCTCTGTTCGCTGCCTCACGAGTTCGTGTATTTCATTCATTTCGGACTGCAGCATTTGCCAATAGCTGCCTCCGGTTTCAGTAAACTTATTACTTTTTCCAAATCTTAGATCTGACGGAAGTCTTAGATCCGTGCCAAAAATAGTTCTCGCAGGTGAATGGTCAGTAGTATCATGTACTGCTGATCTGTAAGCCAATAAAAATATTTGAATGTGCTTGTCCCAATTTCGCTGACATTTGCCCACTACTTTCCGCAAATGTTCTTCTAAAGTGCGGTTAAACCTTTCTACCATGCCATCTGATTGTGGATGTAGAGCTGTTGTTCGAGTCTTCTTGATGCCCAGCAGTGAGCACATTTCTTGAAATATAGCAGACTCAAAGTTCCTCCCTTGATCTGAATGCAACTCAATTGGCATTCCAAACCGTGTGACCCAATTCTGCACAAAAGCTTCGGCCACACAGTTTCAGCCTCCTGATTTGGTATAGCGTATACATCTGGCCATTTACTGAAATAGTCCATAATCACCAACACATATTTGTTCCCAGAATCACTAGTAGGAAATGGACCAGCTACATCCATTGCTACGCGTTCAAAAGGGGCTCCCGCGTTGTACTGCTGCAATCTTCCTCTGCTTCTAACTTTCGGACCCTTAGCTGCCATGCATCGCGCACAGTTTTTAATCCATTCAGCGACCGATTCTCGACAATTCACCCAGTAAAACCGCTGTTTTATCTTCTCCAGAGTTTTTGTAACGCCGAGATGTCCCCCACTTGGTCCATTGTGAAACTCTTCTAATACGGCTACTATTCTAGACTTTGGTAGGACAATCAAATCGCGAGTGTGTTTACCATCTTCACTCTCCCATGAACGGTGCAGTACTCCGTTTATCAGTTTCAAGCTATTCCATTGCGCCCAATACACCTTGGCCAATGGACTCTCTGATGACATTTCTTCCTTAATCGGTCTTTTATTCGTTTCTTTCGCTTTCATGAGCTTAACCAGGTCTGTGTCATTTAGCTGACTGTAGTACTGCGTTGGATTCCCATTCATCATCAGGTTGCAGATTTGTTAACCGAATGTCGACTATACCTTCGCATCTTTCAGCCTTGGAGCAATGCTTACACTCCAATACACACGGTCGTCGGGATAGTGCATCGGCGTTTCCATGCTGTTCACCTTTCCGATGCAGTATTTCACAGTCATAATTCTGCAACCTTTCTATCCATCGCGCAATCTGCCCTTCCGGATTTTTAAACTGGAATAACCATCTGAGTGCTGCATGATCTGTCCTTAGATGGAAATGCTGTCCATACAGGTATTTGTGAAAATGTTTCACGCATTCTACCACCGCCAAGAGTTCTCTTCTTGTTACACAATAGTTCCTTTCCGGTTTTCCAAGAACTCTGCTATAGTACCCAATTACTCTTTCTTGACCGTCGATAATCTGTGAGAGCACACCTTCTATTCCATGTGCACTAGCATCTGTATCTACGACGACCTTTTCGCCAGGAACTGGATAAGCCAACATTGGAGCTGTACAAAGCAATTCTTTCAACTGCTGAAAAGCATTCTCTTCTTCCTTTTTCCACACAAATTTGCAGTTTTTCTTTGTCAAATCGTGTAAACTTCTTGCAACATTGGCGAACCCGGGTACAAAACGTCGGTAATACGTACAGAGTCCAAGGAAGCTTCGTACTTCATGCACATTAGTGGGTCGAGGCCAATCTCTTACTGCTTTTACTTTTTCTTCATCTGTGCGAATTCCTCCAGTAGTGATTTTGTGACCCAAATAAGTCACTTCGGTTTTAAAGAAATTGCATTTCTTTGGATTCAACCGTAATCCAGCGGAAGCAATTCGACGGCAGACTTCTGCTAAATTTTTGAGGTGGTCATCAAAACTCTGGCCCATTACAATAATGTCATCAAGATACACCAAGCAGGTTTTCCAGTGAAGCCCTTTTAATACGTGTTCCATTAAACGCTCAAAAGTCGCTGGAGCATTGCATAATCCAAATGGCATTACAGAGAATTGCCACAACCCATTCCCGAAGCTAAAAGCAGTTTTCTCGCGATCGGAATTCTCGACCTCTACTTGCCAATAACCACTTTTCAAATCCAGCGTTGAAAACCATTTCGCTCCAGCTAATGTGTCCAAGGTGTCGTCTATACGTGGCAGTGGGTAACTGTCCTTTTTAGTGACATCGTTCAGCTTTCGATAGTCAACGCAAAACCGGGTGCTTCCATCTTTCTTTTTAACTAACACGACCGGAGAACTCCATGGGCTTGTTGATGGTTCAATAACTCCATCCTTCTGCATTTCGTCTACTATCTGTACCGCCTCTTCTCGTTTTGACAGCGGCACTCTGCGTGGAGCTTGCCGAATCGGTCGCGCATCGCCAGTATCTATCCGATGTTGCACGATGGCAGTTCTTCCAAATTTATTGCCATCGTTGGCAAATACAGAGCTAAATTCTTCTAGTAGCCGTTTTGCTCTTATTCTTTCCGGCCCACTTACCTCATTCAACCAGTCACCCATGATGATATTAGTTTCCGTGCCTTCTTTAAGGATCTCACTATCACATTTTTGGGGAGGATCGTCACAATTTACTACAGCTTCCACCGGTTGGCATTGTCCTACTATCGCTCCTTTATCAAAGGTGATCGGTGACCTAAACTCATTCATTACTCGAATTGGAATCTGCTTATTCTCCCCCGTTTGTACCAAGGTTCGTCCCACCAATATATTCGGAGTCCTGTCTGATGCCTCCACTACCCACAGCTTGTCTGCTCCACAGTCTCCCTCCACACATGCCCATAGAACTGCTTCGGACTTTGGTGGAATCTGCTGACGGTGACTTACACTTACATTCCTGATCTGAGGCTGTTCATACCCAGTGCTTAGGGGTGTCTCGATGTTCTGGCATGTCAGCGTTCTTTCCTTCAGATTTAAAGTAAGACCTTGTGATAGCATAAAATCCACGCCGATTATTACCTCATCCATTATTCCAGCCACTAGGAAGGTATGCATCACTTCTAGCGTTCCAATCTGAACCTTACACACCAATTTCCCGAAAATCTTGGCTTCCTCCCCTGTAGCTGTTCGTAATTTGCAACCAATTAACGGCTCAATATTATCACCTGCTAAGTCTGATCGAACGATGGAATGTGTTGCGCCCGTGTCCAGGGTTAAGACCAGCGATCGTCCATTTATAGCCCCGGTTATGGTTAAATTGTTGTTTTTGCGATGCATTTGTGAAACAGAGACGGTGGGGCAATCAATTGTGGGAACCAGCTCACGCCCCTTTGGGCTGGTCCGTTTTAATTTAACGACTCTTTTTCTCCAGAAACACCACTTGCATTACCGGTGCTCCACTTCCTGGCGTTTTCGCGTTCCTTACCAGACGCATTACAATTACGTGCAAGGTGGCCTGCTTTTCCACAGCTGTAGCATTTCGGTTCAAAGCCTTTGCGGGTGGTTGGCATCATCTGAGAAATTGTCTGGATGAGATTTGTTATGGTTTTCTCCAGGGATTCACTTGGCTCAACTTCTACCCGATGAACATGATGGGTTTGTTTGCATAGAAGGTTTGCTGTCTCCTGTGTCAAGGCAAATGAAACCGTCTCGGCAAACGTCTTCTTTGGCATGGAATAAACTGCGCGTTTGGTATCCGCATCTCGTATTCCATTCATGAACGCCTGAATTTTAAGTAATTCAATCACTTCTGCTGACGCACTTTCGTTGGCCAAATGCGCCAGTCGCTCTATCTCCGTTGCATATTCCTGTAACGGCTCGTTAGCTTTTTGGTAACGATTCATTAGCTCCATCTGGAACATTTGCTTTCTATGATCGTTACCATATCGTCGTTCAATTGCCGCCATTAACGAGTCATAATTGCCACGTTCAATTTCGGGAACGGTTTGCAAAACTTCAGCGGCGGGGCCTTTCAGTGATACCACCAAAGCTGCCACTTTGTCTGTCGTAGTCCAGTGATTGGTTTGTGCTGTGGTCTCGAACTGTAGTTTAAAGATTTTAAAAGGTACGGTACCATCAAACGTTGGCGCTTTCAATTTCGGTGCGCTAACGGCTGTAACTGGTCCACTGGACTGTATCTCTCGCATATGACCATCCAACCGCAATACTTTTGCTTCTAGTCGTTGTAGTTCATCCTGCACTTTATCCTGCCTTGCTTGCAGTTCGGCAGAATTCCCCTCGATGCGCGATAATTGGTCCTGCAGTAGTGCAGTGTTTTGTGCCAGCTGCTCACGTTGCTGCTCCATGCGTGAGGATAGTTGATCCTGCAGTAGTGCAGTGTTTTGTGCCAGCTGCTCACGTTGCTGCTCCATGCGTGAGGATAGTTGATCCTGCAGTAGTGCAGTGTTTTGTGCCAGCTGCTGCTCCATGCGTGAGGACTGCTGCGCCATTGCTGCCAGAAGAACATTCATATCGAATACTGGAGCTGGGTGTGACTCTATCAACTGCTCCTCGGCCTTAGATGAGGTCCCTGAAGCATCATAACAGAACTCATGTCCATCAACATCGATGCCCTCACTTCCAATTGCTTCACGCAACCGTGTTTGCAACTCTGCTTTATTCCCTGTGACAGACAATCCACGAGACTCCAACTCTTCTTTCAACTGAGGTATTCTCAAGTCAACAAATTTCACCATGGTTCAGCAAGATTATTCAAGATTATTCAGCAATCCCGCTTCTGACACCAATTGTTACGTTGCTTTAAATCCCTTGTACTGATTTTTCTTGGTCCGATCTCTAGATTGTGAATAATCCAATGAATCCTAAATATCCGTTATCGTTTTTTCTTCCCAGTCAAATTTTCTTCAATCGATCTTGTTTTTTATTTTCTATACTTGAATGTCTTTGCTCACTAGATGTAAACTGTACAAGTACCACTGAACTGAATACACCTTAGAAAATCGTGACAATATAATTTTATTATTTTTAAATTGGTAAAAAGAGTTTGTCCGGAAACTTATGGACGGCAGTTTATATAGAATGTAAGTTGTCTTGTTTTTGTCTTGTCTATAATTTGCACTCAGAGAATTGCATAGTGACAAAAACTTTAGGAACTGAAAATTGTTGATTTTGAAAAAATTTAATTACACTTGAGAAAATCGAGGTACTTTTATATTGTTATTTACCTTTTCTTGTGAGGTTTCTTTTTTTTCTTTTAATGTTTTACCGTGCAATTATTTGTACTATTACATTTTCTTTTTAGTAATCTCGGAAATGTTTTTAAAGAACGTGGACAGTTGCAAGAAGCTTTAGAGAATTATCGACGGGCAGTACGATTAAAACCAGATTTCATTGATGGCTATATCAATTTAGCGGCTGCTTTAGTTGCAGCTCGTGATATGGAATCAGCTGTTCAAGCTTATGTTACGGCATTACAATATAATCCAGTAAGTTGCTAATTACATGATCACAGTGAAAAAATAATTTTAATCTCTTACTGTGTCATAAGGTTTAGATAAGGTAGTTAAAAAGTTCCATACCATAGAAAACCTTCAAAATCTAATTTTGAGATCATTTAAGGTAAAACGATTTGTAGATTAGATTGCATTAAAAATATGTTTCGTTGCCCAGAATGAGGATTTTGGGAACATTATATTCGAACTTTTTGACTCCTGATATTTGGACTTTATCATTTCATAGTATTTAATAATTGTTATTTCGTCACTTTTGTATGCAACGATAAATATATACAAATATAATTTTATGGCAACTGTTTCTAGGATTTATATTGCGTTCGAAGTGATTTGGGAAATTTATTAAAAGCTCTCGGTAGACTGGAAGAGGCAAAGGTAAGATTTTATACCAAAATATTAATAAAAACATTTTTTCCTTAAAAGATCCGTTAAGAACTATTGTGTGTTTTTTTAAGACTAAGGGCCATTTTAATCACTCGTGGTTAAATACAAATACGTATTTATGAGGAAAAGATGAGAATGCAAAATGATAACAACATGCAAGATCTACTCGAATTGAATCAATTTAGCCACGAATTTTATGGGTTTATTGATATGTTAGACTCTGATGAAGATGCGAATTTTTAACATATTTTGTGTTTATAAATCTGTTTGAATTGAGTTTTGCTTTTTATAAATGAGCTGTTATTAAAAAAATGATTTAATGGTAATTTCAGTAAGATGTGTCTATCTTGTGTCTACATTCTTTTCATATTTATAATCATACATTCAATGGAGTACGATTTTTTTATTAGGTTAACAAAAGAATTTTGACTATAAAATGTTATCACAAAAATATTTTTTTTGAAAGTGGAATAAGTCCATTCCTAATAATTATAATTAAAACAACTATCTTATTGCAATTATTATTGATTATTGCTACTCCAGTGTATGCTGCTCGTTAGCAGATATTACTTATTTAGTGCTGGTGTTTTAAAAGCAACATTGTTAACAAGATAACGGTATTATTGTTCTGATGAAATGAAGACCACATTATAGCATACATTGACATGTGTACCGTACAGAATCGAAATATAAAGCTCACACTGATGTGGTTAACCGTAGACGCACGTTGGGGTCGTTTTCGACCAAAATTCGATTTGAAAATATTATAACTAATAGATTAACGGGAATAAGCAACTGAGACCTTTTAACCTTTAATTTTTTTGGAGTTTAAGCATAAATTTAGTAGTTTTACTTTTTAAGCTTTTTTTAAAAAAAAAATAAATCGACAATTACAAATTAAGTATGCTAAGGGTCGTTTTCGACCCCAGTACAATAATATTGATTTTATTTTATTAATTTCAATTAATAAGTAAAATCTTAGAGTTTAATTTGAACTCCATATTTTTTCTGGTCTGCCAGCACACAAAGGCGTTAAAATATAAAAAATTGCGTTAATTTCAGCTTACGTCAAAATTGTTACCGTTATTGGTTATGCGTAAATCAAGTGGTAGTGTTTAGTTATTGTGTGAAACAATTATGTCTCGTCTAATAGAAGAAGAAATTGCAAAATGATTGCAGAGGAAAGCGAAAGCGATGAATTTAATGAGAGTGATGAAGAATATGAGCCAAGCCAAGAGCAATTAGAACAATACGAGGAAAGTGAAAGCAATTCTTCAGATGAAGGGAACGTGGATCCCCTGCAGTGGATCACCTTTTTACATCAAAATCCTCTTCAGTCAATATCACTTGAAAGATATAAATCTTACTGTATATTTTTCACAAAACTGGAATCAGGTCGTGCACAGAGCTGTAACGTTTTAAATTTACAATCTGGGGTAACGCGTTACTCAGCTTTACGTGTCAAAAACATCAAAGATTCTTTTCTGCTATTTTTCTCGGCTCCAATTGAAAATATTGTATTACAAAATACTAATGAATAATGCAAATGAAGAATGCAAATAATGCAAATGCGGAGAAAAGCACAGACCAATAGATCGAGATTTACTCCATGCATATTTTGGAGTTCTGCTTCTGGCCGGCGTATACGTAATTCATTGATGAAAATATATACTTCAAAGTATTCAAATTCAATTTCGTAAAGCATAACACATTCACAAAACATAGTGAATTTGTTTGATGCAAACTACGAACGTCCAATTTTTATAGAAATATTATGTCGAAAGAAACTTTCTTTCAAATTACGTCTATTTTACGTTTCGACAACCCATTCACCCGCCGCCAGAATATGTCTCTAAACGTCAAGTTTGGTCCGTTTCGCACACTTTGGCAGAATGGGTCGAACTTCTGCCAATGTTCTATAATCCATGCGAATATGTAAAAGTGAATGAGCAATTGGGTTTCAACGGACGATGCTCTTTTCGTCAGTATATGCCAAGCAAGCCCGAAAGGTATGGCATTAAGTTTTTGGTGCTGGTTAGCTCAAAACATATTATGTATGAAACGTACAACCCTATTTAGGCAAGCACCCAAGAGCTAAGCCAGAGCAAAATAGCATTGCTATGGACAATAACAGGAATGTTCGTCTGGCCTGCCTTGCAAAGAATAAATAAATATTTTTACTCTTTTTCTCTGTTTTCTCTAAAAGATTTATTAATTTGGACAGAAATTATATGAGGGGTCGAAATCGACCCAAACGTATGATTCTTAAGTTTTTTCTAACGTGCGTCTACGGTTAAGGCAGTGGTTTCCAACCTTGTTGTACCGGCGCCCCCCTTTAAAAAAAAAATTGGTGCGCCCCCCCTTTAAAAAACAAATTGTTGTTGCGTCCCGTTAATTTATATAAAAATCAAATTTCATAAATACTCAACTGATATTATAATTTATTTAATGGGCTACAAAATAAGATACAATATTATGTAAAAATATAATATGTATATTTATTATAAGAAATATAATAACAAAACAAAAAAAGAATATATAATTAATACTACTACAATATACAAATTTTTTTGACACCTATTCGACTTTTTTTGGTTTGTATTCGAAAATGATATTTTGGAAACAGCTGCATGCCCCCCATGCAACAGTCTCGCGCCCCCCCCCCCCCCCCAGAGATTTTGAAGTTGTGAAAACAACATTAACCCATTTCCTACCAGAGTTCGATTATTCGAACAGCAAATTTGAGGTTTTTCTAAAATTTTTTCTCGATACACTTTACGGCAGGTTTTTAATTGCTTGGTAATTTGTGATATTGTGGAGTGTTAGCTATTCAAAAATATTTGTTGGTTCATACTTTGACTTTGCATTGTAGCGCAATAAACATTTTAATTACTTACTATTTTTTAGCTATTTCTGAGAAGTGCAAAAAACACAGTAAATGATCGAAAGTACAAAAAGTAATTATGCAGGTAAAAGTATTACATGTCATCGCACCTGATATAATGCAAAACCCTTTTTTTCAAACATCCCTTGATCTGTGAAAGGTATTCATACCTGAGTGTACAATTTTCGCCGTCCGTATTGTTTTACCTGGTTGATATTGCCCCTTCTAAATATTTGGTCGAGACAAAATGAAAAGAGAAGCTTTTCATTTCATACAAACTTAAACTATTTTTTTCGCAAGTTTTCATGGCATTATAATATTTAGTCTTGAGCAGTATATAATTGATAATTTTTCTTTAACCCATTTCTTACCTGGACTTTTTTTTTGTTTTCTTGTTTGATGAAATTCAGTATTCTATAGTAAATCGTGGTCAATAAACACAAATCTGAAGTTAAAAAAATTTTCTGAATTTTTTTTTAAAAAAAGTTTTTTTTCGATTTATCGAACGCTGGTAACTATTTAGCATTTTTTTCATTTTCCTATATATAGCAGATATGTATTTATATATATAGGGTGTGTGCCAATTGGTTACTTTTTCCTCGATTTGGAAAATTTTGACATAAGAAACTGAAATTTTGACGTGAGTGAGGTGAATTCAAACTTCAAAATTTTACGTAGCCCTGAGGGCTAGGTAAATTTTTGACAACCGTTGAATATTATCTTCAACGTCGAATATTTAAAATTATTTAAAAATGGAAAAGAAAATTAGGAAAACTTATATTACATGTAAGTATAAAATAAAATATGCTGCATAAAGTTTCACTGAATGTTAAAATGTTCTTATTTCGATTATATTAGGGAGTAACAGCGACCGTATGGCATTATTAACAAGAAGAATAGAGCTGGACAAACTCTTTAGTTCAAAAAATGCCAACAGCAACGATGGTTGGAGGTAAGCAAATTTAATATGCTCACGTTTATGCATTTTGATATGCAATTTTTTTCAGAAAAGTGGCGGGCTCCCTCCAAGAAACACTTTTGGATCCCAGCAAAGACCACACCAGCTGCAAAAATCAGTGGAACTCTTTAATAAAAAAATATAAAGAACTTAGCCGTATCAGGACGGGTGAAGGTACGGCAGATGAGTTGTCTGTGGAGGATGCGGAAGATTGGCCTTTTTTCGAAATTATAAAGACGTATGCAGGTAGAAAGGACAATTTCAACCCTCCATTCCTCCTAGACTCAAGCCAGGGGGTGTTAAGGCCCCAATGTGAAAGTCGCTCCACAACACCGTCCACCACACCAAGAAGTGAATCGCCCCATCCATCCCCAAGACCCTCATCGTCCCATCGCTCTCACAGCCGTTTGGATAGGCTAGAGCGTCTTATCGCAAAAAGTGAAAAAAGAACAAGGAAGCAAATGTCTTCATTGCTTTCAGTTTTCGGACAAATGGTGCAATCAGACTATCCGCATATTGACACAACATCACTGTTGATAGAGTCATCCGATTCCGACTAATGAATGTTCCGACCAGTTAAATCAAATTTGTTTTTATTTATTGAAAATAATAATAGTTAATAAATTAAATTATTTTTATAACAAAATTGTTTTTTCTTTAGTAGTTCGCATAGCAGTATAAGATTGCAAGAAGGGGACATTGTTTTGTTCTTATTTGCATAAATTCTCCCAGTTGCTGGATTCGTGATTTTCAAATTACCGCTCAGAAAGAGTCAAATGTTTAAATAATTTTATAAAATACCATATTATACATATACTATATACTAGACTGCAAGAATTCGTTAAACATGGCATTTCTTTGTAATACTCCTTCTTCGGAGTCAGATAGTGTTGATTCGGTTGGATCTGCATGTGAGAGAAGCTCAACTGATACATCGTATGGATCGAAGTCATCATGTAATATGCAAACATTGTGTAAAATGAATGCAGCGAAAACAGTCTTGATGCAATTTTTTACGCTGAGTTCAAGGTCTCTGTTGAATATATTCCTCCATCTTGATTTAAGCATTCCGAATGCACATTCCACAGCAATTCTTGCTTGACTATGAGCCGCATTAAATCTCATTTGCGAAGACGTTAAAGGTTCCTTAAAAGGAGTAATAATTGCTACTGGCTCTGTTTGGCAAGGGTATCCTTTATCGCCTAACAAAAAATATCCCCTCGGAGGATAAGTGCCTGCGTTGAATATTGGGCTGTTAAGGAACACACGTGTATCGTGAACTGATCCAGGATAACCCACAAATACATCTGTGAACTTATAATTGCTGTCAACAACTGCTTGAGCTTGTATGGAATAGAATTTTTTGTGATTTATATATTCGTCATGCTTATTGACTGGGCATTGAATTCGAATATGTGTGCCATCAATTGCGCCAATAACATTTCTAAAAGCCATTGATTTAGCTTTCCTACAAAATTTTATACCAGTTCTTTCATAATCCTCAGCAGATCCATGGTTTATGATGTGGCGCATTTCAAGAAATACATCTAAAAGCTTGTGAATGATATTTTTCACCGTAAAGCGGCTTAATCCCATGAATTCTCCAGCAACTCTGTAGCTGCATCCACAGGCCATCCAATATAAAAAGCACATCACTTCATATTCCGTTGACCATCCATGTCGTTTTAGAGGAACGAAATCCGATATTTTTCGGAAAGAATTGTAGCATACCCTTAAATGCTTGCGAGTCGCTCTATCTTCTCCATTCATTATAGAATTTATTGTATCGGAATATACTTTTGGTTTAAGATACACGAGACCCTACGAAAAATTAAAAGAATTCAAAAAATTAATTGTTGCCCTTGTTGCATTTCCTTGAAACACTAACATGTCTGGTCTCTTTCTCGCATATTAGCATTAGCATCATTCTGTTAATTTTTTTAAGATGTTGTGCTTTTAATAAAATAGCTAATAACAAAGGAAAATACTTTTTTGATATTCTATGCATAATTATTTGTTTAATTTTGCAGACAATCTTGAAACTCAAAATTTTGTTTCTGTCAAAATTTCATCCATAAATTGGCACAGCAAATATAACAAAATTTTACTCACCAGAGTAAATTTATTTCAACATTACTTACCACTAGTAAAAAGTAATCAATTGACACACACCCATATATACTTTTTTTTTTTGCAGTAAAAAAATATGCCAAATAGTTACCAGTGTTCGATAAATCGAAAAAAAACTTTTTTTAAAAAAAAATTCAGAAAATTTTTTTAACTTCAGATTTGTGTTTATTGACCACGATTTACTATAGAATACTGAATTTCATCAAACAAGAAAACAAAAAAAAAGTCCAGGTAAGAAATGGGTTAAAGAAAAATTATCAATTATATACTGCTCAAGACTAAATATTATAATGCCATGAAAACTTGCGAAAAAAATAGTTTAAGTTTGTATGAAATGAAAAGCTTCTCTTTTCATTTTGTCTCGACCAAATATTTAGAAGGGGCAATATCAACCAGGTAAAACAATACGGACGGCGAAAATTGTACACTAGCTAAAAATATGTGTGGTTTAAATGTGGTTTAAATGGGATAAACCAAACTTTTTACAAAACTAATAGGGGTACCGGTTAATTCGTGCGGTTTTCTAACAGATTGCATAACTTGACTTTTATTCCAGTGATTCACCTTTCCAAATATGTGTTGGCTACTGTCATATAGTTTCAGAATCAGTATGTGTCATTTAGCTGAAGCGTAAAAAACAATCCTTTTTTTTGTACTCTGAAAATGTCGAATTTCGTGCCGAATAAAGTGTTTTTGCGGGGAGTACTTTTTCATTACTTCAATATGAAGAAAAAGGCTGCCGAAAGTCATAATATTTTGGTGGAAGTGTATGGTGTGCATGCTCTAGCTGAGCGTACGTGCCAGAAGTGGTATGCACGGTTTAAAAGTGGCAATTTTGACTTGGAGGACGATGAACGGCCCGGACAGCCAAAAAAGTTTGAAGATCACGAATTGGAGAGATTGCTCGACCAAGATCCATCCCAAACGCAAGAAGAACTTGCAAAATCACTTGGCGTCGCTCAACAAACCATTTCCGATCGTCTAAGAGCAATGGAAATGATCCGGAAGGTAGGCCATTGGGTGCCGTATGAATTGAAGCCAAGAGACGTCGAACAAAACATTGTGTTGCTTTGCTTTTCTGTGAAGGCAATAAAGGGCTTGAATTGTAAGCAGAAAAGCAATAGTGCCTTTAGGAAGGCAACAAGACATCGAAAATAGCAATACTGCTATGATGTCGGCAACGATGCGCAGTTATATGAAGCTATCTCATTCTTTTGCATGAGTCTTCGTTTGAGTTTAGCAGCATTCGTTGCTTTACATTGCCATGCGTTATCAATTGTTATAGCAATTGTCATGCATTGCTATGCATTGCCTTTTCGTTCAAAAAAGCAACGAATGGCAATGAATACTATTGCTTTGTTGTGCTTTGTTATCAGCACGCTTACGGCAGTCAATGTCTTGTTTCGAAAGCAAAATAAGCAAGCAGTGCAAGGCTTGAAATTTTTGTTGTGGCTTGATGTGCGTTTCAAGACGCCGAATTGCCAGAAAAATGGGGAAAAGTTATAGCTAGCGATGGACAATACTTTGAATATTAACCTTTGTGTAATATTCGTGCGATTTACTCCGGTTTGAAGCATTCTCTATAGAATTGATTATAGAATTTTATGGTCGGAAAAAAATTTATACTTAATACAGTAATTTAAAAAAAATTGCGACCAAAAATTTTTTTTCGGAATTTTTTTTCCAAATTTTAACTTTGATATTAATTTTCTCAAAAACTGTTTGACATAGGAACCTAATTTAAAAAGGGTATTAAGAAGCGGATATTTGGCTTTGAAAATCAGCAAGCAAAAGTTATCTAGGTCAAACCATTATTTTTTAATATTTTTTTTTTCGATGTTAATTGACCCCCCTGCCATACGATTTTTTCTTGTTTCGACCCAACCTACACGCTCTGATCTTCTGTCCCCTCTTATGCGAAACACCCTGTATATTTCATGTTTTTTTATATTGTATGGATAAAGGAAGAGAAATATTAACTTTTATTTAAAAAAGGTGATATTTTAAGTTGCGCATCAATCGCATTGAGTGATATCACAGAATAAATAGTATACAGAAGTTGCATCTCGTACAAAGCAAATTTTGTTCTGGGTTCCAATATTGGCACCCTATCATCGTTTTTCTCTCGGCTATTCACATATACACGACAGCACTCGTCGTTTTTTCACACCGTCATTAGCTATCGTTCCTATAAAGAGCAGTCAGTCGACGTGCAGACATCAAGCAAGCAAGATCGCACCACGTTGTTTTATAAATGCACTGTGAAAAATGTTTAATAAGGAATGGGAGAATCAATTTTTGTTTTTTGGAAATAATTTAGGCGAAACACAATGTCTGATTTCTTCATCAATATTGACTACAATATCCTTCCCATTAATGTTTATGGTTATGTTTCCTTTTTTTTTTATTGGTGCGCCGCCTGTGCTTCCATCTTTTCAGTGTACATCAGAAAGAGATTTCTTTGGCAAAACAAGCTCTCTCGAAGCTTCACACGTTGTTTGATCTTCCCCTCAGCTGTCTGCCCTATCATAAGTTGGAGTTAATAAAAAAAAGAAGTGCTTGGGATTTGAACCAGTACGAAAAGAATAATATTATTCTGCTTATGGATGAAATGGCGATTAGAAGGAAATTGCGATACAATTCCAAACTAGATTTAGTGGATGGGTTTGAGGAAAATGGGGTTGAAAAATGGACTTTCTGCCAATATACTAAAAAAGATCATTTTACGAAATTACATTTTACATTTTTGAACAGTGTTGGCATCATAGTTAAAGTTGTAACTATTTTGTGTGTAATGACAGTAAAATTTTCTTTCAAAACGAAATACCGCCGCTGTTGACCCAAAGTGCCGGCAATATTTAATTTTTCTCTATAGTAATTTTTTACTAGAGCACTACAATTAACGAGTAACTCTTGTTGAAACTTTCAAAGGAAGAACACCAAAATACAGACATCTAAAGCTTGAAACAAAATTTTGTCAACACCACGTGAATTCACGACGCAGTCTAGCAAAACAGATGTACGCACACATAAACGTTTTATGCTTGCTCTCTCGTTGCTTCTCTTTGTTCGTGATTGCTTCTCTCTGTTCACGTTTGCTCTCTCGTTGTTTGATCTCCCCTCAGCTGATCCGACCGCACCGTAAAGTGAAAAGGTATCGCAGGCCGAGATGATGCAACTTCTGTATACTATTTATTCTGTGGTGATATCTACTAAATGTTCAGCACAAAGTCTTTTGGCATTCTTTGCAGTCTTTTCGTGTTGGTCTTCTTCTGGGACATAGATAATCATTTCCTTTCTGCTTAATTCTGCCAGAATTGTCACGTTGTTCTTGAGCGCGTACTGGAAGATTTTCAAAAGTTGATGTTACTGGGTGGCCCAACATACTTTCAATTCCACAACGTGGTGCAGTTGGGGAACGATTCTGGTTTTCTGCCGAGGCTAATTGTTCACTCAGCTGTTGCAAGAACAGCCTTCTACAGTTTGTTGATGTCTTCAAGTGTGGGCTATTTTCCCTGTATATCACGAATGCTGCAAATGCCGCCACATTTATAATGTTATGAAAAAAAGCCAAAGGCCATCTTTTTGCTGAATATTCACCAAGGCATTTGTCCATATTGTCAACGCCTCCTTTGCTTCTATTGTAATTGAGTATAAGATACAAAGAGGCATGCAAGGAGTTGGGTATCTTAGAAGACGATTCTGTTTGAGAAGCCGCACTGGCTGGGAAGCCAGAGAATTGTTTGCTTTAATCTGTGCTTTTGGGTGCCTACTTAAGCCGCAGAAGACCTACCTGGAAACAGGTCAACAGGTCAAGATATGGTCGAATGTTTAAACGATGAACAGGGTGTTGCTTTAATAGAGTTATAGATGCAATATACACATCTAGCAGATCATCAAAATGCTTTTTCCTAGTTGGACCTGGGGGAAGTGGAAATACCTACCTATACAAAACCCTCTTGAGCGTGGTGCGAGGAAAGGCGATATAGCGTTACCTGTGGCCTCCACGGGAATCGCGGTCAACTTTTTAAAAGGAGGTCGCACATACCATTCCCAATTAAAACTGCCAGTACCGCTGGTGGAGACGACGGTTATCACAAAAAATGTTGCTTTTGAAGAAATATTCTCAAACAATATTTGAATTAAATTCAAACTCAAATTCAAATTCAATTAATATCGATTATATTAATTGCGATTAATTTTTTACTTTTCATGCTACAAAATAAATAAACCAAAAAAAGTGTAAGGTGAGTAAGTCCAAAAGACTTCGGAATTTTTGTTACGAAATAAATAAAAAATAATAACTTCCTGGCAAAGTCAGGCTTATATACTAGTAAACGTAATAAAAAAGTAAAAACAAACGTAAAATATATGGGACACCTGGGTGTGTTGGGTGTATGTTTATGTATAATTTCTTGGCTGTAGACACAAGGGTTAAATTTTGTAACGAACAGGGTGGTGACGCAAAAAATTCAAAGCTCCGCTGCTGAGGGTGGCTCAGCTCTTCCGGCCGTGCTCAGGGAAAGTGGGGGGTTGGTGAACCCCAACAGCGGAAAGGAACCCCGGTTACAAAGAAACAGAACAGAGCTAAGGCTTACCTAGGCTAAACAGCCATTCAAACAGACGAGCAAAAAAAAAATCGTAAAAACGCCCAGCGGACGGACATGGATGACTAGGGGGCAATCGCGAGGATCTTGTTGTAGAAAGGACGGAGGAGGGGGAGGATTAGGTGGAAGTTTCCATCCCCCTTCTGTACCCAACCAACCTGGCCGGTATCAAAGTTGTGATATACCGGCTCCAAATAGAGTGTCGCCTGGCGGTGCAAAACCGCTTACCAAATACTTTCTCCATCATCGCATAAAGAAACATACTCATAAATTAGTCATTGACTGGTTAATGAATTTATTAATTAAATATATTCAATAGAAAAATCATAAGTCTAACACCGACTTTAGTCTTAATAATCTAAGAATATCATTTCATGGTTCTGTTTATTCTTAACGTATTTTTAATTGTCATTTTCTTTTGGCTTTTCTTTTTCGATTTTAATGTTTAATATATATCGAATTTAATGTTTAATATATATCGAATTTAACGTTTAATATATAAGTCTTAATAATCTAAGAATACCATTTCACGGTTCTATTTAATCTTAACGTATTTTTAATTGTCGTTTTCTTTTTGACTTTTCTTTTTTCGAATTTAATTACTTAACTTAACGGACTTATTTAATCAGGTTATAATTTCAATTAATCATCAATCAATTAATCAATTAATTCAATTAATCATTTAATCAATTACCGAGAGTTTCACAAAGAAAAAAATAATGTGTGTACTTGGTATTTAGTTAAAGTAAAAATTACGGGCATATTTGGCAATTAGTTTAAGTAAAATTTGTTTAGTTTTGGCAAGTTTATAGATGTAGGTTTACTTTACTAACTCAAACTTAATTAAATCACGATTTAATAGGGTTTAGTCAAGTAAGTAACTAATTATATATATACGTATCAATCCCATTTACTAGATTATAACATTATTGACTGGCTTACCAGGTTCATTACAGGATCTCCGGGAATGGCGCCATCCAATGGAGTAAAGCATCTGAAAATAAATCCATAACTCCTGGTGCCAAGTGGCACACCACAAAACTTATGAAAATGAAAAAAAACTAATGAAAATATATGACTTGAAGCAACAGCCAATAAAAATAGATTAATTTATCTAATCGCTATTTTCTTTGTAGTTAGTTGTAAATGTGTATATGTAAGATAGTTAAATGTACTTATTGGATCATTATCAACAGTATAAACTATTATCAGAGACTACATACAAGATTTGAGTCTACTTAGGCATAATGTTGTGGATAAAAAAATACGGCTGTAATAAAATAATAACAGGTGTATAAAATAATCATAATAAAATAATAAATATAAATAAATAATAAATATAAATAATAAATAAATAAATCATAATAAAATTTAACAGGTGTATAGTGTTAAAAACATTACTCGAATTGATTAACGTTTGCCAGTATTTTTAAATTAATTCAAATGCAAACCTTTAAATTCTCGATACATGAAAAAATGGACTTATACCACTTTCAAAAATAACAGCTCAAATATTGAATTTTTTCAAAATCTTTGCTAATCAAGAATATACACATATACTTTTCTATATCGATCTTCTCTATGTCTATACGTTACACATTTCGTGACAAAGTTAATATACCCTTGTAGGATATAAAAATAAGTATGTGTTCTAAAGAATCGGATTAACGTGTTGAGTTCTGAAAATTTTAATTTGAATTAATATTAATAAACTATATAACGGGCAAGCCTTGAAAAGCACGGTTAATTGAGTCTTTGTTCGAGGCTTCAAATACTTCAGGGTTAGGCGATTGAAGTGTTCCCAACTTCACACCGGTATATCTGGTGATATTGCCAACTATGTCAAATTCATACCAATGACAGCTTTTTATATTGTATACAAGCTGCCACAACTATTTGCGTCTAAGTTTTATAGAACAAAAGTTATTCGAAATGGAATTCGGACGTAATAGTGTGATTGCGTTATATTTGAGTGGAAAATCACAACCAGCTATTGTTCGTGAGCTTAGGCATCTCAAAGTGAATAAAATGTTTGTGTGTCGCATAAATTATAATGATACAGGCAGCATTGCCAAACGCTATGGTGGTGGACGAAAAAAAGTAGCCAATGGCCAAAGAACTGAAAATATCCAAGCGAAGCATCCGACGCATATTCCTAAATGAGCTCAAGGTAAAGCCTTATGTGCCAAAGGCACATGATCTTACACCAAAGCAAAGAAATGTTAGACTTGAAAGAGCAAAGCAGTTGTTATGCTTGTACGAACGTAGCGAATTTTCAAACATTGTGTTCTCTGGTCCCATGGACATTCCATCATGACTCGGCACCGTCTCATAAAGCTCGTGTGAGCCAAAAATGGTTAAAGAACCATGTTCCACATTTCATTTCGTCCACACAATGGCTTTCGAATTTGCCAGATGCAAATCCGATGGACTTTCCATCTGGGCCATTTGGGAGAGCAAGGTGAGGACTAAAAACTATGCCAGTATGGATGCGCTATTGTACGGGAATGGGCCAAAATACCGCAAGATCATATTCGTGCAGCATGCAACTCATTTTTTAACGGTTTGAAGTCCAGGCCTCATCGTGCTAAATTGAATATATTTTATACAATTTTTTTTAATTTTAATCAATAAAAAATAATTTCATCCAAAAAATATATGGTCGCTTGAATAGGTAACAGTTCAATATCCTAACCCTGTACTGTGAACAAAAAGTAAAGCCAATTTTGAATTTTAATTGAGCGGGTGCAGCGAATCGAGCAAATCCGTTGTTAGGTTGACAGCACTATTCATACCTGTGTAAAATTTCACGTCATTACGTATATTCTTTGGTTAGTTTCTTTGTGTTTTCTGAGCAACTAAATGCAACTAGAATTTTTTATAATGGCTTTTCAAAGTCAATCGCTTCCCCATCCTCCGGTTAACCTTCTGCAGCTGACGTAGTAGTCTCACAGACACCGCGACTTAAAAATTTCATCTGACGACGTTGTTGTCTCAGTAGTTTCCTATTTCTCTATCTCTCGTTAATCAGTGTGGTTGCAGCAATCATAGAGTAAACACGTACGTGGGTATTCGCTTGAGTGTCTTTCAGACTGCCACGTCAGTGTTACTGTAAGTTTCTATTAGACTACCACGTCAGTATAATTGTTACATTTTAATACCTTTCTTGCTTCATAGTTGACAATATTTTTAAGATGGATAAGTCAAATCCTTTTGATACACCGTCTACATCAAAAAGAAATGCTTCTGGAACATTCAAAAGTAAGCAGCAGCTAATACTTGAGTGGTTGGAAGAGTCTGAGCAGGAATTCAGTGATGAGGATTACGACAGCAATGACCCCGATTTTGTCCCGGAAACTGAGCATGGTGATGACGATGGAATCTCATGTGGATCGGAACCTCCAGAGGAAAGTGACATTTCTGTAGAGCAAGCAAATTGCGAGATGTCGTATAAAGGAAGGAGTGGTTATGTTTGGCAACGTGAACCAAGAGCGATGAGAACACCAGCGCATAATATTATTCGATTACCAGGCCATACAAGCTTATCACATTTCGAAGGCTATGTTAAGCTTTGGACCAAACTGTTCGACGAATCAATGCTAACAAGTTTGATTGAACACACTACCCAGAAATGATGACCATCAGCCGTGTGTTGGGGCAAGATCTCCCACCTCCACCTCCAAAAGGTATTCCTATGGCGACAAGCGGAAGAAGATTATGCAATATATGCCCAACCAAGATAAAACGGCAAACCAGGCATACATGTTTTCAATGTTTAAAACCCATTTGCTTGCAATGTTCCAAGCCTATTTGCGAAAACTGTCAACAAAAAATGTCAAATTTTGAGACTTTATAATTTTTTAATTAACCACGGAATTTTCTTAAGATCTCGTAAAAATGTAATGAATTAAGTATATATTTATGTTCTGTAACTATTTTTTTTTTAAAATCTATTTTTAAGTTTTTATGTTATCTTGACTTGGATGGTCTTTTTTCTGTTTCTATTTTTTTCCTATTTTGTTATTTACAATAAACCATATAATATCCTACATTTGACTTTTATTTCAAATTTTTTTTTCTGAATACGTTTTTAAATTAATCATACTTGAAGATAACGTCAACAATAAATGTGTTGGTTAATAATGCTGATAAATATTTTGTGTTAAAAAGGTGTCCACTAGTCACCACGTCAGTTAGATTGTTACACTCAGACCACGTCAGCTGCAGAAGGTTAAGTTAACAGGTCTTAGTTGGACAGGGGGCTTCCTGGAAGCATTTTTATTGTACAATAAATATGTATGTACATATGTACACGTACGTAGGCTACATATGTTTGTACATATGTTTGTTTACATAAGGAAGATGGAGGAAGATGTTTCGCCGGCATATCGAACTCCTAAAAACTTGCCCACTAGCACTTTTTTTTTGTAAAAAAAAATATTGTTCAAATTTCATGTTTGTATCTTTAGCAGGCGACGATGAAGTGAAGACAAACAATTATATGTGCACATGTATGTAGAATCAACATACATCTATTTGTATTATATATATTTAGGAAGAAAATAACATACATATATTTATTAAGTTAAAAATATATGTTTATTGTTATTCTAATGAGTGAATAAAATTCTAGCAGAAAGCCGATCGCATAATGAAATCAACAAGTTGTTCTTACTAACCGGCAAACCGGTAAAAGTCTGCCAGAAATCATTTCAAAAATTTCGGCTGGTGATCAACTCAACAACAACGACATCTGTCGCTCGCTCCATTGAAAACAATAGTAGTTTTTATACTTCGGGCTGAGTTGAGCGTGGGCACTCTTATTTCATGTGCGTTTGTTGGTAAAGTATGCACTGAACTCGTTCTTCTGCTCTTTTAATCAAACTGTTATCCCCCCCTGTTGCTTTCGGTCCGCACCCTTAAATTCAGATTATTTCGCTGGTCGTCATACGCATTCTGTATACTGTTGTGATATACAGGGTGTAACGCATAAGATATTTCAAAAAGCTAGGACGAGTAGGTTGGGTCGAGACAAGAGAAAAATCGTATGAAAGGGAGGCTAGTTACGAAGTATACTTCTTTTCCGAACACTCTTTTTGGATATTATTGCACCCGTAATATTGTAAAACACAAGTGGCCAATAAAATTGATATTTGAAAGGAAACTTTATAAATCTACTCGTATAAGAGATATCTTATAGAGCTATTTATGTTATGTACCGTGAAATAAAAATATTCACTGTATGTGAAATAAAAATATTCACTGTAGATTTTATATCACTTTCTATTCTTTATTTTCTTATGATTCCGTACACTCACTATTCTTACACTGATAGATAATATTAATTGAGCAATGATAAATATATTTTGAGGTGTAGTCAGAAGTCGTATTTTGACCGGGAAAGAACCGTGGCGTCCGTGGATAAGACTGACAATTCTCTATGGCCATGGTTGCATACTGCGCTGCGTGTGCCACCATAGTCAGTTAAGCAGATATTTGACTGCGAAATAGCAGATAATACTACTATAAACAACACGTGGGCTGTATATCGGTACATGTTTCCGCGAGTTAACGAGACTTCGCCGAGGCGCAGTTCTTATAATTACTTACGCTAAAAGAAACCCTAGCGAACATCCAGACCCTATAGTATGCTCTTGTTTTCACGACGCTGGCAGCGGGTAGCTAATCCGTATAGCCAGCGGAATGCAACGTTAGTTAAGCAAAGCGCTACCTCATCAGTGCTGTATCGTTGACAGCAGTGAATCGATTCGTTTTGGGTAGACGTGCTTGGATTTGAAACTGTTTCACTCAGTTTGACGGAGAGAGGTGAGGAAGAAAGGAAGGAGTCTACACTCTGCATTTAAGTGTAGAGATTGGTTAAAGCAAAAATCGAGACTTTCTTTTCACAGTTTCTTTTCACGCACACAAGTAAGCAGTTATCAAACGAAAGAAGTGTGACGTAGTTTTTCGGACATGTGTTTATATTTTTTCTCACTCTGGCCAACATTCGAACATTCAGTAAATTTTACACACACACATGTTTACGATTTCTGATAGCAAACGAAAAACTGCTTATAGCCATGATGGTTTCACGAAACCCGAAGAGAAACAGTTTGAAAAGGCAATGCATATAGCGTACCGCATTGTTTCCTTAGTTTGGGTTGTCGATCATATCACAAGTCGACTAAAGTTGGCAAACTTCGAAGTAGATTGCAACAAAGTATCACGTCGTTAAGGATCTGATATCCGATCGACCCACTTATTTACTTAATCACCGCTCGAGCACGTATGTTTGTACGGTAATCAACGGACACACGAATTTATGCGCACTTCACAAAGCTCTAATATTAAAATTAAAAATTAAATAATGTATTTATTATAATATTTTTTGAAAAATTAAATATAATTTTAATATCAAACTTAAACAAAAATTAGGCATGTTACCTGAAAGCAATTGAGACCTGTCCGGGATTTGCAGTAGCGTGGAGCAATCTTGGTTGCGTTTTTAATGCCCAGGGAGAAATATGGTTAGCCATTCATCACTTCGAAAAAGCTGTTACCTTGGATCCCAATTTTCTCGACGCTTATATAAATTTAGGCAATGTTTTAAAAGAAGCAAGAATTTTTGACCGGTAAGTTAAACTTGATATTTTTTAAATACATATTTAAACATTTTCCAACTTACAGTGTTCCACTAAAGTCTTCGTACAGCACTTCGTCACAACTTCATTGATAAAAAAAGGTAATGCGTGGCAAGAATTTAAAAAAAAATTTAATGCAGATTTGTTTATTAAACCATTTCCTTCAATTTAACAAAAAAATAAACCAATTTCATCAATTAATCCAAAAGTTATTAACTAAAGTCGCAAAAAAGTCACTGAATCA